>VDFB02258035.1:0-51856 GCA_007258455.2 Sequoia sempervirens | reverse complement strand
TCTAACATTAAATTGCACATAAAGTTCAAAACATAAACAATATACCTTTACATCTTAAACAAATATCTACCAAGGGTAGACCTTACCAACCTAGTGCAAACCTCAAAAGTGGTAGCCTCTCTTTCTCCAAACCCTTTCTTCCATTCTTCTTCTTCCATCCTCTCCTCTATCTCCACCAAGAATCCACCTCACAAATGAGAGAACAAAGACACCCAAAAGACAAGAACAAAGTAAGAGGGAAAGACCAAAAGAGAGAAGCCAAGGCAAAAGAGGGAAGCCAAGGCAAAAGAGAGAATCCCCTTCCCCTTTCAAAGAGAAAGAATATATAGAAGGAAAAAGACAACCAACTCCCCATCACTTCCTAACCAGCCAACCGACTCCAATTTTCGCCACTTTTCATAAGTGGATAATTAGAGTGGGTTTTAGACCTTATTTAAGGGATTTTATGGAAATAAAAGACCCCTAACCCATATACCTACCACCTAGGAAACTTTTTAAATAATAAAAACCACATAAAGACTTCATAAAACATAAAATGAGTAATCACATTTAAAACGTGACTCAAGGGTCTAATAAAACAACCTCTCACACATGCACAACCCATAAAAACAAGGTTACAACACTTATCCTTGACAAGACTGAAAATTCATAAGGGAAGTAGCTATGTGACCCCTTGATCCACATTGGCCAATTTTAACCTGTTTAACTTAACCAGAAAAAGTTGTCAGTATTGCTCATGATTAAAAATAATTGAAATAAATGGCATATGAAAAATAACCTTCTTATAATAACTGACTAGAGAATTAAATCTACACAAATAACATATAATTTAACTTACCCTACTTGCATAATACCTTGTAGAGTTAAGCAATAATTGATCATACTATTTATCATCAAAATATCACTACTTATGACAATAATACTACTATAAATAAACATTAAATATCAATAATCATCTTACAATCACACCTACTCACATCAATAATATACAATCACCTAACATCATGTAATTCACATAATATACAAAGTAATATTACCAATAACTAAACATCTCAATCATTGTGTACCTACACAGACAAGGAATCAAACTCATTTGGCTATCACACATAATCATAACAACCATAAGTTAGATAAGATTAGTTAGTAAACAATCAAAATATGAGAATCCTTGATGTATAGGAACAATCATTACTAACGTGTATTATCCAACATAAAACGACATACAATATATGACATAAACCACCAACAACTAACAGGATCAACAAGGCCACAAGGGACAGGGTCTTACACTCTCCCCCCCTAGGATTGGGCTTCCTCCTGGAAGTCCCTAAAAGTGAAGGTAAACACAAGCACTTGTCAATAATATTTTATGCAAAGAAAAAAAATATAATTCCCAAGTATGACAATAGCAAATTTTATCTTCCAAAGTATTCTAAAATATTAGGCAACTTTACAATTTAATTGTCTACTCAAAAGATGATTCACCCATGTTACACAACAATATTATAGATGTCAATTTCACACTACTTCATCTATCACTTATATGGTTATTAAGCACTACACTATACATATATATGTTCACTTAAATCATAATTTCTTTGACAAATAGGTCAATCATATCACAATAGTATAAATCAATCATTCATTTCCTTTTATTTTGACAGTTCATATAGTTAATCCATAAGCATCACAAATAGAATTTGTTTACAACACATCCACCATCAACACAACATTGAAATATCACACGGTTCAGGGAATGGGATTTATGAGGAGGAATGGTGCCAAATGCCATGTCACTAATCTGAAGCAACTGCCATCAGTGACTAAATATTAGGAAAGATGGTCTCAAGGCCCTCTCTAGGAACTCTCCATTCATTTCCTACTACCTTCCCCTTGTTTCTGTAAGGGGGTTAGCCTCAAAGAAGGAAGGTACATAAAGAATCACACACTAGGGGAGAATGGATTATGACTGTCCCATACTAGTCCCATTTACATCCCCATCCTCACAAGAAAAAAAATTCCCCACTGCATTTGCACCCCCATATGACCTGCTAGGGATCCCTCCTGGATATAGTAGTTTACAGAGTTCACATCATGACACATATGCTAGTAGTTCAAAGAAGCCTCAAAAATAAGAAGATAATAATAAGATTTCCAAAGTTTACAACAAAATCTTCAAAAAGTAAAGTAAAAGAGTAGATCAAGTACAAAGGAAAAATTTCAATCCAAATAAAAAGTGTTTAAATATTGGCACATTACATGCACTATGTGACTTCTTCAAGCCACTCGAGGGGTGGAGGGGAATGGTGGTTCTCAAACCACATAGCCGGCAAAACATAGTGGTCTCAAACCACTTTTAATATGGTGGTCTCAAACCACAAAACAATAATATGGTGGTTTCAAACCACAAAATATCAATATAATAACCAAGCATAGTCCCACACAACCCGAGACATGCCATCCAAGTAGCCATAAATCATGTATCTAAAGTAGCCTGTAAAAGAAGTGATCTGTACACTGAATCTTACCCAAGGGAACATCATTCACTATCACATATCTCTGTCATTATCCCTGTATTTCTGTAGTCCAAGAAATGTTGTAATACTCCATTGTCACAAGTCTCAAATTTTGTACTTCATATTCTTTCAAAAAATACTAGGTAATAAAAAATTAAACAATTGAATTCTTCTTCCTCTATTTCCAATACTGCTCATGGACCTTGACTAGTCGAAGAATTACCTGTATGTGAATAGACCAACAATGATACCACAAGAACACTGCATATAATACCCACGTCTCTAAATCCAATCTCTGTAACATTTGTAGCCTAAATGGAAGCTCATCCAAAGTTTGGCACACCAGATCCATCCTCAACCCATGAGATACAACTCAAGGGGAAAAAAATAGTTTTGCACTATGGACCAAAAAATGTGGCCCTCAGAGGGGGAGTAGATCAACTCAACGTTCCAAGGGGGAACTGGATTTCAGACATCTGTCCACTGGCTAGCACAGGGACACATGACGGAAGAATCATAATGTTCCAATGAATGGGGGACTCCCTCAACCCCTAATACACTAGCAGAGCCTTCTCCGAATGGAGTGGTCGTTACTAGGGGAATTCCAACACACAACAACAAAAACACAATCTTGTCATCACAAATAAATTAACACAAGGGCATACACAAGTAGATCATTTCAGATGTCCACACACCCTTATCCCAAGTTGGATACCCCGTATCTCAACTTGGGTTACAAACATAACATTCACTGGTTTCTCACAACACATAACAATGTACTTTTTAAGCCTTTGACACCCTTATTAAAAACAACGAACACTTAGCCACCTTGAAACATATAAGACCACTTAGCACTATCAATGCATGAATTGGTTTACACTTGAAATAGTTACCAACACCCAAACACATCACAATCACATTGAATTTCTAAGAAGGAATTCCACATAGGGGGAGTAGGGGCTCTACCAGACATGGGGAAACATGTGAACAAATATCATAATTAAATCTCCACCATAGAACTCCGCATGACTCCACATCAGTGCCACATCATAACCACAGCCATATCAATACCCTTATTCCTCCCAACAACAAATCTGCAAAAATTAGAATGGGATACTCATATCCCCATAGATGCAAAGGTACTCATACCCTGGTAATGGGCATCACTCACAAGGGATACTCATATCCCAAATAATGAAATATCCCTATGTGTGGGAGCTATGCCCACTCAAACCGCTTGCACATGGAGCACCCAAAATCTCCTCTTCACAAGAGGGTGGTCAACTCCCCTAGAAGGCAAAAGAAACGACACATAACACAAGGGACCTCATAATTTCAAATCCCCCAACACAACACATGGAACAAACATTGTTTGCACAGAAACAGTAAATAATTTCACCAGATCCCAGTATACTTACTTGGAACATTTTGGAAGAGCACAATTGTAGAATCTTTGAGAACACATGTTGGGATGTAACCACATCAATTTTTACTATTGCCAGTCAAATCATAAGTGTGACTTTGGTGTATTCTGAAACACAGACAGACAAGTATAGATCTACAAATATGATGGATATTCATACATCCAACCAGTAGAAGCTGCCATATTTTAACAAATTTCTTTACTTCAAAGTAAATGCTTAGGTAAGTTGGGATGCCTCTCCTAAAGGTTTGATTAAACTGAACCTTGATCTCACTAAATTTTTTTTGTACAGAAATATTGTACTTTCTACATTAAGTAAAATGCAGCCTAGAAGAAGCCTGCCACAAATGGTAAAAGTTTTGTGTTTCTCAAGATCAAAAGAGTTTATTCAAGTAAACAAGGTCAAGATTAAAGTTGAACCTTGCCTTGCACCAACAGGTTCAGGCTGCCAGGCTATTATTGACTTGAAAATGGATTAGTCAACATTAATCAGCTGGCTGATATGTCACTAAATCACCTTGAGACTGAGTTACCTTCATCATCATAATCATACTTATGCACAACATCAATGGCTGGCCCAGGATGAGCGCACAAAGTTTCTAGCCTCATTCTTTTTACCAGCTCTAGACGCTGTTTTGCTTGGCCAGCATCTAACTTAGCTTTTCTTGCCCTCTCTAGCCAAATATTATACTTCTCTTGTGTTTCTTCCACACCTTCAAAAGTCTGATATACCAAATTAGATTGTGTAGCGCCCCGTGTTTTGACAAAATTACCATATCTAACACTCCAATTTTGTATGTCATCATTAGTAGACCAGAAGCAACTTTCATCAAAAGGTGTTAGCATGTCTATCTCATGAGAATGCAAAACCATAGGACTGTTGTCCTCAAACAAATCAGGTATAATGTCATGCCAATCCATAAACTTGTCATCCATTTCAACATTCAAATGCTTACCATCAAGTGCGGGTTCAGTACAATTATCTTCACATGCATAATGTATGCCTTCATGAAGCCAATCATGACCCAAAGCTATCATTGATTTGGCTGCTATTTGATGAGGCAAAGTATATTTGAGAGCTTTCATAATAATGTGCTTCCCATCATGCATGAAACTCAACTCCATTTCTTGTAAAATTCTTGGATGACCCTTTGAAAAGAATGTAACCATTGCATACCAAGTACAACTTCATTGTCCTTCAATTCAAGTACATAAAAGTCATCACAAAGAGTATACTTACCAAAGATAACGCTAAGCTTACTCACTTTCTTCTTGCAAAGAATAGTAACTCCACCTGCTATAGTCATTTCAAAGCCCTCAAAATCTTCATGAATGAATTGATCAACAACAACTGCAATTTCAAAACTAGAAGACCTTTGCTTATCATCATCCATGGGGTGGTGAGTGTCACGAACTTGTTGAAGATGAAGCTTGGTTTGTTGTGCTATCAACTTAGCTTTCGTTGCCTTGTCAAGCCATCCCTCAAACATTTCTTGAGACTGTTTTATCTCAATTGCTCCAAATTGTCTAAAATCAGTCCCATAATGAGATGCATCATATAAATTACCACGACCAATGCATGCATCTAGTGTATCAATCAAAGTAGAATCAATATCACTCGTTTCCCAATGAATAGCAGCTGCAATATCATGAAAAATTGAGGATATACCACTGTTGTTTAAAATCAGAAAACTAGGATTGATTGTACCTTTTCTTTCATTACCCAGGAAATCTTTAATGCAATAGCACATTTGCATACACTTAGCAGCCCAATCTTGTAGCATATCAATTCTTGAAGCTATGACATCCTTGTTCTCAATCAAAGTATTGACATCATAAGGGTGAGGCATTGACCTACAAATTGATTCACGTTCTTTTCCCATTGCTGTTATAAATTCAAATTTAGGCAAGTAGAAGTTCCCACCATCACCTCATGCTTATCTATCTTTTCATGAATGTCTACCATGCTACATTTCTTTTCACAACCATCTAGCTTGGATTTATGCTCATGTGATGTCAAAATATTGCTGTCCCATTTTCTAATCCATACAATCACCTCCATAACTGATATGTTTTCCTTAACTAGCAAACTCCAAGGTGTAGTATGCAAGACAAACCAACAATTATCAAATTGCAAGATCTTCTTAGTAAGAAACCTCCAAGTCTTCCTAATTAGCTCTCCAAAACAAAATGATTCATATGATCTTAGCAATTGTCCTTCCATTGTAGATGATGCATGACTAAACATAATGAAACCAATAATGTTCCATTCCACACAAATGGACATAACACTTGTGGCCGATCCATCAAGTGTGTGACCACTATCATCATTTTTTTGAGTCTTCAAGGGGCTCTCCAAAAGAGGAAGGTCATGAACTTCATGATGCAAACTAGACCAAACTAGATTTTCTAAATCATTCCTCCTTCCTTCAACATGCTCTCCTTGTGGGCTTACCTCAAGAAGCTCATCCCTTGTGTACTCAACATCCACACATCCTTCTTTTATGCTAACATTGTAGTCATCAAAAACCATCAAGTCTTGATTTGTCTCCTCGTCTTCCCAAGTCAAAGGCTTTTGTTCCAAATATCCTTGGTTGCCATCACATGTAGGTGATGTGACATTATTGGAATCAACTATCACACTAGAAGATGCTTTATGATTACTCAAGGAATCCATACCATTGCTATCCAAAGCACTGGCATGATCTATGCTAGCCTCTAATGTAGGAGCCTCTTGTGAAACCTCTTGCAAGGATGATGTAGACAAATCATTACCCAAGGCTGCCCTAATGCCTTCTTGATTCAAATCAGCATGTCTATCACATTTATCATATAAATTTTTGCATACCTCATTGGAACTTAAAGACACCCAATCATTCTTATGAAGAGTTGTAACAACCATATGTGAAGATTCTCTACCCATTCCATGTATAAACAATCTATAAGCTATAGTGTGATATTCCTTCCTTGCATGCTTAGTCTTGCTGCAAAGATTCGGGTGCATGTCCATGTAGTCCTTGAAGGGAAGATTCTCCTTAACACGTTGAGGAAGAATGCTATACTCCTCAAATATGCTAATCACTACCGCTTCTTTGTCTTGTTGTGTTGGACTTTTGCTAGTAGCAAGTGAGGATGATCGTTTAGAGAGTCCCAACCTTGAAAGTGAATCATCTAAATGCTGCAATTTACGTATGGTCTTGTGTTGTGTTTGCTCAATTTCTTTCCATGCCTGTTTATTGCTAAACAACTTTTCCATGATGACCTTGTTCGCTGTCCCAACTAAAAACCAAATCCAAACTGACTTGTTCACAACTGATTTCACACCAATTGAATGCAATCATTACCCAACACTCTGGCAAGACTATGGCTCCGATACCACTGAAATATCCCTTGCTAGATATAACCCAAAAACTCAGTTTTGAACATTTGACATTTCGTCAAATGGTTGGCATGTAATTTGGTCTGAGATTGATTTCTGAGTGTGTATGTGTTGTTTGAAGCCTTGTTGGAGTGCTTAATGTTGCCAAATTAAAAAGAACTTGTATAGAAATGATAAACAAAGATTGCATAAACATATAACATGAATTCCACCTCAAAAGTTGCCTTTATTCAATCTATATCAGGTCTGATTTACAGTAATAACAGGTTTGATATAAAGTTATCAGAGCTATATCAGCATTACACTCCATACAAAGGAAAGATTTATATTCCCAACTTGCCAAGAACATACCTGATGATAGTTTGATGGCTTCCTTTGACAATACAGCTCCAAATAAACTTGATGTGGCTGATCTGGATCTTGAAACAAGACCAATATGAACTTCAGTAACCAGGTACAGGCATGTCAACAATGGCCGAACTGAATTTGCTCCTTAGTGGTCTCAAAACCCTAATTTCTAGCTAGGGTTTGACTAGAAATGACACCCAAATAGTACGGCCAGCTAGTGGATGCACTGAAATGATGATATTTGCTGATAAGAAGCCCCAATCTGCAATTATATTTTGATAACTCATTGCTGCAATCAATTCTGAATGCAAATTAACTTGTGATGAAGACCAATGATGCCCAAATGGAAACACTAGGTAGATTTCCCTGTTTTGTGAATTGGGTTTTCGTCCAATTCACTATCCTCCAAGGGATTTCGTCCTCAAAAGCCCTGTATGCTGCTGAAACCCTCTTCTAGAGCTCAAATCTGCAATTTGCTTTTGTCAAAATGAAAATAGAATGGCCAAGAATGAGCTCAACATATTGCTTTATAACCTCCCATGAGCTCTTTTTTTTTAAAAGTCAATAAAATAATCCTCCTCGGTGATGTTTAGCAGTGTCGGGCTGCTTCTTCTAGACCCACGTGATTGCATTTGGAGGCAATTCAGATGATAGCCTAACGGCTATTTGAATTGTAAAGAAGGCTCGATTTTTAATGAAGGCTCAAATCTCTTATGGCGCGATCTTATTGAAGACAATTCATATTTATATTTAATAGTTGTTTTTTGAAGGGTCACAAATTTATTAAGGAGTGCGATCCTCTATGTGGCCGACCTTCCTTTTGACAGAGACATACCTCTTTGCTGTGGCCGACATGTTGTTTATGAAAGGTCACGTCTCCCATCTCCTTGTGTATATATATCCGATGAAGTTTCATTATTGATCATCCATTCACTCATATTCATTACATGATATCAAGTGCGAAGGTTCATCAAAGTGCGAATTGTCTCAAGTACAGATCGACATTTGTGTAGAAGGAAAAAATCTTTGTTAGCAGATTGCTTCACTCAGTTTATGTGATTGCATCAGTTTATGGTGCCTTATCTTTGGCCTTCATATCGACCTTCATTGTAAAGAAGAATTCATTGAGATTTAATATATAAGAGATATATTATTGCTGGGTTTTTCTCCCTCAGGAGGAGGGTTTTCCCAGGGTATCTACTGTGTTGTGTGTTTGAGTTTTGAATTAATTTGTGTGCATTAAATCTGATCATAAAACTAACATGGTATCAGAGTGGGTTTGAAGATCTTGATCAGATTGTTATTACAGCGATACTCTTTACTCTCTTTCTCATCGTTGCTTACTTCTATCTCTTCGACAAGATGGTGATCAGTCTTAAGCTTGAGGATAGACTTGAGGGAGCATCTAATTTCACATCTTGGAGATTCAGAATTATGCTCACCTTGGAAGAAAGTGAATTGGTTGAGTTCGTGGAGAGCAAAGTTTTCGAGCCTGTTGATGAGGAAGAGAAGATTCAATGGAAGAAAGATACTAAGGCAAAGAAGATGTTAGTTGATTTCGTGAAGGATCATATTGTTCCCATCATCTCTAAGATGAAGACGGCAAGGGAGACGTTTAAGTCTTTGGAGGAGATGTATGAGATCAACAACACAAGCCATGCACTTGCATTGAAGCAACAACTTCATCACGTGAAGATGGCGGAAGGAGAATTTGTCATCACTTACTTATGAAGATTTCCAAATTGAGAGATCAACTCTCTTCTATTGGTCATTTTGTTGATGTCAAGGATTTGGCCATGCTTGCCCTTAATGGTCTTCCTTCATCTTGGGAGTCTTATATTCAAGGAATCAGTGCAAGATCGAAACTTCCCAAGTTTGATTGTTTGAGGGTAGATTGTATTCAAGAAGAGTCTAGGTTGGCTGTGAGAGGTATTGGTTGAAGCTCTACAAATGAAGACATTCATGTTCTTTCCGCTCAATCCTCGAAGAAGAAAGAGAAAGGTGGAAAGAAAGGATATTTCAAGAGGAATAGAGATAAAGGAGCTTATGGTGCTCCTGCATTCAAGAAGAAGGGGGACCTCTCCAAAGTCCAATGTTTTCGTTGTGACATGTTTGGTCACTATGCAAAGGATTGCCCCACTAGGTCTAATCAACATGCTTCATTTGTGGATGTGGATGAGATCTCTCCTCAGAAGGATTCTAGGGAATTTCTATTCTAAGCCATGGGCCTGTGTTCAAGCCGTGAAGGTTGTGGGCTGATCTGTACGCAAGAGCAGTGTATCTTATTGCGTGCAGTATTTGCATCCATTAGAATATTTCAAGAGATAAGTATTCTTTGTTTGATGAGTTATATCATTTAGTTGGATCTTGTAATTAGTAAAGAGAGATAGTGGTTTCTCTTGAATTTTGTTCACTAGCATAAGATTCTTTGAAGATTTCATTTGTTGCAAGTTATTTCATGCTGGTTGTGAAGATTTCTGAGTGTGACTCTGAAATAAAAAGAGAATTGCAATTTCGATGGTGATTAGTTGGTCACATCGATATCATTCTCTAATGCATGAACTATGATAGAGCCTTGAACTCTTGGAGAGAATTGGTTCTGCATACTGACTGAATAATGCATTCAAGAAATCTGTAGTTGTTCAGACTGTCTTTTGTTGTGCTGAGTTTAGCACTCTCGAGAGGAGTAAAAGATGGAAGAAAGAGTTATATCAAAATTCAATAAAGATAAGTTCTTTATTCCTTTCATTATGATCTTTTGATATATTTCTCTTATAGGTTGATCTACTTATTCATGTTTTTAATATTGTTCATAAATTCTTATGTATTCATGCTATAACCTGAGATAGTAAACTTTGTATGATTGTAGCCTTGATATTTTCTTGGATAATTATAAACTGTTAGTAATGTCTCTCCAAAAATGCTTCTTGGATAGATCTAGGGGCAAGAAGGTGATGAGAGATTGCTTAGTGATGAAAAGCTTGAGGCATCTTGGGAGGAATTCATGCCGACCAAAGAAATGATCAAGCGTGAAGTCACAACTTGCAGCCATAGGACTGAGTTGGTGGCTAGAGGGAGTTCACTTCCAGAAGACTTCTTTGCAATCTCTGAAGTAGGGATCAAGAGGGAGTTTTGTGACTCACTGAGAAGAAGTGAAGGTTGTAGTGTTGCAAGGCCAAGTGTTAAATCCTTGAAAGACCTCTTCAGTTGTTGAGATCAGAATTGCACAAAGACAGTCATCTGGATTCGATATTGGTAGCTCCACAAACCTATTCAAAATAGAGTGATCTGCAATGAGGTCAAAGAGGTCCACCTTAAGCTCTCTACAGTACCAAAGGTGTGCACTGGAAAACATTTATCTAAGGCAAGCGTTGTAGGCAATCTTGGTCGATGAGGTCAGAAGGTTGATGCAAGTACTTAAAGATTCAGAGGGAGCCTACTGAACTTGAAGAAGATGGCAATCTAGTTGATCTTGGTTCTTTATGTTGGTTTATGGAAACCAATTTTCAAAAGCTTAAGGAGGCTGCAACTAGTTCAGATTTGGTAGATCCCTCGATGGACAGGCAGTTGATTGGATTGTTGATGTATCTAGTCAATACTAGACCTGATATTTGCTATGCAGTGAGTGCACTTAGTCAGTTCATGTGTGAACCGAGGCAGATACATCTTGTTGTAGCAAAACATATCCTGAGATACTTGCATGGCATAGTTGGATATGGGTTGAGATATTCTTCAGTTGTGGATTTGAAGTTGCATGGCTATACTGATTCTGATTGGGCAGGGTGTGTCACTGATTGGAAGAGCACCTCTGGATGTTGCGTCAATTTGGGATCTGCTATGATTTCCTGGTGCAGCAGGAAACAGTCATTTGTAGCATTGAGTATAGCAGAGGCAGAGTATATTGCCCCTTGTATAGCAGCTCGGGAAGCAGTGTGGCTTCGTAAGATCCTTGCAGGATTGTTTGGACAATCAATGGAGCCTACCATCATTCGTTGTCATAACTAGAGCTGTGTGAAGCTTTCTGTCAATCTTGTGTTTCATGACAGAACCAAGCATGTTGAGATCAAATACCATTACATCAGAGATATGGTATTGAGGAAAGCTATACAGTTGAGGTATATCAGCACTGATGAGCAGACGACAGACATTCTCACCAAGCCTCTCTCTAGGATAAAGCTTGTTTACTTTCGAGATAAGCTTGGTATGGTGGAGAATACTACCTTAATTGAGAAGGAGTCTTAGTATTAGTGATCCTCTTTAATGAGTTCATCTCAATGAGAGAAGTTCGAGGTGAAATCCCTTGAATAATGAGTTCTTCTCTGTGAGAGAAGTTCGAGGTGAAATCCCTTGATTAGTGAGTTCTTCTCTGTGAGAGAAGTTTGAGGTGAAATCCCTTGATTAATGAGTTCTTCTCTATAAGAGAAGTTCGAGGTGAAATCCCTTGATTCCACCCTCTGGGAGAGCCATGGTGGATGTCATGTGTGTGACTCCATGACAACATCATGTGAGAGAGTCCGTGATGATTTTCTTGTACTTGTGTCTTCACCCTCTGGGAGAGCCATGGTGAAAGTCATGTTGAGGTGACAGCATCACGCAAAGTGATGAACACTTGTACATACCATACATGGTTGTAGCCATTATGGTTGATATCATGTTGAGGTGATATTTGATATCTTGATGAGGTGATATTCTTCTTTTCCACTTATGGTTGTAGCCATAGTGGCAGACATTACGATGAGGTGATATGTCTTATGCAGCTGGAAATATCATCCCTAGCTGAGAGGGAGTGTTGATGTTTAGCAGCGTTGGGCTGCTTCTTCCAGACCCACGCGATTGCATTTGGAGGCAATTCAAATGATAGCCTAACAGCTATTTGAATTGTAAAGAAGGCTCGATTTTTAATGAAGGATCAAATCTCTTATGGCGTGATCTTATTGAAGACAATTCATATTTATATTTAATATTTGTTTTTTGAAGGGTCACAAATTTATTGAGTGTGATCCTCTATGTGGCCGACCTTCCTTTTGATAGAGACATACCTCTTTGCTGTGGCCGACATTTTGTTTATGAAAGGTCACGTCTCCCATCTCCTTGTGTATATATATCCGATGAAGTTTCATTATTGATCATCCATTCACTCATATTCATTACATGATATCAAGTGCGAAGGTTCATCAAAGTGCGAATTGTCTCAAGTACAAATCGACATTTGTGTAGAAGGCAAAAATCTTTGTTAGCAGATTGCTTCACTCATTTTCTGTGATTGCATCAGTTTATGGTGCCTTATCTTTGGCTTTCATATTGGCCTTCATTGTAAAGAAGAATTCATTGAGATTTAATATATAAGAGATATATTATTGCTAGGTTTTTCTCCCTCAGGAGGAGGGTTTTCCCAGGGTATTTGTTGTGTTGTGTGTTTGAGTTTTGAATTAATTTCTGTGCATTAAATTTGATCATAAAACTAGCACTCCTCCCCTCTTGAGGGTCTTTCCTCATCAAAATAAAGGGCCACATTTAAAAACAACATTGAGTTACTAGGATGGGGGGGCACTTTTCACTATTCCTTTTATAATTTTCTGTTACTATTCACTTTTTACTATTCCATTAAAGCAAACTTTAATATTTCCAATTTATCCTTGGGTTCTATTGGCATAACAATTAACACCTCTGGAGTATAAGTTGGTACGGACAACTATGCACACTACGCAATGAGTGCTCTTCAAATTAGGAGGGGAAACTCCCTCGTTGTGCTTTAACAAAAATGCTTGGAAAGGGAAAGTAATCTAAACTATCTCCTGTCTTTTTGTCTCAGTTGTAGAGGTACAAGGCTTTCAAGAAAACTCTATATGTTGCAGCTAAGTATTTTCTGGTTTCGCAAACTACTAATTACAACTAGGCTAATTACTTAAAATCTATCCAGTTTCCTCAAGAAAACAGAGCATGAGAAAATGGAGCAAGGATAACTATCTGACGATAAACAAGTATAGATTCTCAACTTGAAGGCAAGGTGGCACATCTATCAACTCAATCTAAACAAGTTTATTGGAAACAACAATATACAATAAACCAAGTTCAGATTCTCAACTTGAAGGCAAGGTGGCACATCTATCAGCTCAATCTGAATAAGTTTATTATTCACACACATCACACGATAACCAAATTCAGATTCTCAACTTGAAGGCAAGGTGGCACAACTATCAGCTCAATCTGGACAAGTTTATTGAATACAAAACAGATTTGATCTAACTAAGGAAAGAATTCACCATTATAATTGCATGAAACCCTATGTGGCATAACAATTCATCATAATAGCAAAAACGCATGAACAAATACAGAACGAACAATATTGAAGTCAAGGTAGGCACAGCATATATTTCTCTCTTGTGCAAAAGTTATGTACAAATGAGCAAAAACTCTTATTTATAGACATCGAAAGGTGTAGGGAACCCTAAAATCACCTTGAGTCAACTACAGTCTTGCAATGCATGCAAGATTTATTGCTAAGCCCTAATAAAGTAAACTATACAGTTAACTAAAAAACTACCATCAGTTAACCGAAACATCTAATCTAAAACTGGACAATTGTGCAAGCATGCACGTCCTTATTGAAAGCGAGTTAACTGGAACACTACCATCAGTTAACGTAAACCCTAAAATAAAACTCCAAGTAAATAAAGCTGATCTTAGAATAGATATGCATGAGATAAGACAGCGAGTTAACTTGAGAAGGTAACACCAAGTTTAACTCCTGTGTGTAATGTCTATTCTGAGAGGTGGGAACTGAAGTCTATTGATTGTGATCTTGAGCAACCAATCCCTCAACGAGATTGTTAACTGCATCACTGTCTGGAGCTTTGATACTCTGACGAAGAATACTATGCCTGCGCAGCATGTCGTCACCAGCTGTGATCTGGGACTGAAGTTCACCCTTACTCCTCGTTGCTTCATTGAACAATGCTGACATGACTGTAAACTGATTAATCTTACAGCCAACGGTCTCCCCACTGAAAATAGTATGAATGAGTGCTTGGAGCTCTGACTGAACATCGGTAAGCTCAACGTACGCACCACCCTCAATCTGATATCGACACGGTAAGCGAGATACTAGAGTCCTCACAAACCGGAGTGCACTAGTAACGTGCTCTCTACTATTAGCCAACTCTGACGCCATAGTCTCCTCTATCTTTGCCTTGAAAACCAACTGTGTTTTCCAAGAATAGATAGCCTCTCTATCTTCTGCATCTGTGACTGATTCATAAGCCATACTCAGGTGAGCAATCATAATCTCATCTCGGGGTCTGTTAATTGCCATGTCTTGCTCCTCATCCTGGAGACGTAGATGGAGCTCTCGTGCATTGTACCGCAACTGATATAACTCTGTAAGCATAGCACGGCCTCTAGCAACGAACTCCTCTTCCCACTCATCCAAATGCTTGCCATATGCAACCAAATGATTAAGTTGACCATGTTTTGCTGGAGGCTCAAGCATCGGCGGGGGTGTGACAATAACATCTGACCTATGAACAAGGCTAGAAATGTACTGACGAAGTTGTCTAATTTCAGCCTTGAGGGCTGCCTTATCTTCTCCATCCTTCAATATTCTATCCTTGGCACTATCTGTAGCAACCTGTAGGAGATCAACTTGAGTCTGGCATGTGCTATGACCAAGGTTGACTGTGATAACCTCAAAGTCCTGAGATTTCAACTCGTCCAAGCTCTTCCCCTGTGGAGGTATAGTAGTCTTGGCGACAATCTCCATGTCAGTATTCCTCTCCACGTGGACCATGTTCTTGACCCTCTTGTTTGGCGCATCCTGGTAAACCTGATCAAAATCTGAATGATTAAGGACATAGGATGGCTGCCTCCTCTTCCTTCCCAGTTGAGCTTCAATCCAAGACTGATCTCGGCTAATGCTACTGGAAGGGTCTGTACTAGTGACAGGAGGTTGTGACGAGAGTGAATATGTAGAAGAACCACTGCGAGACGGGGAGTCTAAATCCAATTCAATATGAATTGGTGTTGGTGACTGCTTTGGAACTGGTATAGGAACTTGAGGCTGAACCTCAGGCACTGGTGGACTCTGAACTAGCCTCTGAACTGGCTCTGTAATAGGTTGTCTATCAGGCTCCGTGGGTGTATTAATAGCAAGCGCCTTACCTTTTGAATTGTTTGGCGCTTGAACTTTCTTAGGAGGGTTACTCCTCTTCTTTTGTTTAGGTTTTGACGAGGAAGGTAGCGAAGGATTCACCACTGGCGGCTCTACTCTAGGCACACTTACTCTCCTGGTCTTCTTGCTGTCGAGGTAAAGTATACTGTTTTGAATAACTCTACTTGACCTCTCTTTTACTGTTGCGTACTCCTTGGCGTACCAATCAACTTCTGGTAGCGGCTGTGTGTCGACTTGCTCTCTGAAAAACTGAGGAAGAACTTCTCCCTCATCATCTGATAAACCTCCCACATCTTCTAACAAGAAAACAAAAATCTGTGAGAGAGAAAAGCGGCCATAGCTGCGTCTGCGAACCTTGAAATCATCTGCGCAATTTGCCCAATAATCTTCCATAGAAGGCTCATGAAATGCACGTCCAGCAAGGCGAGTTGTGTAATGATCCGAAAGATCATAGGCACGAGCCTCAATAAGATACTTGAGATGATATTTCTCGAGCTCTTGTCCTGTAACTTTGGCATCAGCTGCTGACTTGCACCAATACATTCCAAACTGAAAAGGAAAATTAGCGGATGGTCTATGCTTGCGGCGTAAAAGACAGTGAACATCATGCAACTGCCTCAGGAACTCCATAAAGACTATTTTATCCGAAGGATAACGTGGAAGCATAGCTTGATTTCCTATAAATCCATATACTCGGATGTAGGTGTATGTCGGGAATTGAATAAACCAATCTGCGCTACCATCCATCGCTGCTCTAGCAACTATCGAGATACGAACGTGCAACTCCCGGTCCAAATTTCTCACTGTGTCAGTCAGAAAAGCCTCGTGAACACGCTTGAAATGATGTTTAGCCTTAGTGAACTCAAGCTGATCATAATACTGATAGACTTTTTGAACACTGAGAATGCCCACAGTGTTTAGTACTCGGAACTGACCCTTATAAGCAATCAAGTACACAAGATAAGAACACATGTGAAACTCATGAGCAACTAGGAAACCGGTGATCTGCTTGTGGATAACATCGCTGATGAAGGATGCCCAGTCATAATGCACCTGCCCAGATATGATGCGACCAATAATGTAATACATCCAAGGCTGGAAAACATTTGCATGTGATTGACCTGAGACACGATACAAGAGTGTAATTAGAATCGCATACTCATCCTTGTACTCACCACAACCCACATTGTTTGGCAATCTGTTCTTCGCTTGCTTTAACCATCTTTCTGCCATTTTACTCTGGCACTTGTCCACATTAGCATTGAATGCCTGCTCGCACTGCTCCATAGAAATAACTAGATTGTTCGATTACTGAGGTATACCAAAATTTCTTTCAACGTCCAAAGGCTTGAGACTGCAAATAACTCGTCCATCTACTAACACTATCTCACGAGTAGTAGAATTGTAATGCTTAATACAAGATATCACGAATTCAATACAATGAACGAAGATAGGTATGGAAGCAGCCTCCAATAACCCAGACTGCTGAATGTTTTGAATAATCGAACCTCTGATCTTAACTGGATCTAGAACTGCTTCTGGCAACACCTTGTGAAGATTCGTCTCAACTGTCTTGATGAAGTCGTGAGTAAGGACTGATTTGGTCCTATATTTGTGCTTAGTGTACTGCATTTTGAAAAACTCGCTTGTTGACTGTGAACTTGACTATGTTCTGACAAGATTTCTGGAAAGCTAAAAATAGCCTGCTGAGGCTAAAAATAGCCTTTTGAAGAGTTATTTTTGGCGAAAAATCTGAGATATGGGTTTTGTCTAGAAAAAGATTCTAAGACAATCCAGAATGTCAGAAATGCAAAAATCTAACTTCTACTCGACCATGCAAAGAGTTTTCAATTGAGAAAATTAGAAACTCGAGAACGAATGCTCTGGAGTTAAAAATTCCTAAAAAATCAAGCGCACGATTTTAATTCGAGGAAGCTATACAGAAATGATCCAGATGTTGAAACTTGTCAAATTCTATCAACTTTAGGAACATGCGAATTGGATTTTGAGAGAAATTTGAGAAACAAGGAGGAAGAAGACGTTTTTTCTAAGCTCTTTCTTCTTGTGAAAATCGCCCCTGTTCTTCGAATTTGCTGATAAATGTGAACAAAAACCTGCAAAAAGATTTGTTTGATGAAATTGCCCTTGATTGTTGATGATAAATTCGCCTTTGCCTTGAAAATTCGCCTTTGTCTTGAGAAATACAAATTTCCTTGAAGCTGTGAGAATGAATAATGAATGATGGCGCCATGCTTAAATAAGGAAAATTTGCACCATCTTGTTTACTGCAAGATTTAAAACCTCGACCAAAATAGAAGACCTTTGATTGGACCCCTTTCAGTGAACTGTGACTGACTTGAAGTTCGAAATTTAAATAATAATAAAATATTCATTATGCAATTTGAAATTCCAGCATAAAGAGGGCACCAACTTTAGAAATTCGCCATTTATTGCTAAAGTATGCAAGAATAAATATTAAATATTATTTAACATCAGTTGACAAACCAAGTAAAGCACTTGGATTCACCGGCGAACTTCATTGATTTCAAAAAGTCTTTATTTGACCTCATAGGTGTCCATTTGCTCAAAATATTACACTTTTTATTATCTTCCTATTTTGTAGCTGACTACAAAGTTACAACTGGCCATCTTCGACACTGATTCCTAGGTGACTAGATGATGCTGAGACTGAACAGGTGTATTCATCGCGAAGCCTGCAGAGCAAGGAAGAAATGTCTGCTGGGAGTCATCACTGCAAAATCCATCATTAAACACCTCAAAAAATTAGGCGCCCTTGATTAAATTGATTTTCAGGAGTCAGACTTAACCATTTCTCAAAACTGCCATCTGACGCTTCAAACGGCTGCTGACGATGAACGGTGAACCCTGCTGACAGGCAACCAAGCACACTGCATAACTAGGAGTATTCCGCATCCAACGAATATATGCAAGGCATCTGAAAGCTGGATTAAGGACCCTTAAAGTAAAAGCGCCCCTGGCTTGAAAAGGCACGAACACCATTTTGACAAAAGTGCAACTCTCAACCAAATGCCCTACTTTGATCTCTGATATCTGGAGCTGGGATGACCCGATTCGAGCACTGTCCGTTTCGATGCATAGCCAGGAGAACCTACGAGAGAAGACTGTAGAGGCGACGAAGCAAGAAAACTGCTCTAAGACCTCAAATAGAAAAGCGCCTTTCCCAAGATGGAATAAATGACCAGACTTAGCCATTTTTTGAGTTGCCTTCGTTTTCAGTATTTCATCAAAGACCTCGCACATACGAGCGTTTTCCAAATACCGAAGGCTGACGGCTGGGCTCGTTGAATAGCTGGAGTAATTACGCTCAAGTCCCGTGAAGACTTCGAATGTCAATAACCTCATCTGACAGGTCTAAAGGCTAGGCGCCCCTGGCCTACAGAAATACACTGAATATTTTATGCCAGTCCGCTCGTGAAATTACGTGCTTGGTAGAATCTCTGCCACGATCTTTCAGAATGTTGGATTAATAGGCAACTTGGTGCATCGCGAAGCTGGACAAGAGTAGTACCGATGTCAAGAAGACCTCGCCAACAAACTTTGGCGTCTTAAGGGTTATTTTGAAGGGCGCCCTTGAGCTATAGGCGCACTGGAAAAGCAATTACACCATTTGAAGAAGTTCTGTGATGTGAAGTCTCTTTATAAGCTCATCTTCAGACGTCGACTGCCGGAGCTCTGGGACTCGGATGATTGCGTTCGATAGCTCGTCGGACAGGCATACTAGTTGTGAAGAGATTGAATACATCAATCATTAGGAATACCAAGATTTAACACCCTTTAAAGAGGTGCGCCCTTGAGCTACAGGTGCACAAAAGCTGGAAAAGGACAAGCTTCTATAATCTGGAACTTTTGGAATCTTCAACTTCTGTCGCCAGTTACCGGAGTTACGAGTCTCGGATAGCCTCGCAAGATAACTCATTGGATAGGCAGACTAATTTTGAAGAGATTGACTATATTCATGAGCATTTACCACAAAATTTAGGCCTTCAAAAAGAAGGGCACCCCTAGGCTACAGGGGCGCAATTCTGCTTTTCCTTGAAAAATCTTCAAAAATTGACCACTGAAATCTTGATTTTAGCCACTGAAATGACCATTCAAAAGTATAATTGTCTCCGTGAGATGCTCCTCCACTGTGAAATGCTTCATTCTGAGTCTCTGATTCAGGTTCTGATCAATGGATACTGCCTTTGATTGACAAAACATTGACAAAACTCCATGCTTGATATTGCCCAAAAACTGTATTTGACATCATTTTAGCAAGGTTTAGACTATTTTATGCAAAATGCCTTGATGAAGCAAAAAATTTGGTTTCGGTACAAGAAGTTCATGAACTAAACTCCAAACTGAAAGGCTCGTAAAACTCCCAGCTAAGCTCCACAACCCTCAGTTGAGTCCCCTACCTATTCTGCTGACCTACGGGAACCCTAATAGTAGGCCAACCTCCGCTATAGTTTGAGCTGCCTAAGGAAGGGACATTACAAATTTGTCTTGATGTGCTCTTTACTCTTTAAATTTTACATGGACAATTATATCAACAATTAGACTAGCCATTTTCCCTCTAGTGACTTGTACCCACAGTTTTTGTCTCTACACTTGTTTTTGAATAGACTACTCTAATTTTAAGTTGTAGTTTCCCTAAGGTGTTTAGTGTGGGTAATAATCTTTGATTGTTTTTAGTTTTGGAGGCTACTTATTAAAATTGTTGATTGTTTTGGATGTCATTTGGTGGGGGACTTTAGAAAACTCAAGTTTAGTAGACTTTATCTTCAAAGTAACAATTATACTACTCACACAATTGCTTCTAGAATAGTGCCAAGTATTTCTCAAAACACACATGATATGAAATTTAAACTTGTCCCCTCAACTTTGTTTAAAGTTTGAATGGTAGGCTTAAATGTACATATTAAAGGAAGGCTTATGTCATGAGGTTTCACTTCTATCAAAGTTGGAGCTATTGCAGGGTGAATATAAAGCTCTATAAGACAACATAGAGTCCAACCCTCATTTTTAGGTGGGAGGTAGAGTCTTGATATAGTTAGATTGATAGAGGTTCAAGGAACAATACCATAAAAAATCAAAGCCTATTGGATGTTGGGATCTTTTAACTCCAGTAGGTATTCATGACATGCTAAAGGTTATTTTAATGTCCCCTTTTTTGATCCATTCCAACGTTCTTGGAAACTCCAACTTTCTTGGAAATAAATTCTTACAACAAGAAGTTCTTGGAGCCATGACATGCAGAACGATACTTTGTGTGTGCAAATCCAACGTTTTGGGAGCACTCTAATCTTCTTGGAGAATTCCATCATCCTTGGATAGCACCGACTTTCCACGGACTAAAGTCCTATACATTTAAGGACTTGAAATTATTAGAACAGTTTAATTGGCTTATTTTATCATTTTCTGTAAAACCTTGGGATGATTTAAAATAGAAAACTAATTAAATAATTGAATATTAAAGTTGTAAAAAAAGTAAAACGAAATGATGACATATTTATTTATTTAAAAGGTGTTTGAAGTGTGTAGATAAAGTGTCACTAGGCTCAAGGTGCTGAATAGTGGTCATGAGGACACTTTATATTATATTATTAAGGAAAATAAAAAAATGTTTTTTTTGAAAAATCAAGCAAAAAGAAAAAAATGCTTTTTGAAAAAGCAATCAAAAAGCAAGAACGCCTTTTTTAAAAGTAGATTTGAAAAAGTTATAAAAGGAGGAGAGTTTTAAAAAAAGAAACTACATTTTTTTTGGAGTTATTTTATTTCTTAATAATGAATGCACATTCACCTTCTCCATTTCCAAAGGACAAAAACCCTTTGAAAATTTGAAAGATTTGAGGACAAAAAGCCTCCTAAGTTTCAGAGTAATTCCATCTAGGGATTACTAGAGTGCAACAAAGATTGGTTTGGGGATGAAAACCCTCATTCCATTTCGAGTGATTTCATGTAGGAATCACCATTGTATTGAAGTTGCAGAATGTGTTTCAGATTTAGTGGGTATCTTCTTGTGGTGTGTGGTTTTTCAGTATTTTGGGTTCTTGGGTTTCCAGTGTTGGATTGTGAAGTTTTTATTTTATTTGAAGGGTTTCTTGAAATTACAGAACATTTTTATATTATGTTTTAAAATGTTGGCCATACTAGTATAAAGACAAAGAGGGGCATCATGTAGATTTAGTGGGTATCTTCTTGCAGAATGTATTGAAGTTTTGCAATCAACTCAATTCTACTCATTCTGATCACCATTGTATTGAAGTTGCAGAATGTGTTTCAGATTTAGTGGGTATCTTCTTGTGGTCAGACTTTGAGTATAAAGACAAAGAGGGGCATCATGTAGATTTGAGTTTATATCATTTTAATCAGCATATCATAGTCAACCAGCAGCAAGGAAGTAGTATATCAGAGTCCATAGCAGCAAAAATCGTTTGGGCAAAAAATCAGCAAACCAAAAGTATAAGATTTTTTGAAAAAATGGGAAAAAAGTGAGAAAAAATGGGAAATAAATTGGATTTAAAAAAAAAGATAAAAAATTGTAGAAAAAGAGACAAAAACTACTTTTAAAAAAAAAATTTAAGGGCATTTCCATAGCATAGAGTTATAGAGAGCAAATAAAATAGAGTTTAACCCATGAATTGTAGAAAATAGGATTTTGTTGTTTATGTTCATATTGCTGATTACATTGCATTGCACAGAGCATACTTCATAGTGCATAAATAATAAGTAGATGGTTACAGTTGATAAAATTTCAATTACAATATAGTTCGTACAAAGTCAACCTATAAACTAAGTACAAAGTTCAAATAAGTCAAATGTAGCCAATGACTCTTGCTACTACAAATAGAGCTATGCTAGAGGGTTGCATATCCTAAAGATGAAACTCCCGGTTTAGAGCCTCTCCTAAGTTGTTCAACCTCATGACTATCCAAGTTGGCCTCTAGGATCTCAAAATCCTTAGGCTCAAGAAAGTCATTAAAAAGATAGTTTCCCTTTGCTGAGCAAACATCATAAATTACAAAATGGGAATCAATTGGTTCATATTTGTGATTTAACAGTACTTGCAATTGCTAGAACAATGTCAAAGAGATCTCTTTGAAGAGTGTGAAAGAGAAATTATATGACAAAGGAAGCAATTGCAAAATTCAACTTAATAGGTTTTGAATCAAATAAATCAAGATAGAGTAATAGAAAATGCTTTTGAAATAAAATCTAAAATCTCAAAAGACCGTAAATGATATTGAAATGTTCTCATTGATAACTATTTTAGCAGATTTGTAAAATAGTAAAGGGGGTGTTGAATATTTTTCCATTAGATAATAAAGACCTACTCGTACAAAAGAAGAAAGCAACTATTTGAGCCACAATTTTAGCTATTATTATTCAAGTAAATTTTCCTTGATTTTGCATATGAGTGGATGATGATGGAGTTAAAAACATAGATGGAATTTGAGTTGAGAATTTGAGAGATTATAAGTACAAGTTTCAATTTAAAATCAAAGCACGAGGAACACTCCCTTTTCAATGGGATAGTTGCTTCTAAAATCTATCTGGATTGTTAAAGAGAAAATATGAGGCCTGCTTTAGGAGGGATTAAGATAAGCCCACAAGACAATGGCATGACTTCTCTCAAGGCATGTATTAATTTGCGTGATACCTATTTAATATGCATGTAATGCTACACTATATATGTCTAAAGCATTCATGTACTGCTATTGTACTCCTTGCAGGCCTTTTGGACCTCCATGTATATGACAATCTTAAATGGAATATAGTTCCTAAACAAGTGCGGGACATGCATTTAAGCAATGACTTTCAGCAATTAACAAAGCATTGAGCTTGCAGAATATATAGGAAATTTAAATATAACCAAAACAATCATTCATTTTGATATAAAATACTGCTACAATTCATTTTCTTCAACACTACAAGCTGATTTTTATCTTTCTAATAGGAACCATTCTGCTTCTTGTTCCACAATGTTTATATACTATTACGTATATGCTTATGCTTCCCACTTGATTATACAATTGTCACTACCCTACTCATTTGTCATTAAAACTTGATGGCCAGTGTCAAATTGAAGCTCCAAATTATCACACTTTGTCAGCATCTGAAAAGGAAATTTGTCCCAACCTAATGTTGATAATCTAAACAACCACCTTGGTATTATTAATGACAATTGAAATGTTAAAATTCTTTTGAATAGTTAGGATCACAAGAATTCAAAGAAAACAAACCTCTTTAGGTTGATATCAAGCCAATAGAGTTTCATTTCAGTTTAGTCTGGCTTTTTATATTTACTTTTGGCAAGTGACTTTATAAGGTTCAAATATGTTAAAAAAATAAGATAGAGGCCTTAGTTTTGATGATATTGTCTACAATTTACCAATAAATTGTGTCTTTGGATTTATGTACATGGAAAGTATTACTAGGAGCCTAAGGCTTAACCATTCCATGCTAATGTCCTTAACATCAAACATAGAAGCATACCAAAGAACGTGTCTTTACTTTAATGTCCTTAACATCTATTAGAAATATACATCCATTCAATGTCACCTACCTATGATTTGCCTCAGCATCTTGATGAAATTTAGCGAATCTTTGATGGTGAACCACATCCCAACAGCCAAATCTCAGTATTGTGCTAAAAATTAATGAGAAAACCTGATTAAATAGCAATTTTGCACTGTTAGGGTTTCACGACAGGTTGGTTGGGCAATTTTTTTCACAATTCTTCCATGATTTTTCACGATTTAAACCCTAAAAATTGTTGAACATCATTGAAAATCACTGCTGATTAAATTGGGAGTTTTGGCAGAAGATTTTTCAGAAATCAGGATTTATGCTTCTATGTATCAGATTGTTTGATTCAACTACAACATTTGATCATCACTTTGCTCAATTGGGGTAAATATTTTATGTGTTTCAATTGCTAGTGAATTGTTTGACTAAATGCTCTAAAAAATTCAGAGTGATAGATAAATGTCTGAATGTAATTGTTGAAGGAAAATAACTTTTTTTTTTTAATCTTTTCTCATTGTAATACTAGATGGTTGTACTGCCAATAATTGTTCTTTCATTGTAATAGATTCTTGGACAGTAGCACTGCCATATCCTATTTTATTTTCTATCATTTTCTGCCTTGCATGGGGTGAATTGGAATTGGGTGAGTTAATCTGCCATTTTGGCGTCGATGCAACTTTGTTTGCATTCACTATCAGCCAATTTGGCTAGAGCAATTCTATGTTTGTTTTAAATTGTAAGTTGGTCAAATTTCCGCCAACACTTTTGAATTAATTTTCCTTTGTCCTTGTTCTTACTTCGTATGCTCTCACCTTGTCCATTCTGAGAACTGAGTGATCAGAATGAGTAGAATTGAGTTGATTGCAAAATGTTTACTGGGTTTTGAGTTAACACCCTATGGGGACATTACAAGTACAATCTTAAATCACATGAGATGCCGCATTTGGAGAGGAGGCTCAAGTGTTGGATCCCATATGATACTTGTGTGTATTTCTAACACTTCTTCCTAAAGACATGCCCACTAGCAGCTAGGATAAGGGGCACTAATAATAGGCTGGCTATAAAATGGAAGGAAATTTGCAGCAATATATACGATTTCCACACAACCCTCATGAGAGAAAGATATGCAAAACAAGTATTTAGAATCCACAATGCAAATGAATAACAAACATTCCACTTGAGCACCATGTGTATCTTGGGAAAACCCTCTCAACAGAAAAACTAGCCTCTAAAAGCACCCACACAATTCAATCTATTATCTCAAAGAACAAAATTACAATACACTTGTAGACCCTCCATGCAGACTTTTGAAGTATCAAGCACCCTAGTTGCATTCCTCCATGTGAACAAAAAATTGAGAACTATGTAGCCATACATCTCAATCCGTGCTTCCTCTACTCACATATGCAACCTATAAGAGACACTCAATCCAACCTTAGTCAACAAGCGAAAGGTTACACAAGCTAACCTCAAGAACTATCCACGTGCTTGCTTTTATAAAGGCGAACTTGCACAAAATCACTAAGTGGTATTAGATAAACCATAGATCTCAAAACCACGAGCTCGCTAAACCATGACCTTAAATTAAATATTTGATGCTAAGTTTTCTGAATTTTAAATATTTTCTCAATGTAACACCCACGTTATATATTTATAAAAGATAATACTAGGTGTCCTTTGTGAAAACTCTCTCAAGGGAAAATCCCAGCCTCTAAAAGCATCCACACAACTTAATTTTTTATCTCAAATAACAAGCTTACATTACATTTGTAGAGTGGCCATGAAAGCTTTTGAAGCATTAAGCACCCTAGTTGGATTCCTTCATGTGAACAAGCAAATGAGGACTATGTAGCCACTCATCTTAATTCATGCTTCCTTTACTCACACATGCAACCTAAAAGAGATGCCCAATCCAACCTTAGCCAACAAGTCAACGATTACACAAGCTGTGATAAGCTAGATATCATTCACACAAAAATTCAATGCTTAGACTATCGACATAAATTTAGTTAACAGATTTAGCAGTGTGCAATCAAACACAACTCGAACCAAACATAACCAGAATATAAGTGCCAACCGAACCATTCAAATATTACTAAGGAATGTATCGCATAAGCTCAGATGAAATAGAATAGCAGTAAACACCAGAGTCCTTCAAATCATAACAATATAGGTACAATCAGATCGAATTATGCTAGAATCACTGATTTACAATCATGATCATGAAGGAGCTCAACCCAGTCATACAACAGATGATATTATAAATTGAATCTTCTGAGAGAAACAACTTTGCCACGTCGCCCTCTGGGTGAGAACATTCACATGCCACGTCCTCTAGAGATGAAGTCTTGTATGAAGCCTTCAATGTTCGGCGCGATCAGGATCCCACGACTCTTCTCCTGAGAAAGCCCAACACTCCAAATGGAATCGTCAATGATCACAAGAGTCTTACGTGTGAGTGGTAGCGCCGCTGCTATGAAGTGCCAATAGTTGCGTAATTCTCAGATGCTCTCAAATCATAGAGGAACTCCTATGAGACGACCCGAATGATGAATTCGCTGTCTTAAACCAAGTCTGCAACCATCCTGTAGTTAGACGGGAACATGAGATGAGCGATCGATGGAAGAGAGAAAACATAAATTTCCCCAGGCTGAGGCTATGCACAAACTTGGTTACCAGCGCGTGAGAGACTACGTCCTCACCGATTTCTTGGTAAGACTTGCATCCAAAATTTGTGATGATCTTCAACATCCAAAAGGCTGATATAAATACATTTTGAAGGGTGCCTTCCAAAGAGGTCGGCCACAACTAAGAAATATTCATGGCACCGATTTCAATTGAGTTGGCCAAAAGATTCGATTTTAAATTTAAATGTTATTTTTAATAATTTAAATTTATTATTAAATATTTAATTATTATTTATTTAATATTGTTTAAATGCATTTTGGTGTTTAAAAACACCATTATGAACTTTCCCTCCAAAATAACTTAAGTTATTTTGGGGACATTACACAAGCCAACCTTAACAACTACCCATGTGCTTGCTTTTATAAAGACTAACTTGCACAAAACCACCAAGGGGTATACATAAACCATGTGTCTTAAAACCATGAACCCAAATTAAATTGTTTGTACTAAGTTTTTCCAATATTAAATATTTTCCCAATGTGACACCCACATTAAATATTTATCCCAATGTTACATATAGCATAATGTATCCCCAGGACCCCAAGAATGCCCAACCCATTGTGATGTCCACACCTCTAATTTGCATCACAATTAAATATTTATTTTACATTAATAGCATTATTATTTTATTATGCAAGGTGTACAGCACACCTTTCCCAACATAAAATATTTATTTGGTAAAAGTAGAAGACTGCCTTCACAAGTAATGTGGATCTTCCAATTGATCTTCAGGGCATAGTTTATGCACTTAAATAAGAAAGTGGGAACAATTTCCTTCTAGACAGTGGATAAATGATAATTGATAAATAATTTTATATTTGTACTTTATGTTTACTGTGCTCATCATGTTTTATGCTATACTTTATGACAGTATACATAAAATTTTGTGTAGCATTTGATATCTAGTCACATTTATAATTGGCACATCTCGGCAGCTTGAGTGATAATTTTTCTTTGATTAAATGTAATCCTACATTACATTGATGATTGAAGGACATTGAATTTACATTAGATGCACATCAATCAGCTGGTCCGCATCCATATAGTTGTCCTCTGCCTACACAGGTAATAATGTTCAATGTGTATGCTCTTAGTCTTGTGTTCATTTCAATAAATTCACCTTCATTCCTTAATATCTTGATTATATTTTTCTTAATGATGGCTAGGCAAGATTTAGAAGCTGGTTATCTCCTGAGTGAATGTTGAGAGCATCATCATTAATTGTTACCTGGCAACTTTGTTGCCAAAGAAGCGTGATCATTACTGATTGGATATATCTGTCTGCCATACATCTTGAGCATTGACTAGTGACTCAAAATAGCTCCCTTCTAAAAGAGGGCCCAACTAATTGCAGTGCATAGTCCAATGAGACTCAACCTTATGATGCCTATGGTATTGCACAACTCCAAAATAAATGGTTATTTATGGCCTTATTCCCTGTATTATACATACCTCATTGGTTGGTCCTATTTTACGTGGCCTAGCTTTGACTTCTAGACTATGATTGATTGTTAATAGGAACAAGACTTGAGACTTGGACAAGTTCTTGCTTTTTGTGTGCCTTGCCAATAAATCTATTTTTACTACAGACATTTAATTTGAAAATGATATTCTAGAATTGCACCCTCTGGCAATCTTGCTTGTTGTCTGTTAGTGAAGGATATTGCTTGAATTGTGCCATCGAATGAAATGATGAAGGCTAAGAATGGGGTTTCTATCAACTATTAACTTGTCACTCAAATAACAATATACTGGACTGTAGGAAATATTTTCCTTGGTTGTAGAATAAAGTTTCAAATCACTTTGCAGATAATTAGATGTTCATTTCTTATGATATATTTTTGTTATATCTACTTCATTTGTTTTCTTCATTGCATTACAGGATATTACCATTTGGTTTTTTATTGTACTAATTCTGACCATCATTCACTGATACTGGACTTGGAAAGGTATGCAGGGCAGTGGCTTATATTCCATTGACGGTTCTTGCTGTTCCAGCATCTATCCTTACAGTAAGATTGTATATAATTTTTTTTGCATATGGCTTGGTTTGGGTTTTTCATGTTGTATTTATTGATCATTCTTTGTCACTTATGCACCATAATGAAATGGTCTTCAATGAGCAATTGCATTTTGTACTCTGGTAGGATTTACTGTTTGAGATTGTGGGAAGATATAATGCTAATCTTTGTCTGACTTGAGACTACCCATTATGTGTATGGATGGTGTATGTAGAAGGTAAACAGTATTGAACATTGAAGGTTCTGTGAAAAGATGTGCTTAAGACAACAATTGGCCTATCTTACAGAAAAAATCTATTTTTGAAGGTTGGATATGACTGAGTTTTCCATCTTTGTCTGTAGAACCAAGCAGAATCCTCTTTGGAATACTAATCTTAGATTTTGGCTGCTAAAACTATGAAAGGGTGTACTCTATTGCTTATACTCTTCTTTGTATCAAGAAAATATTTATTCCATGTGTGAGTTAACTTTCTAGGGTGGCAAAATTTCTACCTTTTTATGGACTCACAGATGAGGGATCTTCGTTCTTCTTTTAAGACACTGTAATCAAAGATGTCTTAGTCCTTCAAAGAGATGGTTAAATTCAGGGGTTTCTACTTTTGAGTTCTCTTGTGGTAACTCTGTGTATTACTTTGTTCTTCTATCTGATCATAAGCAATGATGATGTGAAAACCTCATGGCTACTGAAAAAAATCTTGATAATGGCGATTCACTAGCATTGATCTTTCAACATAACCACTCAGTCTAACCTGCATTTTTAGGCACAATAAATATGGAAGGGAGGGAGTTCTGCTGAGCATCTTTCCCATTATACAGCAAAAAGTTGTGCAAATGCTACCAGCTGCTTGACTTCTATCATTGATATTTCAGCTTTTATGCTAGGTGCATTTCCTGTCAGAAATGCTTTCATGCCCCTGTGGATTACAGGGTCCTATTCATCCGGGTCACTCAAGTCACCAAGATTGGTATTAAGTTTCAAGGCTTCTTCATAAGATTTGCCATGGGTAGTGTGAATTGTGAAAGATCTTTGTCATAATCATCACTAGGAGCCAAGTGTTAGATTGACTACTTTTAACCCAAGCTAATTATATCCTGTGTTATTTTTAACCATCACTATTTTCAAGAAGATAATCATATTATTAGAAATCTAATTTAGAACTATTTATAGATCAACTATTTTTAGACAATTTTCTAGGTGATCTTTTGTCAGATGATAGTTATATTTATCAAAAATCTATTTGAAGATTCCTTAATGTAGGTACTGAATGTGTGGACAAAAATTGTATAATATGCTTGTTTTGTGCGCAAGCAAACTATTCATAGTGAAGAAGTTAAAGATATTATATTTCTTATGCAAAATCTTGTAAAGACTTATAAATAACTGCTTTTGACTCTTAGATTTTCATGGAATAGTGATATTATGCCTACTTGCTGCTAAGATTGCTGTGTAAAGAGTTGTTTTGTGTTATCTTGTGCTTTGTAAATTGATAAACTTTGCGAAATTTTGCAAACCTTGTATAGTTTTCACTTAGATAGATAATTGTAGCTTTTGCATGCAATTTTCTTATTTAACTTACCAATTCGTTTGTGTGTGCTGTCCTAGCTTAAATTGTCATGAGTAGTTGTCTTCTACTCTCTGATTTTAGCTAAGTGATTGTGCCTTTGTTGTCTCTAGATTAAATTTTGCACATTAGTCAAAAACAGAAAACCTCTTGTCTAGTGTAAAAGTGCTGATGCATCTTGTGCTCTAGCCTGACAACAAAACCATAGGTTTGCTTTCAGATTGTATATTTCCATATGTGAAAGAAATCACTGCTAGTTCTAGGTTTTATCGTTCAATTTTTTGAGTAAGGAAATTGTTATCCTAAATTTTTAACTCGTTTAAAAATTTGGGTAACCAATCAAAATTTTCTTAAAACTTGAGATTTTTCTTCTCTAAGGCACGCATTACGAGGTGCAAAGGGTGGAAAATCTCTGTTTTAGGTTGATTAACCTTTGGGCTACTCTTTTTCCCCTTTACGTTTCCGTTTTCGTCGATTTCTGAGTTGTTTTTGGTGTCTTTTTCATCAATTTCGGGTTTTCTGAGCAACTCAGCAAATAGGGAAATTTAGACTCCAAAGCAAAATTGCTAAAGTGTTTGAAAAACCCGAAATTGCTTAAGTTATTAAAAAAACCGATTTTTGTTAAAGTCCTTTTATTTTGACAAAAAAGCAAAATTGTTAAAGTGCCTTAAAAACCCGATTTTGCTTTAATGACTTCAAAAGTTCGAATTTCTTCAAAGAGTTCAAAATAAAAATTGTTTTTTGATCTGAAAAATGCGAATTGGTTTAAAGTGAAATTGTTATTTTGCTTCAAAAACCCGATTTTGTAAAAAAGAGCATGTAAAGCCTCATGAAAAACCCGATTCATGACTTTGATGTTATTTTTCATTGTGAAAGCCTCTGAAAAATCCGATTCTTCTCAGATTCGAGCTGGTTGAATTCTTCTTTGCATTTATTTCCTCATTTTATGGAGATTTGGTCGACCTTAATGCTTCAAATTCGGACTTTTACCAGTAAATAACCGAGTCTCTGTCTTTTTCAACGCGCCTAGGGTTTGCTTTATCATTGTTTTCCAGTCCGAATTCTTCTTCAGGTATGATTCGTTTTTCTTCATCTTCCTTTTCATATTTTACTGTCATCTATGTGCGTTTTATTTTATTATCAATGATATTGTCTTCTGCATACCACGTTTTTACTTTTTATCACTGTTTCAAAACGCGTTTTTATTTTTTACGCGTTTTTCTTTCTATCCTTCGCTTTCATCATGGTTATTTTGGTATATTTGTTGATATTTTTGATAGTTTTATCAAAACGCGTTTTCTCTTACTGGTTTTCTTTATCTTAAAAACATTTATTTATCTCAAAAGCTCGCCTTCATACTAAAATGTGTTTTCCTGATACATTCTCGCCTCTTTCATTTACTTGTCTACTCACCATTTTCTTTCATTTCGTTATTCACTCTCACTGCCATTTATTCCTCCATTTCATTCGCCATCTTCACTCATATATCTCCATATTATCTCCATTCGCCCTTATATAAAAATGCGTTTTTCTCATATTCATTCACACGCCTTCTCCATTTTACTGAAATTTTACCTTCCATCTCATTTCACATACCTCCATATTTCATACATAATGCATTTTCCCTTTAAAAAATGCTTTACATGATTAAAACGCATTTCTTCCATTTCACCGTTCATTTCCAGCAATAAAATTTCACATATCATGCTCATTCCTTTCACTTCATTTCGCCACTTCATATATCCATCATTATTTTTCACAAAATAACTTTTCACTTTGTGTTCATTTCGGGTTTTTAGCCTAAAAATACAATTTCGGGATTTGTAATTAAAATAACAATTTTTAAAATTGCAAAGTTCAAAAATTGTTAAACTTCTGAAAAATCCCGATTGCCTTTGTGAAAATTGTCAAAGCTCATAAAAATCCCGAAATTGCAAAAAGCAAAATTGCTAAAGTGTCAAAAAGTTCCGAAATTGTCAAAGTCATTCAAAAACCCGAATTGCCTTAAAAAGCACAAAAGTTGACCTTTTTGGACGAAATTCCAAATCCAAGCCAAGATCTCTTTTGTCTTGCTGTTTCAAAGAGACATGTTGTTTTTGACTTCCACCCTTCCATTCATTTCGTATTCATCTTCATTCGCCTTCCCTCTTTCTTTCAAAATCCATTTCATTGTTCTAGGGTTTGAGTTCCGCCATGTCTACTCACGTTGATGCTGATGATGTTCTGACCTTATGGGGTTTTCACCGCAGTCTTGCAGATTCCTGTTCAATGACAGACGAGCCAACTTCTCCAGCAGGCAAGAAGATGAAGTATAAGTTTGACAAATATCAGAATGAGATTTCTCCATCTCACGTTGTTTCAAACATCGATGAAATCAAAGATACAGAAATTGGGCATATTGATATGTCCGAATTTCTTAAAAGAGCTGAAAAATCCACTTCTTCTGATATGCAAAAGTTGCTGAGAAGTCATATTCATTTGGTGGCTTCTTTTCCTGTTGCTGCCCTTGAACCAGAATTTGTCCTTGCATGTGCAGCTCGCTTTGATAGACAATCCAGAACAATCAAGGATGATGATGGCAACGTAGTTATCAGACTTGATGCTGAAACAATCAACAGGGTTTTCAGAGTACCTGATGCAACTACTTATTCAGAGATTTCATTGAAGAGTGCTCATAGACATTTTGAGCAGAAAAAGAGTGATTGTATTAAACACATCAACTCTAAATGGCTTCTTAAATCACGACCTTGTGTGACCCGTATGCCCAAGTTGTACCGGTCTGATTTTATAGAAGAAATTAACGACATGATCACTCTTCTGAGCAGAATTGCAGGGTTGAAAGTTTCTAGTGTGTTTGAAAGCTGGATGTACAAGTTCATGGTTGTCATTAGAAAAGCACATCATCCAATTTTCTGGGGAGAAATAATCAGTGATTGTTTGTGTGAACAGCTTGCACAGGTTCCTACCACTCTAACCTTCTATATGAATTCATATTTGGTTTACATAGCAGCTTCCTTGAGGCATTTTCCAGGCCTATCTCCTGAAGGTGACAGATCGTTGGTGCCTGTATGGAAATATTATGATCAGCTGACTTTCATTCCAAGTCGAGCACATTATAGAAGGGTTCAAGATGCCTTCTTTGGTTATTTTATGTGTTTGTTTGATAAAGAGTTGGTAAATAACAGGGTATCTGAGGCAGCTTGGAATAAGGTAAATCAATATGGCTGCTTGTTTCTTCAATTTCCAACATTCACCTATATGAGAGTTGGCTGTTTTGAAGACCAACCTTATATGCTCCCGAGATATCCAACTGATAAGATCGTTCTGATGGAGCTGGGAAGGCAATTGATGGCAGTTCATTCACGTCAAGCTTCACAACACAAGTCTGGAATTGGTATTTCTTCACATAATCCATTGGTAATCGGCAGGTATTCTTTAACAACCTCTTCAAGAGCCAAAGCAATGGAAACTGAACTTCAGGAGATAACATTGAAGAGATTCCAAGCTAGGGTGGATTTTGATTACAGAAGGATGAAGGATAAAATAAAAAGAGCCTCCTTCACTCATGTTCACCGCATTGAGGACATTTGGGCAGATCTCCGTACAGAAAAGGATGTATATAAAATGGATTATTGCAGGCTGACTTTGGAGCAAATAATTGACCTAAATCTGACTTTAATTCCGGAAGGAGTGATTGATGATAAGCAGATTTTGGATCCTGAGTACGAAGAACAGGGAGTTGCTAATGCTCCCATTCCTACAATTCAATGGTCTCAAAAGGAATCCGTCTCTATCTTTGATAGATTTCAATCAGTCTTGGCGAACACCAACCCTTGGCTCAAAAGCATAGGTGTCAAGACTATCAAAATCAAAGTTAGAGCTGAAGATGACCCAGCTGGTCCTAGAGGATTGAAATCAGAAATCAGAGAACAATCAAAAGAAGGAGCTTCCTCTTCAAGTACCAGAATCAAGCTGAAAGTAAGCAGAGCTCCAGAACAACCATTAGATAGGGAAACACTAAAGGGTAAGGAAGTCAATGAAATGCAGATTCAGGTATTAGATCAGCAAGAAGAAGACGAGGTTCTTGAGACCTCTACCATTCTAAGTGAGATAACTCCTCACGTTGAAGCTCCAATACCAGAATCAGCCATATCTCTTATGTCCCCTATCGACAGTGATGTTGATTCATTTTCCACCGTTTTTATTCCTTCTATTCCACCATTGCGACTGTCATCGGGCCATCCCACGGACACCCCGTTTACTGTTCCGCCTGTACCGCTATATTTTCGATACTAATCCAAATCTTTTCACCTATGTCGTAAACAACTCTTCCGTAATTGATACTGCCCTCAGAATAAACTTTGATTCTTTCATGGCCAATCCTAGCCGGTAATCGGCCTTCTACGCAAACATAGTTAAGCGTAGCCAAACCGCAGGCACCTCCTCGAGAATTTGTATCACAACCGAGCCTATTTCTACAAGAGATCGCAGCTGTTATTTTCGTGATGTGATGAATCCTTTGATCTTCCTCCATGGTTAGAATCAAACACCCCGCAGCAAACAGCAGCACTCCGGAGCATTTTTGATTCGCACCGAAGAAACGTCCAGACAAAAAGCGCTAAAACGTCTCATTGCGTTTTTGTTGATAGCAATGTAATCGAAATATGAAATGCATTTTAGTTGATACAAACCGCGATAGAAACGCGTATCCGACTACGATCAATTGGGCAAGGCATCACGCCAATATGATGCGGTGATGCTCGTGAGGCCGCTGATTAAATTTTAACAAAGCCATGTCCGGCCCCCTTAGCTGCATGAAAAACAAAGAAGACAATGCTCAACTGGTTTCAGTCATTCAAAGGATTACAGGATCATCAGAGGCAGTTGATTCTCTATCTACAGCTCCTCCAAATGAATCAGTTAGACAATTAGAAAGAATTGCACAAAAGGCTAAAGCAATTGATTCATGGATAACTCAGCTGATTGAGAAAAGCATTCCAATGATTGAGAAGACGTTGCAAGTTTTCAAGAATGTCAGAATAGCAAAGATAAAGCTGAATCAGACTTTGGAGACCTTCAAGCAGAGTTTGGAATCACTTGAGAAGGATTTAAGAATCTGGCATGAGATAGATTAGGTTAAGTTACAAATTCTATGCAACAATTCTATCTTGCCAAACAGAGAGAAGTACATAGAATTTGAAGAACTTATGACAAATAGATCATTGGTCATTCAAGATCTTATCAAAGATATCCGGGCCACTTTAGAGATGAATGATGAAGTTCAGCAGGATATTCTTTCAAGTTTTGAGAAGATCTCATGTACGGTTTTAAATCAAGAAGATGAATTACTTGAAGCTGATTCAGTTACTTCAGAAATGGCAGCCAATCTTCGTCAACAAATGGAATCAGAGCAGTTTTCTATGGATTCGATTCAAAAGCTTATCAATCATCAAACAATCCTTGAGAAAATGCAAAATACTTATGAAGAGCATAGATTGGCAACTATCAAATACTTTGATATAATTTTGAAGACAGTTGCAGTGGCCAAGAACACATTGGGTCCAGATCCGAACGAGTTGAAGACCATCATCAGCAAATTCTTATCTTTCAAAGATAGGAATGAAACAAATTAAGTTTTAGATTGTTTTATGTAATTTTACTTTCGACAATATATATGTAAAAAAAAATTTTGCAATTGCAAGTGTCTTTTCCTTGCAATTTTCGAAAATGTAATTACATGTAAAATCTTACAAGACAAATCACAATTTGGATTGTAATTTTGAATAAGTCAATCGCAATTAGTTATCGGTTGAGAGATTTTCTCAAGTTTGTTGAGATCCTCCCACCTTTTTCTCCATACCCTCCTCCTATAAATACTTGAGGGGTCTATTGTATATTTTTATCTTTTTAGCAAGCAAGAAAACTCTGCAGAATTTTGTACTCATAAAGTCTTTGAGCTTTATAGTGAAATATTGTGAATTTTCAAGTGATATCAAGAAGCTGGAATTTCAGACTTTGAGCTGAATCCTTGTTTTATTATATTGTGATTACTTGAGAATTGTTGAAGATTGCTGAAAAGAGATTTGATTTAAATATTTGCAGACTTTGTGCTGTAAATGTGAGAATTGAATTCATAGTTAGTGTTAGAAATAGAGAAGAATTATAAGTCTTTGTGCTCATAAGTATTTCTTATTTAGAGTAGTTTAAAGATACATTGTAATTACAGTCTTTGAGCTGTTTTATCTTGTATATTTCCATAAAGTAATCGTTCTGAAAAAGGTTGATAGGATTTCATTCTTCAAGACTTTGTGCTTATCGAATTGTTTTCCCGTCCCGGAGGAAATAACGGAAGTCTTTGTGCTTTCAGGAAACTTTATTTCCTTTCTCTTAATTTCACTGCATAGCTGTTGTAATAAGTTTAGTAACATTTACTGTGTCTTTTCTGTGAAGAGAGAAGAACGTAATCTTTCCTGAAACAAGAGGAACGATTGCTGTCCCATCCATTTAGTTTTATTTAGTTAAAGGGGGAGCCTTCCCTTAATTAGGAGAGTTCAAACTCACGTGCTGTGGTTGAAATCTCAATTTTGTACGCTTTCATGAGAATACAAAATTTCCAACCAACAGTTTTTGGCGACTCCGCTGGGGATATGAACGCATTTGAAAGTCTCTCACTTTCTTTTGAAGTCCAGTATTCTTAATTTGTTTACTTGTTTTTGTTTTAGCTTCTACACTGGAAGGAATCCGTTATTACGTTCGTCGAAGGAAGGGACAAAGTTCTCAAGAAATATCTCCGGGTGAACAAGCTAGGTTTGAGTTGCTCACTAGTATATCTTCCCTTGCACGAACTACTAGCTTTCCTCCATCTAAGAAGAAAAAGCCCATCCCAAGTGAACTTTCAGCCTTTTTCCTCAAGCCTTTGATTTCAGTTGTTCCTACTATTCAAGCGATGGCTCAAGGTCCTTGGGGAGCAGCTTTTGGTCCTTTAAATCTTACTCCACCTCTTCATGCTCTTCCACAAGGCTCACGTAAAAATCTGCCTAAGTTTTATGGAGATGGTAAGCAGCACCCCGATGAACATATCAAGGCTTTCTCAATGGCTTGTGGTGTTCTAGGAGTAGAACATCAAGATGTTGCTGTACGTTTGTTTGTGGAAACTCTACAAGGAATTGCAGCTGACTGGTTTTACAATTTGAGAGCTGGTGATATCACTAGTTGGGATACCCTCAAGACTAAATTTGAAGAACGCTTCAAGCCCGCCGAAGATGAACATGCATTGCTGGCTCAGCTGACTCAAATGAAGAAGGACACACATGAGAATATGCGTGAATTCATCGCAAAGTTTAATAAACTTGCAAACAGAATTCCTACTGATTCTCAGCCCACTCCTGCAAATCTCAAGTGTTTTTTCATCAACACTCAGCTGCCCGAAGTCAGTTTTCTGTTAAGAAGAGCAACTCCAACGACTTTGGCACATGCTCAAGTCCTTGCTACAGAAATTGAAGATGATTTGATCTTGGCTGGGAAAATCCGGAAGGATCCTAATCGATTCAAAGGAAATTCCATTCCTGAGTCTTCTATTTCAGCTTCTACTGATCCTATGGTACAAAAGTTGGCTAATGAACTTCTTGCCTTGAAGAAGCAGGTTTCACAAGCTTCTTTTGCTGCTCCGTACAAGGATATTCCTAGGACGTATCCAAATTCTGCTTCCAACTATGCTGCCAGAAATCAGAATAAATTGCCTCCTCCTCCCGAGAGGCTTGCACTTGAAGCACCTCCAAAGAATACGGCTGTTGGTTATTATGAAATAGATCGAGAAGAACTATCTTCCAATGATTTCCAAGCGGAAGATGAAGCTGTCTTTAATCAAGAAGATGAAGAGGCAGCTGGCGACTCCACAATACGATACATGCATTATGATGTTTCAGCTGAAACTGAAAATGTTGAGAGTCAAGCATATGCTGTTATCACAAGATCCCAGACTCGGTTGGCTCAAAAGGATGAAGAAGCAAAGGTGAAAAACAACGTTCAGTTGCCGGTGACCATTGCTAAGAAGGGAATGCCATTGCCTACCTTGACTAAGGATTCTTCAAAAAATCAAGTAAGCAATTCTCCTTCTGTTCTTTCTGGTGAGCCTAAGACTAATTTACCAAATCCTAAAGTATTGGCTGAAAATATATCATCTACGTCTCTAGCAAATTCTTTCCAAGCTTTTGATATTATTGACCATGCTAGGAAGACTAAGATCCAGATGTCTGAGGTTGAGTATCTTCAAGCCAATCCTGATCAGCTTGAAAGATTGGTTAAATTTGTTAAAAGTAGTGAAACTCGTCCTGTTTCAAACAGCCCTATTATCCAAGAACCCAAGAATCTGCCCAATATTTTGGTTATCATTCCATCCTCAGTTCCAGGAAAGATAGATCCTTTCTATATTTCCTTGCTCATTAATGGTTTCAAATTAAGTAACTGTATTATAGATTCTGGTGCTTCGGATAATGTCATGCCAATCAAAGTTGCTGATTGCCTTGGATTAACTCTTACCAAAACTTTTGGTAATTGTTATTCTATGGATAACAAACAAGTGCCTCTTGTTGGGCAAATCAAAGATGCACAATTCGCCTTTGCAGCTTTTCCTGAGAAAAAGATAAAGATGACTGTCCTTGTCGCGGACGTCCCAGCTTCTTATGGAATGCTCCTTGGACGTAATTTCTGTAAAGATGTAGGAGGCGAGCTGAACATGGATATGACAGAGGCCAGGATTCCTGTGAAAGGTGTTGTGCAGAAACTTGTTCCTAAAAGAGAAACTAAGTTTACAGTGGAGAAATCTGATGATCCTCATGCTCAGATTCTTTTTGAATCAGCTGGTTTTGGAAACTATTATCTCCATATTGATGAGATTTCCGAGTTTGCTGAAGATTGGTGTTCTGTTGATTCTTCAACTGTTTCAGCAAATGAAGGAAGTTCTAATAATGGAGAAGATTCAACACTAGCTGAATATCCCCTTGATCGTATGATAGAGGATGCTGAATCTTCTACTACAGATAAAGATATTGAACTTCTTCCTCAAGATGAAGAAAATCAGTCTTCTCCCATGGAAGATGAGAACACTCTTTCTTCTACTTTTGAAGTAGGAGAATCCAGCAGTCTTTATATTAATGATGATTCTAATGATGTTTGGATTCTCGAATTTGATGGCAGTTGTGCTACTAATGGATCCGGAGCTGGTGTGGTTCTGATTTCTCCTAAAGGTCAAATCTTTCCATATTCTTTTAAATTGCAGTTTGCAAATACTAATAACACTGCAGAGTATGAAGCTCTCTTACTAGGTATGAGTGTTGCACTTCAGAGAGGAATTAAAAATTTGCATGCTCAAGGAGATGCGGAGTTGATAATATGTCAAGTAAGGAATATTTATCAGACAAGGAATGATAGACTCCGACATTACCGTAACTTGGTATGGGAGAACATTCAAGATTTTGATGCTTTCAGCATTTCAGTTGTTCCTAGAGAATTCAATGACAGAGCTGATTCTCTTACTGTTTCAGCAACTCTCCTTATTCCTCATCTTGATTTTAATCAAGATAAATATATTGTTGAAATAATCTGCAGGCCTAGTGTTCCAGATAATTGGGACCATTGGCAGATTTTCAATGATGATAAACAGATTATTAACTTTTTACAAGTTGATGATGGTTTTAATAATCTGTATTTTGAAGGTAGCAATTCTTCTTCTTCTTCAGATTCTATGTCAGATTCTTGGTCTGAATCGGATGGAGAAATTTTGCAGTTAAAGGGGAATAAAATTCCTAAGGGACTGGTATCTTTGGAAAAGCTTTTTGACAAGCATGACCGATATATCAAAAAGCAGCAACAAGTGAATTCAGATTCTCCTACGGGGTATGACAAGTATAATATTGGGTCTCAAGAAGATCCCAAGATGGTTAACATTGGTAACAGTTGTACTCCAGAAGAGAGAAATCAGATTATTCAATTATTACAGCAGTATAGAGATGTGCTAGCTTATTCATATGATGATCTGAAATCTTTTCAGTCAGGAGAAGTTCAGCATGAAATCCCTTTGAAAAGTGATGCAGCTCCTTTTAAACAAAAGCAGCGCCAGTATAATCCCAAAATTTCTGGCACTATCTATTCAGAAATCCAGAAGATGCTAGATGCACAAATTATTTTTCCCATTCATCATTCGACTTGGGTAGCCAATATAGTTCCAGTACGCAAGAAGAATGGAGAAATTCGTATTTGTGTGGATTTTCGGAATCTTAATCAGCAATCATTAAAGGATAATTATCGGGTGAAAGCACAAACTTGTGTCACAGTTTTGGCCAACTAAATCATTTCGAGCGACTTAAGTTCGGCCGACCAGTTTTCGGCCGATAAGGTTTCAGCCGAATCGACGGGTCAGCCACATGGCGCCTACGTGGCTTCAAGTTATCGGTCGAGTCACTTTCAGCCGAAACTTTATCAGCCGAAAACATTTGACACGGCGCACACCTGGAGAGACCTTATCGGTCGAGTGTGTTTCGGCCGAAACATTATCGATCGGAACCCTATCGACCGAAAATAGCTAATAAAATCTCGAAAAAAAAAACCAGGCCAACTATTGCTACGCTCGAGCGAAAGTGTTGGGGGCGAGAGCTTGTCGGCCGATCGCTAGCAACAGGGATGACATATTAACAGGTTCCATTCGTGGCATTGAGATGAATGTTTGATTTCTCGTATCGTTTTTGTCTATTGTGAGAAATTTGGGATATATCGTTTGTTAGGGTTTGATTGAAATGGAAAAATCAGGTCATGGCCGTGATGGTTGAGACAGCTATGGCCATGATGCTCAATGAAATTTCTTTCTCTAGGCTGTGAAACTTAACATACCCTTCTTTACAAGCTTTAATTTGTGATTGGGCATGCTTTTGAGATAAGTTTAGCATTTTATTTAGGAGGTATTGGAAAACAAATGGAAGAGACGTTATGCAAAGAAAGATGGTTGGGCATGCTTTAGATTCACAGTGCATTCCTTTTAGACTCACTTACTCCTGCATTACTAATGGTTTCTTTGTCTCTTCTATGTCTATTTCCCTAGCCTCGTGTTTTGAATTGATTGCTTCTTCAAAAGCTATATTGTACAAGTACCATGTTTGTTTTGGTTCAAACTCCAGGATTACTAATTCATATTTTCATTTGGAACTTTTATCTGCATTTATTTTACTGTGTACTATGACTATAATTTAGATTGAAACATCCTGGTATCTCTTATGATATGCTGATCTGGAATGAAGAACTATGAGATTCAAAGCTTTAGACTGTGTCTTTTGTAGAAACAACACATGAACTCATCCATGTTTCTTCTACCACTCAAAATTCCATTTTATGATCTCATTAAGCATGTAGATAATGGTTAGAGCCTGAAATCTGTATTATCCCACATCTAAATGATGTGGGCCAGCATTTATTTTTATCCTTCAACATCTGGCCCTTAAAGCATGAGCATGTTTGCAATGTCCTATTCTGCACACAAAGGAATCAGTCAATACAACTTCCATTCTCAATATAATCAAGTGATAGTGAACCATGAAGATGGAATCAACATGACATTCACAATGAAATAAGGTACATTTGCATATAAGAAAATGCCATTTGATTTGATCTATGTAAGAACTACAGTTTATGGACATACCATTTTTTTTACTTTTGAGCTCATTCTAGAACTTTGCTACATTTGTCACATTCAACCATTCATGGGTATTTATTCATCCTCTCCGCACATGCCCAACTACCAAACTCACTTCCATGTGTAGATGAAACTCCCATGGACAAATATATAGACCTACACGATTATTTGCTTTTTGGTTAGACAAATCCTATGCATAGAGATCTGTATTTATGCCTTGTGGGTTTCATATGCATGTAGAGGTGATGTTGATAATGTGATCACATATGCATAATAAAGTTAAATCCTGATCTCCAAAAAAAAGCATTAATCTTAATCAGAATCCCTGCTCAAATTGGCCCAGAATCTGGGGCAGGTACGAGCTGGACCTGGATCTAGGCAATGTAGGGGGTGAACAGGTAACTTAGTATACAAGCAATCATCCATACTTTCATCAGAGAAGATATTATGAATTATTACATTTCCATGTTTCTGTTTCCTCTCTCTGAATCCCAACAGTCTCAATAAAAGCATTGTACGCTTGGTTTGAATTAGCAACTTGATCTCTAGGAAGAGAGTTCTAAGGAACAGCATTGCCATTTTGAGAAGGAAAATCCATCTTTGAATCATCTTTCTTCTCCACTATGTGACAACCGTTGTTGGTCTTTCAGTTTTCCCAACCGTCTTTGTCAACTACAACTTTAGGAGAATGTGTTAAGCTCACTTTCCTGTCAGGAAATCATTATATTTTTGAAAATCTGCCGCAACTGACCACTGAGCTAGTCTTATATTGAATAGACTCACCATTGAGAAATATTTTGAAATCAAACTTTGGAACCTTGAAGAATAGTTCAACTTGCAAAACAAGAGAGGTGATCATGACTTCACAGCTGAAGTAAGTAGAAGTTATAAAGTCCTATTTGAAAACATGTGCATTTCTTGCTTTCTACAAGAACCCGAGTACTTGGTAGAGAAATCTTATAAAAGAAGAGTGTTTCCCATTTGGAGAATAACAAATAACTTAAAAGAGTACATCAAGCTACAATATTTCTTAATGAGCAAAGAGTGACCAAGCCAACAAAATTTTCTTCCACATAGCTTTAGCGAATACACAGTCAAAAATGACACACACAATGGATTATGGCTTTCCACAAACTAGATGGGTCTGCATGAAAATCAATTTTAGCTGAAGCCTGTCTTACAATGAATTTCTGAAGCAGTATCATCCACCTGAAAAAAGATTTTTGAAGTTCCAAGAATATCAGGATTTAACTTTATTATGCATTAATCTTTCTAAGTCTTAATCTTAATCATTGTCAAAATCTTAATCACCTGTAAAAGATCTGTTAATCAGTGTCTGTTAACAGTGTTAACACTGATCTGTGTTCTAAATATAATTTTCTCAAAAATGAGTGGGTTTGGAAATATAGCTTCTAGAATTAACTCTATTTCTCCCCCTGCCCCTCTTTCTAAGTCTATTTCTGCAATCTAATTTGAAATATCGATACAAAAAACATACACAGTTTAATTTCAGAAGCTATATTTCTCAGTTTAATTTCATAAGCTATATTTCTAATACTACAATGAATGTGAAAAGCTAATGCCAACTATTTGTTGGATTTGAGTTTTGACCAATGTGGTTACAAAGTATGGATTTGACATCTTTCAAAGTTAAATCCAGAAAACTATGTTACAATTTTAAAACTATCTTACAGAGAGACAGCCATTCCCATAGCATGTTTATTAGATTTTGATAAAAAGTTATATATTGAAGAAAAACTATCTTGAGAAGGAACATTCTTTTACCCCTTGAGGTACATGGGAATATTCAATCAAGAAGGGAAATATTAGTGAAATATTAGTGAGTTCTTTTGATCACTCAAATCCTTCAAAATTGAGAGGAACACTTAAATAAGGGAGAACAATTTAGAAGGACTTTTGTTCCATGGATAAGGTTCAGTGTTTCTTAAAGCATTTCAGTCTCAAACCACTTTGATTCAATTGACTTCCTTTGGTCCATGGGTTGTACACCTTAGATATGTTGCTTTCCAATACCTCCTATACTTGTAAATGAATTTTAAATCTACATTCCATATGAACTAATCTCTTAAATAAAATGCTAAACTTATCTCCCAAATAAAGCGCCTTTGATAAGTTATGTACATGCACATATATGTGTATGTGCGTATGCATGTAGATGTATTATATATACATATGTGTACATGTGTGTATGTATACATATGTATATATAATACAGATCTACATGCATATGCACATACACATATATGTGCATGTACATATACATACATGTACATATATGTGTATGTGCGTATGCATGTAGATGTATTATATATACATGTGTACATGTGTGTATGTATACATATGTATGTACATTTATTGTATATATGTATGTGTGTATGTGTATTACGTGTGTATGTATACATATGTATACACACATGTACACACATACACTGTCATCAATATTGCCACATATATACATGCATGTACATACATTAAGGAGCATGACACAATAATACGTACACATTAGTCATCAATACGTAATATATATATACATGCATGTACATTACATATGTATATTACACACACATGTACACATGTATATATAATACATCTATTATATGTATTACGCGACACAATAATATTATATGTATGTATTATTACACATATATACATGCATGTATTGATACATTAACATTGATAAAATATTACGAGTTATCAATATTCATGTGACAGCCAATAACATTACATGCGCATGCAATACGCAATACGCACATGTGCATGTACAAGATGCATGTAGACGCATTACATATTACGCATTACGTGTGCATGCATAACACATGTACGTACGCATGCTACATGGCATGTGCGTATGCGTAATACGTGCGCATGCATACATACGTATGTACACGTACGTATATATGTGCATGTGTGCGGTAGTATGCGTAATACGCATGCATGCACGTGTACATGCAGGCACATGCATACGCATTACACATACGTACGCACACATACATGTGTATAGTGCATGCATGTACACAGTATTACATATACGTACATATGCATGTACAAGATGCATGTACATGTGCATCATATATATACACATACGCATGTATGTATTGCATGTGACATGATATATATAGTGTAGAGCAGGTGGGGAGTGTATGTATGTATGTATGTACTTGAGTATATACATGTGTACATACACACATACACATATATATGCATGTACATGCACACATACACATACATATATAATACATGTACATACATACACACATACACATATATCATGTGCATGTACATACATATATATATGTATATACATACATACATACATACATACACACATACATATACATACATACACACATACACTATTAAATTAAGTTATATATACATACATACATACACACATACATATACATACATACACACATACACTATTAAATTAAATTTTAACTTTATTACTTTAATATGTTTTAAGTTAGATCGAAAAATTAAGGAAATGTTAACCTTTTTATAATTTCTAGTGTTTGATTTAAAAAATAATTGATTACAAAGAAAGGCTAGATCATATATGACCAATTGTAATGAAGAGTATTTTTTATTTTGATCAAAATTTTAGTATAGAGTGGTTGAAAGGATAAATATTTTTTTTACATATTTACTCTTGGTTGAATATTACATGCATGCCTATGATTTAATAGGTTCACATAGCTCGATAGATATAAAGTTTGAACTAGATCTCATTAGATACATTTAAATTCAAAATTGTTTTCTAGTTTTGAAACTTGAAAATTTTACCTTTAATTTAAATATATTTTTTTTTTTAGTTTTGAAAAAATTTCAATTTAAATTTGTGTAGTTCATTATGTAATTTTGTTTTAATGATATGCAGATCTCTATCTATTTATATATATCATGGCCGATGAGGGATCTCATCATTCCCCTCGTTCTGAGCGAGAAGCTCAAACTAGATCAAATATATTTCAAGATAGTATTGTTAGATTGGACAATGCTCTAAAATGTTTAGAGCAAACAATTCACAACTCCCCCAATTTGGCTAATCGAGATAGATTAGTCACTATTAGACAAGAGATTATGAAGATGATTGAGACAATTTGATCATACAATCCTTATGATGAAATCAGCATTGAACAGTTTTATTTTTCTCTTGCTAGGAGTGTTACTGGCACAGTGAAACATAAAGAAGTTGCCAAATTAATTTCAGGTGAAAATGTGTTATCCATGTTCCCATTTTATAGAGGAAAAAATAAAATTAGAGGATATATGGTTACGAGGTGTGAAGATCCTCTTGTTGCGCCATTCATATACCCTAGATGGTTGGCAGCACATCATAGATGGCCTCACAATGATGAGCTGCCATTGTATTTTGTCAAACAGTTATATGCAGAATTTCATTTACATATAGAGGTGGACTACACATCTTATCTTGAGCATGTTGGCCAAGGTAAAGGCCGTTTTTATGACAAACCACAGTTTAGACCTTCAAATTTGCCACCGCCTATGGACAAGAGGGCATTAGTTGGCCCAAACCTTTTGGTTTTACCAAAACGTTTGGAATTGGCAGCAGCAGGGGAGGTAGCAACAGGGTCCACTCAAAGTCAGATTTTTGAAAACATTGCCTCTATTACGATGCAGATTGATCAGATTTCATCTGATCGAGTTGGTAGATATTTATTACGCCCACGGATCAACCTTCCTCCCACTGAGGCTACATCTGCATCGTATGATCCATTTATTAGTGCCGATCTACCTACTCTTGCAAATGTCGAGCATATGACCCACACGACTCTACGTAATACATGTAGACTCTCAATTTTGGATTTACTAGCAGCATATCAGGTTATCAGTGAGGACCATGGGATTGCTCTTGACAGGGTACCAGAATTTATTAGACAACGATATCCTCATACAGATATGAGCCACAATGTGGCAAATGCAGCTCAGGATATTCCACATCAGCCTACAGAATCTCGTGCACATCATGTTTCTGATGATCCTTTAGCTTGCCCAGGTGGTCATCAGGATGTTACAGGTCACGTTGAGGCTACTGTGACACCTGATCTTGTCCATGGGACATATAGTCGACTTCTTTTTGCTACTGATACTGTACATGCTACAGGGCCCCCTACGATGTCTTTACATTCTTGTGATCTTAGTGACATTGGTAGAGCTTTCAAGCAGGCACAACAGGTACTTTCAATTTATAATTTAAATACATGTATATATTTTTAAAATTGTGTTCTAAAAATTTATGTAATGCATTTTAAAAACTTCTAGGGGTTTAACTCCTGATTGAAATTGTGTACTTGAAAATTTTAAGCAGTATGGTGAATTCCCAGACTTTGGAAATTTGGAGCATGATGGCGATCCCATGCAGTATGCAGATGAGGTACATTTAAATTTAATTTTAAAAAACTAATTACTTGATGTTTTAAGTTTGAACACATTGAACTCAAGTACATTGTAAAATTTTTAGATAATTTTACATATATGTGTACTTGAACACATGCAGGGGTTGGGACGAGGCTCAGGACACAGATCGGGAGATATTGGATCCAGACATGGATCCACACATCTTGGATCAGCAGAGCGATCGGTCCATGGATCGAGGGAGAGGTCGAGGGAGAGATCGAGCCATGCATCGAGGGAGAGGTCGAGGGAGAGATCGAGCCATAGATCTGATGATTCTATTCATACCAGACATCCCTCTCTTTGAGATTTGTTTTATAGTATTACATGTCTGAGATCATTTTATTATATGTTGGGGACACTTTTTATGATTTATGTATTGAACATTTGGACATGTTACATACTTATGTTTTATGGTACACATATATATACTTGTTATAATTTACATGTCACATTCATACAATTATGTTTTATGGTTTGAATCTTAGAGGTTTGTTATATACGGGCATTATTATGGTTTGATGAACTCACTTACATTACATCTATAAGTACCTTTATTTAAATTTAAATTATGGTAACTTGTTCAAATGCACTGCTTGTACATATATAGATAACTAAATACATTGTGAAATCAAAATGTTGTCCACTCCACTATCTAATGGTTGCTATTTGTAAATTTAAAAAGATGGACATGTACATGTAATTAATTTAAATAAATAGTTAAAATGAATTTTTCTTTAATAAATAGGTCAAGAAATAGAAAAAATTGAATGCATATATGCTTGAGATTAATGCTATACATGTTTTAAAGTAGAACATAAAAATGCAATCGAAAATAGATGATAGTTAGATTGAATTCTTTAAAGCTCTAAATGTTCATTTTTAAAGTCAGTAAAAGTTATTTATACATTTAAATTGTGCATATATCACGCTCTACATTAACCTAATTTCTAATTCCATATAATCTAATACACATGTTCATTTGAATGTGCATGCAAATAATTCTTGAACTAGATGTTGAGCTATACTTAAGAATGAACCATATAATTCAAATAAAGCATGCAAGCTATTCGTGGAGTTGAATGTAAATGAAATCAAATTTCTAGTTTTGAAAGTTTAAGAATTCCATGTGGAACATTTATATATATGTAATTAGAAATTGATATATATATTTAAATCTTGAAAGACATGCACATTTATTATTAAATTAAAAATTGATGAAAATTCTATATAAATTAAAAATTGATCAAGTAGATCTCTTGGATGACAATTCTATATATAAATTAAAAATTGATCAATTCATATTTAATTGTACTAGAAAGATGGACCAAATTACAAAACTAATGAAGTTATGTTCATTCCTAGAGAAATATACTAAAAGTTACGTTTTATAGGCATAAAAATATTTTATATATAAATAAAGTACTAAAGATGAGAGGAATAGAGATTACATCCTTATTTTTTAAGGTTGGACTATGAAATCACAAAAAAAAGCTATAAATAGCTTGATAATTCAAATTGGGTTCTAATATAGAAACCTTATATTTTTGTAGATGTTACTAGTGTATTAGCATCTTGGTCTTGGAGAAGGAAATATATATAATCTCTCATATATGAGTTTTGAATTAAAAATAAATATTTAAATGAGTGTATTGTGTTGGGATAAAAGGATTTTATAAAAATATTTACTAAATAAAAGCTATTTTATCAAAGAAAGAAAAGTTCATGTATATTAGAACAAAACAAAGATTCATCTTTTAATCAATAAATGACAACACAAGGTTACTCATATTAATAAATTTATAATTTTCTAGTGATTGATTGAAATATTTTAAAAATAAATAAATAAGCTATAATATATAATGAAGCTTCAAATAGTATTTTTGGTGTTATAGATGGTGGCATGTCTCCTAGAGAGATAAACTTCTTCTAGATCCACCTCTAAAACAATTAGAACTTGTTGTTGATGATAATAGGATATGGAATTTCTACATTTGGGAATTAGATATGACTTGGAAGATGTAGGTAGCTCATGGTCTCAAGCTATACATGGTAAACAAAGCTAAATTGATGCCAATAGGATATGGAATTTCTACATTTGGGAATTAGAGATGACTTGGAAGATAATAATAGGATATGGTAAACAATTAGAACTTGTTGTTGATGATAATAGGATATGGAATTTCTACATTTGGGAATTAGATATGACTTGGAAGATGTAGGTAGCTCATGGTCTCAAGATATACATGGTAAACAAAGCTAAATTGATGCCAATAGGATATGGAATTTCTATATTTGGGAATTAGATATGACTTGGAAGATATCACTGTGATTCACTACAATGTTCATATATTCCAATGCACCTTAAGGTGAACAAGAAAGGACAAACCAAGAGAACCTGGATACAATCTAACATTAACAAAATGGATAAATAATTTAGTTCTATACTTAAAAGATAGGAGCTAATATTCTTAAGTAAATTTGGATGTATGGTTGAGATGGATACATGAAAATCCAAATGATCATGTAAAATTATTGAATGTCATGCATTAGTAATGTATAAAAAATAAAGAAAACTAGAGACAACATTTATGTCTAGATTCTTCACCACTTGAAAACACCAAATCAACTAGATAATTTTATACAAGTTTGTGGAGTTGAATGTTCAAATGAAATGAAAGATTCGAATGTGAACTTAAGAATTCCATGGAACATAAATAAATTTAAATGCAAAATTGGAACATGTATATAGGTGGAGTTGAACAAATATTTAAATTCAAAGATTTGAAAGTGAGTTTAACAATTCCATGTGTCAAACATAAAAATTTACAATCAAGGAATCTAGAGAGATGATATAAAGGAATTTCTAGAGAGATTCTCAAGAGTGAAGGTTTAAAAGAATGAACCATGTCCAACATGTAAAAATGCAATTGGAAATTTAGATGATTTAAAGGAATTTAGGCAAAATGTAAATTAAAACATTTTTAAAGTCACTGGGTTTTGTAGATCAAGCATATATATGATCTAACATATACATGTCACATTCTAAAAAAAAACCATTCTAAATCATGTCACATGTCCAATCAATACAAATATATAAATTATCTAGATTTGGAGTCATAAATGTGTACACATGTATCCAAAAAACAACTTAAAGCTCCTGGTACATAAAATTTGTATCCTCTCTATCTTTAATTATCTCTAAAATCTTCTCATGATCTTCAATAGGCAACCTCCACTTTTGTTTGGCACGCCCTCTTTTAGGTAAAGTTTCTAAATTTATTTTTGTTGCCAAAACTAAGTGACTGTAATGTAGAACCTTTTGTCCTAGCCTATAATCAACAAATATAATACCATTTTTATCTATCTTTATTTGCTGATAATATGTGCCTTCAATAACGACTGATCCAATGGGATACTCTTGTCCATCACCATCTGTCATCGATTCGAACAATTTGCTTTTTGGTTGTGTACATCTTAGTAGATAGTAATCTACACCTTCCGCATTTTCAGGGTCTGCAACTATAGCAAAAATATCTCCTGTACACACACCACATATTTACATATTTAAGTAAATTATACATTTAAAAGTTGTAAAAAATTATATTTTATATTTGAAACTTACTTAAACATAGAATATATATATATATATATATATAATTTAAATCTTGATTTTAACTAAATTAATCAATTTGGACATACCTATAACAACTAAATCAGATACACGTTCGTAATCAACTGAATATAGTGGATCATAGACATCAACATTGTCATCTTCAACAAAAGGAGGCATTGATATTAATTGTTTCATTTCCCATTGTGAAACATACCATCTCTAATATTCTCACATTAATCAATATTTGCATTGTCCTCAATGCAATCAATACAAAAACATGATTTTTCTCTCACATTCATTGCATAAGGCCTACTACTCCTCGTTGTCATGATTTGATGTAGATTTCTAATACCATGAATTGCTTGACAATTATAAGGATTTGATCGATCAATATCTGTTTAAATTCAAACTTGAAAATTCAATTTGAAATCATGTATGTACTTGAACTTTGAAATTCAAAATTTTAA
>VDFB02258034.1:15114-228178 GCA_007258455.2 Sequoia sempervirens | reverse complement strand
TACTTCCTTTACAGTGTCTCTTGCTTCCACAACAAATTCCTTTACTTCAGCCTTCTTTTCTTCAATCACTGATTCTTCCTTGGCTTTAGTAACCTCTACTTCTTCACTCAACACATCTTTAGGAGCTTCAGTCTCCATGGGAATTTCAACATCTTGCATGTCTAGAGGATTCAAAGTATCCTCAATTGTATCTTCTTTTCCTTCTTCAATTTTTAAACCAGATGGGACATCTTCACTATGAGATTCTTCAGAAACAACATTATATCTATTTTTCAATAGAACTTCCTTGAGAATTTTCTCAGTGTCTTTTTCAACTTCTTCAGTTTTCCCAATCATCAGCTTGTTCACCCTTTTTTTTCTCTTAAAATCCTTCTTAGCATCACTGAGAATATTCTTCATTTCTTTTATTGACATTACCAGACATAGATCAACAAGTATGGATTCTCTCATTTGTTCTTCTTTAGTTCTTGCAATCACCCTTCTCATTTCTAAAAATTCATACAACCCTTTAGGAAACTTAGAAATTATTTCTATGAGAGTCATATTGAAATTATTCAAATATTTTATTGTAGCTTCTTGAAGAATTCTCTGATTGACACTATCAAAAGTGACATACCATTCACAAAGTGGTATAAGATTACCATCTTTAATAAAAGTTTTTTCTACTTTTTCTACAGACATACCTAATCTATCAATTTTCATCTTTTCCTTTACTTTCTCTTCACCAGAGGGCTTGTTCTTAGATACTTTTGATGTTTTTGTGCCCTTTTTCTTAATTTCTCTTACCTCTTCATTAAATTTAGTGTGTTCATCCTCTTCCACTACAACATAGACTCTTGTGATTTTATCCTTCTTCCTCGTTCCTTCTCTACCGAATGTCTTGACTTGAGCTTTCACCAGACTTGATTTCTTTGTAGGACCGAATGAGAGTGTAGAGCTCCTTGTAGATCTAGATCTAGAAAAGGATGCCACCAGACTAGTATACTTAGTTCTAGTTGGCTTTTCTTCTTCAAATTGTTCTCTTTCCCTCCTAGCTTCCCTCACTACTTCATCTAATATTCCCATGCTTTCTGCAAAAGCTTCAACTTCCTTTCTCACCTTTTAGATTATCATAGGCTTCTTATATTGTTCATGCACTTGCATATATTTTTCTTCAAAGGTACCAAACCTTTCTTTTGTCAGATCCCGAGGTTTACTCAATAGGTGTTGAGCATAGAACTCCAAAATGTGTTCTTCAACCTCATAACCCATAGGCATTATCCACATTGTTCTAGGTTCTACAACTTCCATCAAGCACTGATCAATATGAACCATGAAGCAAATTGTATCCTTGTACTTTTCCATCATAGATGTAGGAATCCTTTCCCTGGCTTGCATTTCACTCTGAAAAATCTTGAAATAACCCCATATAATAGTTTTCCTCACTTTTCTGTCACCAATTCTATATAACATGTCTCTAATTTGAACAACCACCAGTTTATCACTTTGCCATTGCACTTTTCCAATTCCCAGAACTTCATTCATGAAGTAGAAGAATAGGCATAACAAAATATTGCCATACTTGAAATAGTTCTTCTAATCCTTCTTGATTTTACCAAGATTTTCAATTAGTTGGCCTCAGAGGAACTCACATAGGTCATAATCTATATTTTATTTCACCATCTGATAAGCTACATAGATTGTAGTATCGGATATAGAGTTATCACAACTGGAGTGATAAATTTTGTATCCAATAACCATAGAAGAAAATCTCACATCCACTTCAACGATATCATTTATTTTCATGTCTCTCTTTTCGAACATTGAACCGATTTCCTTAGTAACTATTTGGTTCTTCACAGATTTTAATGTCAGCAACCCACTAGATGAATTCAAACTAGTAACAATCCTTATAGCTTCATTTGTAATCTTGAAAGGTTGACTTAACCATATGAACTCAGCATGCACTCAATTCAATATGTACCAAACCCATTCATTTTCTTTGAACAGGGGAAATTTCACAACTTGCGTGAACTTCTTCTCCTCCAAAGTGTTAAATTTAGGTTTTACACAGAGATCCTCTCCCACAATGTGATTTGCATACAAGTTTAACAACTGGGAGCTTCCTAATTCTTCAACATTCACATGAATATATGCCCTAATATCCTCGATATGCAAAACACCATACAAAACAGAAGAAAATACACCTAATGGTTTTGTCTCGATGGATTTGAATGGATGCCATTAGAATTTCGGATTAGGGTTTGATCACCGAATCGCCTTCAGATTTGAATCTTGCCAAATTTTACTGTAGAGTTCTCTAGACTTCTTCTTCTTGAAATGCAATGTGATAAATGAGGGATAGAAGAAACCTTTTATCATTTGTGCACCTAACATTTTGTCGCAATAAATTCTAAAACCCTAGGTCTTCTAGATACCCTGCTTTCATAGACTAAGAAAGAAAATTCTTCTGCAGACCTCCAATTTTTCATAAATCTCTTCCATAAGAGATCCCAAAACATCTACACATAATTAATGCAATGACTACAATCTGCCACATTCCGGTACCAACTACTATTAGGGGGTAAGAGATTTTATTGAGAACTTCCCCTAGGCTAGAGGCCATAAAATAATTCTTGAAGGAATTTCCAAAACCATATTCTAGTGCTGACTCATTTCCTGCATCAAAGAAACTCTTCTTCTTCACCCATGTATTTTTCATTTTCTTCCTAATCTCATCTATATTAACTTTTCCTTTTCCCTTATCATACTTTTGCATATAGTTCCCTTTGTTTACCAAACCCTTTTTTCTTCTACAAAATCTTGCAATGTGACCAGATTTGTTGCAATTATGGGACACAACATTTCTTTGTCCAAACTAGTTATTCCATTTATTTTCTCTTGATTTGCACTAGTTAGCAATATGGCCAAATCTATTGTAGGTATAAGATCTAACATTTCTTTTGAAAAAGTTGTTTGACATATTTCTTCATTCATTTGACTTATGACCAAACTTATTGCAATTGAAACATTGACCTGAGAATGATGGACCACTTGGATTCATTATGCTTCTACATTGATAATCCATATGACCATATTTATTGCATAAAAATAGTAAGCATTGAAATTTTGAGCATTAGGTTGTCTTACCAGATACCTTCTAGCTTTGTTCATCTGATTTCCTTTCCTAAAGTTCCTTTGTCTAGATCTGGAGCTTTCTCCTTTCTCATATCCAAGACCTCACTTATCACTTCTAGTCCTATGACTTTGAATCATTTCATCAAGCTTAGTTGAGCTAATCTTGAACGTATCCTTGTATTCATTTGCAGTAGCAAGTTCATCCCAGAGAGCAACAATCTGCTTTTCAAGTTCTTCATTATTTCTGGATTGTTCCAATTCAAGCTCCAACTGATTGGATCCATTAGTAATTCAGCTACATTCTTCAAATTTCTCTTTCAAGGATTGAGTAAGTTTCTCTTCATTCTTCTTTCTTTCTTCAATCTCCTTGGTCATCATGATAACAATAGATTCCATCTCATGCTTTAAGACAACATTATCTTTGGTGACCTTTTCACATTCTTCTATCTTTTCCTTCAGGGCTTGAATCAGATGTTCATCTTCCTTGCTCTTACTTTCTTTTTTCTTAGGTTAATCACAAAGCTCCTTTCTCTTTTCCCTAGACTCATTGATTTTATCTTTCAATGATTGAATGAATTTCTTAGCAATCATGAGGATTTCCTACAATTCTCAAACTTTAGATTTTGACTGATCAGGATCATCTAGGGCTACCAAAAGTTGTTGAAGACTACCAAAATCCATTGAATCAATTTCCTAAATCTCCTGAAGCTATTAAACTTCTTTCGAGGAACTTGGTTCTGATACCAATTTTTGGAATCAAGGAACACTGAGAGGGGAAGGCAAATTAGTGTTCTAAAAAAATTAACTTTATTAAAACTTGTTCTTTAAACCACTCATGGCATTGAACCAAAAGAAAGATGCAAGAACACAAAGCAATCAACCAAAAAACCATAACACAAGTAATTTTTATGTGGAAACCTTGTTAGGGGAAAAACCACGATGGAGAACAATCCACAATATGAGTATACTCAAACATAAGTGTTTACAAAAGGGGAATGGACATGCATTCAGGCACACTACCTAGAGCTCACTGTTCAAACAAAAAAGGAAGACTCACGATCTTAAAAAAAGATTTGGATTACATCTAGAAGATTTGAACTGAGAGAATATAATTTTCTAATGCCTAATTACAGTTTCGATTAAGTACATCAATCACATTCTTGACCTTCTGTCTAATTTTTCTCTTCTACACTATCTGCTTTAATTTAGATCACAAATCATTTTTTGCACAAGTGAAACTACGCATAATCGCTCTACAGTCTTTCTGACTTTCACAAGACATCGCAACACACCTCCTTACATGACAAAATGATATGAACAATCACTTATATATATCGACAACTAAAGATTTAATGAACCACATGTTGGATTTTACAAAATATAAAATATTTACAAACTGTCAGCTCAATCCATAAATAATTTTTAATGCACACCATCCAATGTTAGCCATAACATATTGAGGACCCAAATCAACATTCTCAAACACAAAACTCTTCAAACAATTATTCCTCGAATATTCGCAACACACTACATTCATCGAATCAACCTTCTTGCACTGTTAAATTGAAAAACAATCAACTGGATCTTCTAACTTTCACACTAATGAATACAAGGCTCTATGATTCAAGGATACCATAGTTCATACACCAAGCGACCTTCCCTAAGATCAACAACTCAAAATGATAATAGAAAATTGCATATGAATTGATGAACACAACTTTTTCGGATGCTTTGTTCTAACTTGACAATTAATCACAAAACTTCAATTTGACTTCTAGTATGAGCAAATGTTGAAATAAGGATCGAATCACTGATTAGGGTTTCCATCAATGAAAAACTAGATAACTTGTGCAATGTCTCTTTCCAACATTTAAATCATTTATCAAAAATCAAATCAAACTAATGTAATTTTTTTGCAAAATTCAAACTTGATTTGCACATTCAACTCCAAAAAGGAATTAATTAATTAAATCAATTAATTCATATTCCTCACCCACTTTATGATTGAGAAAATCATGGGTTGCTAACTGAGCAATCTAAATTGCTAACTGGTCAATCTATTTCCTAACTAAAATCAATCAATTGCTAACTGATCAATCTAAACCCTGACTAGCCAATCTATTCTTCAATTACCCAAATTGCGCAATCAACTTTGCACTATCTTCTCATGTCTAAATCCTCTCAACACATGTTGACTGTTGATCTAGATATTCTCCAACACGATCCTAATCATCAATTCAAAATCTCATTTCCTATATAACAAACCTCTCTCCTCACAAATAAGGATCAGAGAATCAACATACTTTTGCAATGAAGTGTTTTCACAATCACCATTGATAGAGCTTCACCCTTTTTCGATCAACCAAGCATCATTCATCCAACTTTTGCATATGAACTTTGGAGGCTTCATGGTGGTGACAAGAACAATCCAACAGCAAGTGAATACATTCCGCTAAAGGATATAAAGTTGTGCTTATCTCTTGCATTCATTTTTGTAATCATAGGTTTCTTAATGTATGTTCAATTAGCTTAGTTTCATTTCGTATGTGTAGGATAGGATTTTAGATTTTCTGTGTTTGATTTTAGCTTAGATCCTAATTTCAATTGTAGTGTGATCTCGTTTTCATCTAAAAATCTTCCCCCTCACACATTATGGCATGTCCGATGGGAAAAAGGTCCTTGGTAATATTTTTATGAGCCAAATTGAAGTTACAAGGTTTCAGGAGCTTTTGGGATAAGTTTAATGCACTTCCCAACAAAAGCTCACATTTCACTGAAAATATTTTTGAGCATCTACAACAAGAAGCTCACTTTTGACATGGGAAGCTTGTTTTTGAAACAAGAAGCTCACTTGTAGACTAAGAACCACACTTTTTTATTTTTCTGGGTTAACATTTGCACAAAGATTTGAGCATCTGCTTCTGGAATTGAGCATTTGCATTTTTTCTGAGCATTTGCAATTTTTTTCTAAGCATTTTCATTTTTTCTGAGCATTTTCTCTAAAAAAAAAGTGCACAGATCCTGCACTATTGTAATGAACCTCCTTGCTAACGTTTGCTTGTTTTTGATGTACTAATGGGTTTTTAATGTAGGATTTGAAACACGTTAACTCGTTTGTGCAGGGACGATGATTAGTCCAAGATTTTCAGATCCACAAATATTTTTTTTATTAAATTAGGAAAACTTTCGTTTGGTGCACTCAAATGAACAACAAAAACTCACACTTGATGATGGTGTTGTTAAAATGAACCAATTTTAAGATTTCTAAGTTAGAAACTTTCGTTTGGTTCTCTAAAATGAACAAACAAAAAACTTAGATTTAGTGTTGGTGCTATTAAAATGAATCAATTTTAAGATTTCTAAGTTAGGAACTTTCATTTGGTGCTCTAAAAGTGAACAACACAAACTCACATTTGATTTGGTGTTTTTAAAATGAACCAATTTTGAACTTTCTAAGTTAGGAACTTTCATTTGGTGCTCATAAAAAGAACAAAAACACTTCTCGGCTTCTAAAAATGAACACATTTCTTGTTTTCATAAATTAGGAACTTTAATTTTGGTGTATAAAAAGAACAAAAAATGGTTTCTATTTTTGTTGACGCATGCTTGATTCACTTTTTGTTGACCAAGGTTAGGAGTAGGTTTGATTTCTTAGAAACACTTCAATTTTTGGGGCTTAAAAATGAACAAACTATTCTTGTTGTTTTCACACCATTACTATATTAATTGCTTGATGTCCTAAACACTTCAATTTGGTGCAAAAAATAAAAAGAACAAGTTTTTTTATATTAAATTCACATATTTTTGGGGATAATACCACTCAAGGTGTTTGAAATGAATCAATTTTCTATGAAGTGTATGTTGTGTATTCATTGATTGGAAAAGCTAAATGTTTGTCTTCTCCCCGTCCACCTTTTGGCAATCTTGGGTGAGCGAAAACATTTTGAGCTTCACACCTTTCTTTTCAAGCATACTTTTTTAGAGGGATTTCCTATTGAGACACATCCCATGTTGGAGAGGCGACCCAAGTGGTACTTTCATTTTGGACTACTATATAAATATTTTGTGTGTGGGGAAATTTTATCACTCACTGGGTGTGGATGTCCTATACCGACGTATTCTCGCTTAATATCCTTTTGATGCATTAAAAACTTTAAGGGCCGGGAGGTTCTTAATTGAACAAAATGCTACATGTATAGGTGCTCAAAAATAATATCCCTAGAACATGACTAAGATTTAATTTTATTAAAAGCCACCTTATTATACAAAATATTCTTTGAAAGTGGTGCATCAAAATTTAATTCTGAGAAGTTACTTGCCAAGTACGACTATAGGCTCTTGCCATAAGTCATATGTAAAATAATCTCTTCATAGCATGAGGAAGGCCCACCCAAGAGGATGGTTTCTATCCACTAGGGTTGTAATTGCTTGTTAATGTTAAAATTTCCCAATTACATTAAAAAAAATTGACATCAAATTCTGTGTTTGATTTACAGAAAAAGAACACATCAAAACAAAAATTGAACAAGATGGTCAAATAAAAAACCCTTTGATTTAGTGTATACTTCTGAAAGAAGCCTTATCTTTTGCACTCCTTGAAAGGATTTATCCTTAAAGTTTTCCAAACATTTTGGATTTTATTTTAGGTTACATTGATCAAAGTAAACATTTGGTAAACTATGGCTTGGGTGTTGTGATTTCACAACTTGAGATATAGACATTCAAGTCACATAAAGTTCATTCTTTTGAGTCAGTCCAGTGTTCTATCATTTTCCATACTCCAAAACACAGAGGAAACAAAACATAGATGATACAATTTCTATTCTAGCTCATAGTCTTGAACATTTTGCTAACACTTGGGAAAAAAAACCGAAGTTGTTTATAAGGTCATTGTTTGAACAAATATTTAGAAAATCAGATTGGTCACACAGTCTCTCACCCATTATTCCCATGTACTACCTTTTTGAAATCAAAATGAAAAAAACACTAGGATCATTCCATCACTCAAACAGTCTATGATATCAACAATTACTTGGAACTCATAGATAGTTCAAGTATCTTTACCACAACATATCCTCTAGACAAGGAAGTGAAATATCGACCTTGGGTATGTGCAGGATCATCATGGCAAAAACAATCCCTTAAGTGGCAAAAAATTTAGAAAAATCAGAGTTAGGCAACTTGACGTAAAAAATTGAATAAGTTATCTATATTATTTCAAAAATATGTAAGAATAGAATCTGTAGCAAATTGAATGTAGTTTCTAAACTACTAGGTTTGTTTACAAAAAAAATCTATTTGGTGAAAATTTTAAATTTCAATGTAGTGGTACTTAAATTTCAGGGAAAAAATAAGTAGGTGTATGTCTGACCACCCTAACCACAATAAAATTATAATTTTTTTATAATATTTTTATATATAAGTAGAGGAATCATGCTTCGATGTGATGCATATTTTTTTGTAATTTTTTTCCAAGTAAATAATTAATTATAAATTTTTTATTACAAATTTTTCAAAAAATATAAAAATTCCTATGTTTGACCACCTTAACTTTGGTCAAAACTTCATGAAATTCAATTTTTCTTTTTTAATCCTATAGTATGCAAAGCATAGAATGTGACACATATTTTGGATTCAAAAAATGTGATACCGCTTGAAAGCTATAGATGTTTTTCAATCAGCCTATCAATCAGGACTTTAGTCATAATTTGAATAGAAAATGAATAATAATTACTTATTAAATTCAAAGTAAAGCATAATTTATATCGGTGGAAAGCTGAGAATCTCCTTTAAAAACCCTTTTCATTTCATTAATTTTGGGTAAAAAAATAGTCGTCAGCCACATACCCATCATATTGCCACTTTTTGGCCCATCATGATCCTGCGCATACCCCCCTCGTTTCTTCAACATTTTGATTTCCAAAAAGTAGCTGCGTTCCAAAACAACACTCAAGCCTTAAGGTTTTGAGTTTCATAGCAACCACCTTACAAAACCATTTACACCTTATGACCATCTAGCAACCAACAACTCCCATTCAACAACCAGGCCTTGTAGCACCTATTATTCAACCTAGTCTCACACACATTGAAGGTGAACAAACGAACATCATAAGTAGTTTGAGAACCTTCATTATTTGAGAAGAACGAAACACCCTGCCAGTTTCTCACCACATCAATCATCTTAGATGAAGAGGAAGCGAAAGAAGACCTAGTAGCTAGAAGACTTGTATTACCACCTCTTTAATGGCAATAGGTATGATATTCTTAGAGATATAAACCAAGTGACCTTATGATAGGGTATTGAGTATCAGAAAATTCTTGAAACATGTCCATCTATTACCCAAATTTCTCTTATCAAGGGTCACAACATAAAATAGGGCAACAACAACATGGATTTCAAAATTACCATCAAGGAATAAATCATGAACATCAAATTTCCCTAGATAAAATCAAGAGAGATCTTGAGGAAATTAAAAAAAATAAAAAATGATGTATTTCCAATGCCATGAGCAACATCAGAACATTACATATCCACAACAAATAGACATTATTCCATAAACACCTCAATATCCACATCAACAACACTTCTAATATCTACAATATCAAGAAGTTTCACAATACCAAGGTGTACCTCAAGTGCAATATCAAAATATACCTCAAACACAATATCAAGGAGTTCTACAAAATCAAGATCAAAACAATTGAGAAAATCCACAGAGGAAAGATTACCAACCGGGTAGGAAATTCACCCCTCTGGGAGAAACTTTAGAGGTAATCATGAATGAACTATTACAATAGGAACTTATCAAGATCAACGATAGTCCAATTTATGGTGAACCAAACTTTAAAATCCCTTGGTATAACAAGTACGAACAACGTGAGTTCCACAAAATCAAGGGTCACCCAATCAACATATGTGCTACACTCAAAAATCTCATCCAATACCTGATTGATCAAGTTGAAATAAGTATTAAAGGTCCACATACCAATGAAAACATGGACAATGTCTCAACCTCAAAAGTTGAAAACAATGATCAAGAGCTGTCTATCACTGATCACATTGATAATGTATCTACATTATCTAGTGAGCAAGAGGACATAAATCAGGAATTTAATCCCAAGCATGATCAAACTCAATCACCCAAGTCTAGCAATGATTCACTCCAAGATATATTGACATCATCCAATCTCATGAAAATACATATTAATGATCAAGAGACTCTATATCCCACACTTATACCCAATGCAAAAATTCTAAGCCAAGAGCTATCACCCATATGCCCACATTTTGAGAAAATCCAAGGATCCTTTACAAGAAATCCTTTCTTTGAAATTGATCCATGTCAAGATAGTGATCCAAAGCATATGAAAGATGATACCACACAGAGTCAAGATCAAGAATTCCTATCATCAAAATACTTCAATGACTTGGTAGTTATCTTCTAAGACATCCAAAGCTTTCCAAAAGAACAAATCCATATGCAAATCATACATACATCTACCCATAAGATATTTACTCCTAATGGACATGTAGATGATCTTCATCCAAAACAAGAGTCTCATAATCCTGATATCATTACCGTGGAACAAGAGTCACCTACTCTTCACATCTGTACATTAGAGAAAAGAAGGATTAGAATCTTGTTTCCAAGGTAAAACATATCCTATGGAAAATAATTATTTTCAATAGATGCATTATCGAGACAAAGGATTAGGCCTACATGAAAAAAGTATCTTATCAACAGTGCAAATTATTGGAAATCCTAAGCATCAAGATCTTGGTTATTCAAAAATTAAGGGATCTCAACATATCAGAGGCATCTCTATGCAACTAGGGGAAACTTTATCTACTGCAAGCATCAACATAGAGAGCATGGAGAGTCCTTATGATGAAATTGCTACCAATGCTACAACTAGCCATAACATGAATCGTCATCCACATATTTTTCCACCCTCTCATTGGGACCAACAACAAGAGAAAAAGCTATACATAAGAACAAAACAAGTCATCGAAGAAAAGGAATTAGAAAAACAAAATGGACAGGAAAGATTCACATGGATACAAATGAAAAAGCTAGAAAATATTTCCTATCAAACTCCATTAGTTAAAGAAACTATGGGGAAAAATAAAAAAGGGAAGTTCATCAATCAAAAATGTCTAGTAATGCAAAAGAAAGTTTCAAGAGTGACCTACAAGGTATATCAAGACATTGGTCCCAACCAAATCTCCATATCCACCCATCATTGCTCATCGTCCCAAGTTTGGAAAATAAAAGGTTCCAAACTGTTGACCAATCCATTTGAATATCATATCCATCAACACATTTCGCCATCCAAGATATCCAAATATCACATTAACCACATGTTGGAAGAAACTCTTTAGTATAAGTATTCTAAGGGAAATCTATTGCAATGTGCACATCATGGTAAAGTTAACTCTGGTATCGACAAGGAAGATAAGAATTATCAGGGGTTACATTCAAGCACCTGTATCCTAGGAAAAAAACTCCTCCAAGTAGGATATCATTGGCACGCCATGACAAAAAAAACAACCATATCAAAACCAACAACATCTACATTAGCACCACCAGGTGGTTTAACATGAGAAAAAAAATTTCACCATGATGAAAACCTGGTAAACAAGCATCTTGTGTGACATCAAAAATCAATAAAAAACAACAAAATAAAAAAATTTGTCAAGAGAAAAATTGTCCTCAAGTGAAAACCACTATGGTGGCACTTTGGACAAGTAGCATGATGAAAACCTGACAAACAAGCATCATGTGTAGAATCGAGAACTTACGTGCACTATTTCAGGTGGAAGCATCTCAACATATCCATAACAAACCCAATCCATTGTTATCCCAATCCAACGTACCTTGATCTTGACAAATGTTTGGTGTACACTTTACACTTGCTTATGGAAAACATCTTGACATGGGTCACTATCACTGATCCTATCCTATCTAGCATTACCTACATTTCTAGACATTGGGGACAAGTTCTTACATCTCTCTTCAGAATAAATCTTGATCTATGTCTTCTAGCTCACATTGTAATCCAAGCATTATCAAAACAACAAGGTGTGCCACATGGTACCCTTTGCAATTTGTCCCATCAATAAGGTATCCTACTAATGCACTATCAGGTTAGCCTATAAAACAATTCATCTCAACAAGGTGTACCACCAATGCACTACTAAGGGAACCTTCAAAGATACCAACAACGTGGATTATTCCTTCACTCAGAAATTCTAAGATAGCAACAATTGCTTGAACCTCATGGCTAGTTCAAGTAAGCTTTCCTACAACATATCCTCTAGAAAAACAAAGTGAAATATCAATCCAAGTTTTTAGTATCTTACACCCCAAGCAAGAGGGTAAAAATCCACCATCAACAAGGTATCCTGCCAATGCACTATTAGGGTAGCCTTCAAAATAGCTCATCCCATCAACAAGGTATCTCGCCAACACACTATCAAGGTAGCCTTCAAAAAATTCATCCCAATGAAAAGGTCTACCGCCAACACACTACCAAGGTAACCTTCAAAGATAACAACATGGATTATTCCTTCACTTGAAAATTATAAGATATCAACAGTTACTTGAACCCTACAACTAGTTCAAGTAAGCTTTTTCACAACATATCCTCTAGAAAGACACAATGAAATATCAATCCAAGTTTTTAGTATCTTACACCCCAGGAAAGAGGGTAAAAATCCACCATTAACAAGGTATCCTACTAGTGCACTATCAGGGTAGCCTTCAAAAAAATTCATCCCAATGAAAAAGTTACCACCAATGCACTACTAAGATAACTTTCAAAGATACCAACAACATGGATTATTCCTTCACATGAAAATTCTAAGATATCAATAGTTACTTGAACCCTACAGCTAGTTCAAGTAAGCTTTTCCACAACATATCCTATAGAAAGAGACAATGAAATATCAATCCAAGTTTTTAGTATCTTACACCCCAGGCAAGAGGGTAAAAATCCAAAAAAATCAAAATAATTCATCCCAAAAACAAGGTGTACCACCAATGCACTATCAAGGTAACCTCAAAAGATACAAACAACATGGATTATTCCTTCACTCAAAAATTATAAGATATCAACAGTTAATTGAACCCTACAACTAGTTCATGTAAGCTTTCCCACAACATATCCTCTAGAAAAACACAGTGAAATATCAATCCAAGTTTTCAGTATCTTACACCCTAAGAAAAAGGGTAAAAATCCAAAAATCATTTGAAAAACATAAAAAAAACAACATCGTGGGGTTATTCCTCCACTCAAATAGTCTAAGATATCAATATTTTCTTGAACCTCATAGCTAGTTCAAGTAGATTTCCCACAACATATCCTATAGACACATAAGTGGAATATCAATTGAGATTATCAATGTTGTTTACCCAAAAACAATTTATGCTTTGAGTCAAATGGTCAAACTACGTGGTCTATGCATGTACAATGCAGGAAAGACTTTAAAGCCCCTAAGACCCTAGGTCAGCCCCCTTAGGTTTCCAACATGCTTTATTTCAACTTAGTCAAAAATTCAAAATCCAAAAAAAAATAGTAAAAAATACAAAATCCAAAAACATTCACAAAACAAAAAAGGTCAAAAACACTCAAACCAATAAAAATATGAGCCTCTATGTGTACAACATAGGAAAGGCTTATAATTTATGAGCCCCTGAGGCCCTAGGTTAGTCCCCAAAAAATAACAAAAACAACATCATAAAAATTATAAAAATAAAAAAAGACCCATCTTTTCCATCAAAATCCACAATAAAACATCACCCATAATAAACAAATCGTCATAATCATCCTTTGAAAAAACAAACAAACATAGCAAACATCAAAAGCTAGAACTTTCAAGCAAACAATCACAAAGATTTGATTACAAACAAATGAAAACAAAGCCAAAGTATCAACTACCTATCTTTTTGACAAGTCCCAACAACATCTCGAGATATGCTTTAATGGATCCATTCCTACGATAGACATGATCAACACTAGATAATAGCCCCACCCCAAACATACATGGCAAGTGATACAACAACTTTGTTTTATCTTTTTATAGTCTTATTTTCATGATTTACATTATTGACTCATTTCTAGGATCTCTTGAGGATGTCCATAAGGATTTAGGGAAGAAGGAATGGGGGAAATTGAGTGTCATTTTAGTTTTTTGTTTGTAAGATATTTTTGTAATACTATCATGGCGAATACTTGCTTTATTGAGTGTATGGAAGTTGTGTTTGAAATAATTCATGTAGCAATTTCACGTTAGGTATTTCATATCTGTGTGTGTAAATGGTCTAAAATTTGTGTAGCAATTGCATGTTAGGTATTTCATACCTCTCTATGTAAATAGTCTGAAATTTGTGTAGTATTTTCATGTTAGGTGTCCTATACCTCTCTATGTGATTGGTCTAAATTTTTTTAACACAACCCAACTATTTACTTTAAACAAAGTTTTTGTATTTCTATTTTGAACAAGAATACTCTTTTTTTGTAGAGTGAAAGTCCATGCAATGGATAGAAAGTCATCTTGGTCATTAATACCTTGGTGCATCGTATCTATTTGCTACATCAAACAAGATTGTTCAAAACTACAAAGTCTCTAAGTAAAGTGAAAACAACTCATCACTACTAACAACATCAAATTTCTATGTATCATAAAAAATTTCTTCTAACTAGCATCCATCCTACACCCACAGTGTCATTAGTACATATAATAAAAACATAATGTATCATCTATGGGGCATACATCCTTCATACATCAAACATCATTTAAACATCATATATCAACACCACATAATCATCATATATTTTCATCACTTAGGCATAAACGAGGATGAATTGAAGAAGGTATATCTCATATATATCATCATCAAAAAAGGGAGTGCATCATCATCAGTGAAACAAGTGTGATAGGATAATACAACAACATAACATATATATGAGGCCTCAACTGGGTTGATGAATATATATACAAAAAATCATGTTTGCAATATGTCTTTGAACAACAACATAATAAAGATCAAATAAACTGCCCAAAAAAAAGGGAAACAATCTATAGACTAGGCTATGGATCACCATCTAGATCTGGCTGTCTAATAGAATGACCACTTGCAACCATTTTAACCCATGATGTTAGGGTTTCACTCTAAACATGTAAGGCAACATAAAATGAGACAAAACACAATGACAAGCGACATTTAGGATGACAAACAAGCAAATGCAAGAGCTAAAGTCAAATGCAAGGGTTTAGAGAAGATGCTTAGAAAACAACAAGCAAAAGAGAGCTTTTCAGGAAATTATGAGCTTTTTAGTCAAAGGTGAGGAAACAAGGGTGAAGTTTTTAGTCAAGGGCGAGGTTCTTGAGAAAGAGTGAGGAAACAGTGAAAACAATAGTCAAATGCAAGGTTTTAGAGAAACTACTTGAAATAGATGCAAGGATTTAGAGAAAATGTAAGGATCTTAAGCAAAGGTGAGAAAAATGATGCAAATGCTCAGAAATCATCAAAACTTCACTATTGACTGGTAATCAAGACTTTTTTTACCCTATCTTCAAACGACCATATCTTGGTCATACGAAAGTATTTTTTATTTTTATTTTTTTTAAATGGGGTAGAATTTCATGATCTTTGTAATGATGTAGGTGGTTTTTATTTTTATATAGTTAAAATTTCCATTGGGGTTGTGAGCCTGACCTCAAAACTTGAAATTTTTGGCCAACCTCTCAAGGGGGCAGCACGAAGTCCTAACATCATTCCACAAAACACTGGGGCATAGTGGGGCATAATTTTATTTTTCAAAATACTTGATCTTAAAAATAGAATCTTTGAAATAAAGCAACCAACACTTTGTATCAAAGAGGGGAAAAATGTAGACATGTAAAATTGACTTAAGACCTATCACAACTTGGAATGTCTCAGAACATCTTATAATCAACACGAAACGTCTTGAAACATTTTGGAATCAACTTGGAATGTCTTGAAACATCTTAGAATCAACTTGGAACATATCTGCAATATCTCAAAACCTCTTTGGAACATCTCTAAAACATCTTGAATCATCTTAGAATCATCCCATGATCATCCCATAGCATCAAACAACATTCAAAACCCTAATTATACTATTAATTAAATAATACAACATTATTTTATTAATTCATGTTTCATCATTTCAACCAATTAAATAAATTACATTTATTTAATAAAGTCCTAATCTAATCTTATTTTGTCCTGATTAGTCAAACAACACCAATTATTTGATTATGTCACTAAAACACCTTCTTCCCCTAAATTGATTAAATTACTAAATCATAATAATTTAATTAACACACTTTCCCTCCAAAATTTTGATTAATTAAATCAAACTATTCAAATCATTTATCAAAATTAAAATAAAACTAATGCAACTTTTTTTGCAAAATTCAAACTTGATTTGCATGTTCAACTCCAAAAAGGAATTAATTAATTCAATCAATTAATTCATATTCCTCGCCCACTTTCTAATTGAGAAAATCATGGGCTGCTAACTAAGCAATCTAAATTTCTAATTGGTCAATCTATTTCCTAACTAAAATCAATCAATTGCTAACTGATCAATCAAATCCTGATCGATCAATCTAAACCATGACTAGCTAATCTATTCTTCAATCACCCAAATTGTGTAATCAACTTTGGAAAATCTTCTCATGTCTAAATCATCTCAACACATGTTGACTGTTGATCTAGATATTCTCCAACATGATCCTAATCATCAATTTAAAATCTCCTTTCCTATATTACAAACCTCTCTCCTCACAAATAAGGATTGGAGAATCAACATTCTTTTGCAATGAAGTGCTATCACAATCACCATTGATAGAGCTTCAACCTTTTTCGATCAACCAAGCATCATTCATCCAACTTTTTCACATGAACTTTGGAGGCTTCGTGGTGACACGAACAATCCAACATCAAGCAAATACACTCCACAACAAGATGGTAAAGTTGTGCTTATTTCTTGCATTCATTTTGGTAATCATAGGTTTATTAATGTATGTTCAATTAGCTTAGTTTAATTTTGTATGTGTAGGATATGATTTTAGATTTTTTGTGTTTGATCTTAGTTTAGATCTTAATTTCAATTGTAGCGTGATTTTTTTTTCATTTAAACATCTTCACCCTCACATAATTGTTTTTCAAAAAAAATTTCTAATTTGGATTTGATGATGAACTATTTAGTCATTTTTATTTCTATTATTAAATAGTTTTTTAGTCAATGACCAAATTAGTCATTTATTTACTCATTTATAGTTGAGTTGCAAAAAATAGTAGAATTTAGTCATTTTTAGTTGTTGTGACTAAAAGTTTTAGTCACCAAGTCATTTATTTTCTAAATTCTATTAGTGCAGGACTTCATACCCTCATTCAAGGTTCTTCATTTTCTAGTTGCACCTTTGTCCTTTCTTAGTTCATTCTTTTGATTTTCAGTTTTATATTTTGCATTACATAGTTAGGTTTACATATCATTGCATTTCCTGTCTTTCCAAGCCTTGCTTGGTCATGAGCCCCCTTTTAGTATTTAATCACACCCTAGGACACCTTATTGCAGATCTCTTTCCCTCATTTCCACCCACAAATTGAGATCTCTAAAGTTTCTTTGAGTGAAACTTGTAGGAAATTTGTTGTTCTATCTCCCAAAATATAGAGCAACTATTCTCTAGGTTTCAGTACTCTACACATGTGTTTATAATGATTCAACATTTAAGTTTATGTTTATGTTTTATATCTATTGAAGTATGTGCACATGTGTACATTTATGTTTGTTATATATATATATATATATATATATATATATATCGGTGATTCCACAAAGCTAGTTTACAATTTCTAGGAGATTCTGATTTTTGCTGAAATCACATATTTTTAGAAAATATAATGATTTATGCCTTTAAAATTTTCATTTAAAGCATTCAAATTGAAGAGGGTTTGATCAAACTACCTTAGATCAAACCTCCTTGGATCTAGAACCCCACTAATTTTAAACCATCCCTATAACAGAGTCTCCTTTACACCTATCAAAATGCTAATAAAAAACAACTTTTGATTTACCTTTTAAGGGATCAAATGAATTCATTTAATTTTTTTTTTTTGTAGGTATGTATTTCTTATTATAAGCTTCCCAAAAAGTATAGTTTTAAATAAATTTAATTTAATTATTATATTTATTTTTTATTTCTTATGAATGTAGGTTTTTCACCAAAAATCAAACTCTCTATTCTGCACATGTGGAAAAATAGAAGATTGTCAATTTTTTTTATAACAAATATGAGTGCACTAGATATTAAAGTCATTGATCCAAAAAAAAAGAAAATTTTGAATTTTGATACATACAAAAAAAGTTACACATTATATGGTTGTGCTATGTCTGAATTGTAATTGGCTTGAATTCGAAACTTGATTAAAGAAAAAAATATTTAATAAAAAACTATCTAACAAGTGGAAGCACCATATATCAGAGTTAAAAATATAAATCCAAATGAATTAGAATTTTATCCTTCATGGAAAAAAAGTTGTGTTATATGGTGAGTGTCACTTTTTAAAAATGTTGTTTTCTGAAAAAAAAAAACTAGTTTTCGAGGGACATGGAAAAAGAAGTGCAATATGATTCCAAAATTTTTGAAAAAAATATATTTAGAATCTATGGACAAAATTTCATGAAACTCTAGTTTGCATCATCTTTAAATGCCTCACAATTTAGCTGCTCTAGGTGCTCGAAAGTGAAGATTTATAAAAATTATTTCAGTGTCCAATTTGACCAAAAATTGTAAACCACTATTGTGGGATATGACATTTGTGTTTATGATTTCTTCTATTTTAGAGATTTGTATATATGCACTCACATGTTTATATATATGTAGATTTCAAATATCATGTATCCCTCAGGACCATAAAATTTATATGTTTACATGTTTATGTTTATGAACTTATGTTTAAGTATTATGACACATAATATGAAATTTGATTATATTTATGATTTGGTTTACAAGAACATGTGTGCATATAAATTTTCATTCAAGTTGTAAGTTTCTTGTGATCAATAAAATAAATTTTATGTGGAGTAATTTAGAACCAATTTGGATTAAGATCTAAGAATTTTTTCATGATTTAATATGTTAAATAATAAAAATACCTAGTGCATGTATATATAAAAAAAATAAATTGTGATACATCTTACTTTTGAGTTCTTGTGATTGATTTTAATGATATCAAAATCCTTAGGTTGTTTAAAGATATTAATTTTTAAGACATGGGAGGAAAATTAATTGAGTAAATTATGGTAATTAATATTGTTTAAAAAGATATTATAATTAATTTTAAAGAATGAGATGTAAACTATTTTTTTTTAAGATATTATATTTAAACCATGTTGTTAATTATGGTGAACCTCTTGGCCATATTAGTATAGACTTAAGATGAATTAGGATTGAAAAATATCCCGATCTAGCATGGCTTTAAGTCCATGTAAGTACATTGAATCATGTGAATTATGATTCCTCTCAAAGCCATATTATTAAAGTAGAAGTAGATGAATTAGGAATGAAAAATAAATCATGAGAGCATGAAGTATCATCATACATGTGAGCTAGGACTAGTATATAAAAATATAGATACAAATTTAACAACAAAAACTAAAATAATGTTAAATTCAAATATAATTTAGAAAATAAGATGTAAACTTGCTATTATATATATATATAATCACGCTAATATAAATTTATAATATCACTATAAAATTTATGAAATCATTCTATATGTAGACTATAATATCACTATAAGTTATGATTTATCATTCTAATCAATTCTAATATAGATTATTAGAAGTTCTTTATATGAAATCATGTGTCATGTGATGTACATTGGAAAAGAAAACAAGATGCATCTGGGACCATTGTGAAGCTCTACCACCTGATCATTCTAATATAAAAGATAATAATCAAGTGATATAACATAAAATCATCTAAATGTATAGATATATGAATGTATTTATATGGCTAGATCATGATACACATGGACATAGGATATAATTTTTCATGCATGACATGTGACATATAATGTTAATGTAATAGGTACAATTTAGGTAGAAAGATATATTAACTAAGATAAACTATATTATGTAGTTCTTTAATAATATTTGAGCATGTTTGAATGAAACAAGAAAAATCACATAGCACATCCAAATGTTATATCTCTAACGTGGACACTTTTTATTCTTAATTTCTTAAATATAAATTAACTTTGAAAATACTTGATTACATGACCAAGATAATAGAACTATTGGTGTTCAACTAAGAAAAATATTCATTCCCAAATAACTCGCTCATTCATGTACCATGCCTATTGGTTCAATTTTCTCTTTAATAACTTGTAATATTCTTTGATGATCATCTCTATCTAGTCTCCACTTATAGCATCCACATGCACATGGAACTTGATGAAGAGATAGGCCAGTAGTAACTAATACGTAGCTATATTATAACACCATGTTTTCAAGATAGTAATTAATAAAATGAATCCCATTTTTAACAATTTTGACTTGTTTGAGATATGTCCCTTGCACTACAACTACACCTATGGGAAATGACATTCCATCGCTTATTTATGGTTTTGTTAACTTCACCCTCTCCTTTGTATAACACAATAAATAATAACTAACACCTTCTATGTTTCTAACCTTTGATGTGACTACAAAAACATCTCTTGTACACATATATGTACAATTTTCAACTTAAAAAAATAGAACCAAACTTTAATTGTAGAAAGAAATCAATAAATAAATTAAAATTTAATTTTGTCTAAATTAACAAATATTATAATTTTTAAATCAAGAAAGTTACAAATTTTGCATGGTCATATATATATATAAGGCACTAAACTCCATTCATCGACATATCCACGTTGTTGGTTGTTGCAATTATCATACTCTCCCAAAATATAGTCATAACAAAAATAAGAGTAATCTCTAGTGCAGTCCATGTGTTTCTATCTGTACTCATCCACAATGTAAAAACCTTGTTTTCTCTACACTCTTGCATCAATGCATTATTCTTCTATTCAATCCATATATATATATCTGAGTTCTTAAACTTAAATTTTTGAAAACAATTTCAAAACTTTTTTCATACAATAAATTTAAACATATTTGATATCTCCCAAAAACTCTATTTGGACATGGGTTCCTCCCTAAAGATATGCCAACATCACTTGCAAAGTGTTTCTTACACCATTCAACAACATCATATGCATAATTTATATGATCTCCCTCATAATTTATTTGATGCAAGATACTCTATCACCATATTCACCCTTTCCATTCCAACTCTCAAAGAAACTCCAAACATGTGGTATATTATCGCATTGATAATATATACATAGTGCATACAATGACCTTGATGATTTGAATTGTGACAAACACCCATCAAACCATACAATTTTTTTTTCAATATTCACACCTCTTCTTGCCAAATATTTAAAAAACTTCTTAACGAAATATTGGAAATGTTGGAACTATTAAAATTTGATGATTTTTGCCTATCTTTCATACCCCCTGAGTCTACATATGAGTCCTTCCTTATGCATATTTTCTTCATTTCATGATATGTTTACTCATATTTTGGCTCATATTTGTCCCATAAATCTATCATGTCATGCATTTTCCACGTTGTTGTCCATATCGGAATAGGTCTACCACTGTCTCCCCGACCCATGTTGCTTCTGTGTTAACATTTGTTTTGCTATAGATATGTCAGTGAGACTAGTTTATTGTTACAAAGAGCGAAACTTACCTATGGGTATCTATCGGCATGACATTCACAGTGTTTCAGCGACTGAAAACGCACCTTTCGGCAGGAGATTCTCATCAGAGCAACATCTTGGCAAACTCACTTGGTCTTGCTGACATGGGGTATTCGTCAACAAGTTTTCAGGATGACCCATGTGTATTGGAGTGTAGTCATAGCGAATGTTCATTGTCACATCGACCGGTGATGGGAGGATGCATATCAGTGTAAGTTGGAGCTATCAGGATGAGGTCTTGGCAAGTGACCTTCGGTCTCGCCGACACTTTGTATGAGTCTTTGCTTCGGCCAAACATAAAGTCTTCGGTGAAGGGTCACAACGATGTGCACATGTCTCCCCGACTTGTGGATTCATCAGCAAAGCTTGGAGTTAATGGCATTATGTCTTGGCAAGACCATGTTGTCTTACCGACTAGCAACGAAAGGTGCTTTTCGGTGAAAGATTTCTTATGTCTCAGCGACTGGGAAATAACATTATGGGAGACTTTCGGTATAATGAATTACTATTTGTATGAGATCTCCCTGATATCATTAGGTCACAACGAAGCAAATAAGACTAATGGTGCATCGGTGAGAAAGCCAATTTGTCACGGCGACACACAAAGTGAATAGGGGGCTTTCGGTATGACTAAGTGAACTCTTTGGGACCTCTCCTCGATGTTGATTTGTCTTGGTGAAAGCAATTTAAGGATACGTTTTGGCGTGAGCTTATGTCACGGCGACATACACGATAGATGAAGAGTTTTGGTGAAACATGAGCGATCTACATAGGGTTTCCCTGATATCTAAAAGCTATAGCGAGGCGGGTGAAATGAAAAGTGCAGTTCAGTGAGAAAATTCTTATATCTTGGCGACTTGGAAATGATAAAAGACTTTCGGCCTGACATAATGAGTTTGATATGTTGTTTCCCCGATATCACAGTGTTACAATGAAACACAAAGGGAACAAAAGAGTACTATATGACTGCGCTGTGATAAACAGAATGCTATAGCGACATATGGATGGTAAGAGACTTTCGGTGAAACATGGAATAATCTATATAGAGTCTCTCTGATACCATTAGGTTATGGCGACTATGAATGAAACAAAAAGAGCACGTCAGTATGAGATATTCTTGTGTCACAACGACAAGTTTGATTATGAAGGCTATCGAGAACACTTTGGGATTCTCTGTGAGATGTCTCACCGACATCACAGAGTCAAGGCGAAACAGAAAGAGCACAAGGATGTCTAACGATTGAATTTCCTTCAACATAACTATACGTTATGTCTCGCCGACTGTTTCACTGATGTATAATAGAAATTCAATTATTGTGGCCAACATGTATATGTTTGAATACTGTTGTAGGCCGACATGATTTGAGCTTGAATTTTGTGCTGGGCCAACATGAGATTTCAATATGATATATTTTCTGATACTAGTATATAAATAGGCATATTGTATTTGTAAAATCCTTGAGTTATTAGATTATTCGATACACTGTAAGTAGATACAGTAGAATAAAGTTATCAGGTCAGAGACTATTGTTGCATGATTTCAGAATGGAGGTATTTATGAAATTTAGTTGATGTTGCTGCATTTCTCTGGTGCCAATTATTTGTTGAATCTAATGAAAGTATTGCTAGGTTGTCTCCAAGATGGATTCTTTCTGATTGTTTAAATTGATATAACAAGTTTGTATTCAATTTATTAGTGCACATTTGATGTACTTGTGTGATTGATTGATTGGTTCTTTCAATTAAATACTAAATCCTTTTAGTTAATCACAGTAATCAGAGAGATTCATTTGGATTATTCAAGTAGAGTTTAGTAATCACATTCTTGCATGTTTATACAAGTTGTAAACATAATATATGCCAGATAATTTGAGTTTTCTCAGAGAAGTGTTGCTCATCTTGATCTCATTTGACTCTGCATACCCAACAAGGCACTAGTCTCTACACTTCATCATTTTGGATTCATTCATTTTCGTTACATCTGTTAGTTAAGCATTTATTTTAGGATTTAGATCAGAATATTGTTACTGCTTTCAAGTTTGAGTTCAATTGTTCACCACCAATTGCCATTGTGAACAAGTTGCTATAAGAGGATAATCACAAGTCAAGTATGCTTCATTCAGAAAGGAACACCCACCTAGGTCTAGCAGCACCTAAAGCGTGGAAGGTTGAAACCTTTTGACCTTGTCTGTTACCCTAAAGCGTATCAAGAGATTGGCAGCCTCTTGAGGCATTCCGCCTGCGTTTTTGAGAGCTAACAAATTGGTGACTCTACTGGGGATGCATTCAGAATCAAGGCCTTAATCATAGAGTCATAAACTTTATATAGACTCCACTAGGAATAAGAAACATCAAGTATTTTCTCATTTTTGATAAAAGTGAGTGGCGACTAACATAAATTTTGCAGCTGTTCAAACATGAATGGAAGAAGATCTCAATACAGGGGAGGTCATATTAGAGCTCTTGTTGGTGGCAGTAAATGGACACACAAAGATGACAAGGTTGATAAGGGAAAAGGGATAAGTGAAGACATGTGCATGATAGATAAAGATAAAACATCAAGAGAACATTTTGAAACATATGATCGTTATGATACATGGAGGGATAATTCAAGTGCAGAACTTTGTACCCCTGAAGAGTAGGTAAATCCATTTTATAATCCTCAAAATCAACCTGAGTTTGATGCCAGACTTGAAGCAAGAGGACTCAGATACCGACATGGATGTGAACAAAGGATGGAGGGTGACCAAAATGTGTTTACTGATCACGAGCTTCCTGATGAAGTAAAAGCACAGTTTGAACTACAGAGGAAGGAGATAGAGGAACTGAGGGTTGAACTACAGAAAGCCAAAATTACTGCTCATACTGCTGACTGCCCTCCGAAGTATGTACCACCTCATAAGCAAGGTAATCATGGTGCGGGGCCATCTGATCCACCTGTATCTCCTCACCATCAGACAGGGAATCACAAGTAGCCAAATCATCCACCTCCTGGTCAACATCACATCCCTCAGCATAATGCACAATACAATAATCCTATACATCAGTATCAATATCCACCTATCCCTCCTCCTCACCAGTATACATCAATGATCAGGCAGTTTGATTTGGCAGGATTCCATCTATGCCCTTACCCTATGGATAGTAGCTGGAGAGGTCTGGTCCCTAAGTTTACAGGGAGTAATGCAATCACTGCTGAAGAACATTTAAGGAATTTCAATGTGTTCATCCAAGACATAGGTATGCCATATGAAGATTTACACATGAGATTGTTTATGATGTCACTTATTGAAAATGCTAGGGATTGGTTTAACAACTTGCCAACATTCTCAGTTAATTCTCTTCAAGTATTCCAAAATTGATTCCTAGAGCAATATGGGAATCTAAATGCACCAGATGCAACTCTTCATGAATTGATGCGAATTCATAAAAACTAGAATGATTCAATTTATGGTTTCAACTGAAGATTCAATAAGTTGCAGACTAAGGTACCTCCTGGATCAAGACTGCCAGATTCTATAGCTTTAAGTGTCTATTTAAATGCATTTGATCCTAAAATAGGGTATGAATTGAGAAATAGATTTCCAAGAGATTTGGCTGAAGCACGAAGAATTGCACTGACAATTGAAAACAACAGGAAGGCTGCTGGTATAATCAGCAAGAGAGACAACCCTAGGCATCCTCAACAAAGTAATAATTCTCAGTACAGATAAGAAAATACATACAAAAATGAGAACAGAAATGAGAGGCCGAGGTTGCATGATATGCCTTATAATACAGACTAGAAGGATGGAAAACCTATAATAGCTAGGCCAAGAAACAAAGAGACTCCTGATCCATTGAGCAAGAAAGGAACTTACATGGTGAGTAATAATTACTTCTGTGAAGCTTGTGATAAGCCACATTCTCCAGACTATTGTGTTGTAGCCCGAAGGATGCAAGAAGAGGGAATACTGATGGAAAATAATGGAGAAGATCACACAGTGTATTTGACTTCAAATATTTTTCACCATGTTGAGGAAAGATACTCATCTTAAGAGGATGAAGGCTATGAATATGATGTTTCAAATTAGAAGTATAATCTCCATATGGCTGAACAACAGGTCTTTTATGATTTTGATGAAGATTATATTGAGCCATATTTTGTTGAGGCACTTGCTCAATGCAATATGAGGAGACTTACTAAAGATGAAATAGAAAGAATAACTGTTGCTGCGGTTGAGGAAGCAAGAAGTAAATACTAGTTGAGAAACAAAAAGGTAAATGATGTAGAAGGTGTTCCTGGGGGAATTTTTTTAAAAGATCAAAAGGAAACAAAAGCACTGTGAAGAAATAAGAAAGCAAGCAGCATGATAAAATTGAAGAGAAGCCTGTCCAAAAAAGAAAAAGTGAAGGAATTACACAAAGAGATGCAAAAACCTGGCCAACCTAATAAAAAAGAAAAAGAAGAAAACAAAGGAGATACACCATAACTGAAAAAGACTATTAAGGTGGAGGGCTCTTCTTTTGACTTCACTCAGGCGTTATCCTAGGTAAAAATGTCTGCTCCACTACTTGAGATGATGAAGATTAAAGAGTATAGGGATACCCATGTTCAATTGATAACAAGTGGAAATGAAAAATATATGAATTATGAAAGAAAATTTGCTGTTAAAGCAGTCAATAGGTAGGAGAAAACAAATGATTCTGAAGTCTGCTTGAGTGATATACTATCAACCCCCCCTCAAGTTGATCCTTTTTTCACTACATTGCTTATCAATAACAAATTGTTAAGGAATTGCATGATAGACTCTGGTGCTTCTATAAACATTATGCCAATAGGAGTCATGAAGCAGCTTGGCATGTGGGTTGACACCACTGGAGGCAAGTGTTATGCAATGGATAACAAACCTGTTCCTGTGGTTGGTATTATGAAAGATGTTGAAGTCAAACTGGCTACTTATCCACGGGTGGCTTATAATATAGATATAGCAGTTATTGATACTCCTTAGTTTGGGATGCTTTTGTCAAGGAAATGGACAGCAGCTATTGGTGGAAACATCCAATTTGATTTATCCTATGCTACAATACCAGTGAATGGTTAGGAAGTCAAGTTGTATAGGGAGCCAAGAATGAATCAGCTTGTTGACTGTGTACCACAAAATCAGATCAATTTTTTTTGTGATGTTGATCTTGGGAATTTTAAAATTGAACTAGCTTAGCTAGAATTGACCAATAGTGATCCAATTGGAAAAAATACTGCACATAATTGCAATGGTGTATGGAAGATGTATTTTGATGGAGCTTGCAGCCATGAAGGAAACAAAGATGGGATTGTATTTGTTTCGCCTGAAGGTATTACTTTTAAATATTCATTTTTGTTAGCATTTGAATTTACAAACAATGTGGCAGAGTATGAAGCTTTATTGACAGGCTTGAACATAGCTGTGAAATATAAAATCAAGTTGCTAGCTGTTCTAGGCGATTTTGAGTTGGTTGTTTCACAAATCAAATCAAAGTATGTGACAAAGCACAAAAGATTAAAACAATATAGGAATGATGTATGGGACACAATTGAATTATTTGATGCTTTTTCAATTGAGTGGATTGACAGGTCAAAGAACATAATGGCTGATTTTTTAGCAAATGTGGCGCTCAAAAGAGATGATATTAAACTGGCTAGGGTATCACATATTGAGTTCAAAACAAGGCCTACTATTCCTGATAACATTTATAGTTGGAAAGTCTTCAATGATGATACTGAACTTCTGAAATTTCTTCATTGTATAGATCAGTATGAGGCTCAGGAAATTGATTTCAATGCTTTTGTTGAAGAAGTAGATGGGAAACAAACAGTGTTTGGAAAAGAGATCTTGCAGTTCAAGACAAATAAGCTTCCTAAATGCTTAGTGGCACTGGAAATGATGTGTGATGGAAATGATCGGTCCCTCATGAAGTAAACACCAGTTAGAAGGGAATATTTTGAAGAAATTAACTTGGGGACTGAAGTAGCACCAAGAAAGGTGTACATAGGGAAAAAGATAAATCCTACAATTAGAAGAATGTTGATTGAGTTATTGAGAAAATACAAACACGTGTTTGCTTGGTCATATGAAGATCTGAAAGCATACAGGGAGGATTTAATTCATAATGAAATACCATTGAAGCCAGATGCTAAACCTTTCAGACAAAAGCAAAGACCCATAAATCCAACACTGGAGCCTAAAATGCAAGAAGAATTGACAAAGCTCAGAGATGGAGGAATTATCAAACCAATCAGGCACTCAACGTGGGTTTCAAATTTGGTTCGTGTGAGAAAGAAGAATGGTGATATCATATTATGTGTTGACTTTAGAAATTTGAACATGGCATCTCTCAAAGATAATTATCCTCTACCCATTGGAGGCTATATTGCATAAGGTAACAGGGTGTGAATTGTTGTCCATGATGGATGGATTTTCAGGGTATAACTAGGTTAAAGTCAAAGAATCTGAGCAATACAAGATGACATTCACAACTCCTTGGGGAACATATAAATATATAAGAATTCCATTTGGTCTCACTAATGCTGGAGTGACTTTCCAAAGAGCTATGAATGTGGCATTTGTAGACTTGATCAATGTTATCATGGTGGTGTACCAGGATGACCTGACTGCTTATTCGAAGAAGGCTGAAGATCATGTGCAACATCTGGAAAAGGTATTTATTAAAGCCCTTGAATATGGTATTAGTTTAAATCCAAAGAAGTGTCATTTTGCAGTCACAGAAGGTAAGCTTTTAGGACATATTGTTTCAAAGGAAGGGATTAGGATAGATCCTGAAAGGGTTGAAGCTATTGATAAAATCCCTATTCCCAAAACTATCAAGGCTATACAATCATTCTTTGGACATATTCATTTTGTTAGAAGATTTGTTTCTAATTTTGCTGAGATCATTAAGCCCATATCAAAGATGTTAAAGAAGGGACATAAAATGGACTGGACTGTAGAAGCTTTAGATGCTTTTATATCTATCAAAAGGGCCATCAAGGAGGCTCTTATTCTTAAGTCTCTATATTTTTCCAGGCCTTTTCAGATTTTTTCATTTGCTTCAATGCATACTATTGCTGATGTTATGTTACAGAAGAATGATGATGGTCATGAGCAGCTTGTGTCCTTTTTCAGTAAATCATTACAGGGGTCCGAACTGAAGTATGACATTATGGAAAAACATAAATTTGCATTGGTAAAAGCTACAAAGGCTTTTAGGCCATATCTTGTTGGAGCAAAGGTGATTGCTTATGTCCCCCATGCTGCTGTCAAGGATATTCTGACACAATCTAAAGTTATAGGGAAAAGATGCAGATGGATTAACAAGATTCAAGAGTTTGATATGGAGATATAGATCACTAAGCTAGTAAGAGGTCAAGGCTTGGCTAGGCTAATGGGAAAATCAAATATTGAAGCAAGTCAAGTCTATAATGTAGAAGAAGGGATTGCATTTGCAAGCATTGAGAAAACTCCTTGGTATACTGATATCATGAATTATCTTAAACACATGAATTGTCCAGAAGGATTGAGTGACAACCAGAAGAGAACTTTGAAGTTGCAGGCATCCAAATATGTTTTTATGGATGGGGATCTGTTTTGGAAGAATAGGGATGGCATATTGTTGTTATGTCTGGATGAATCATAGGCCAAGCATGTTTTGAAAGAAATGGATGAAGGAGTTTGTGGGGGACATTATTCAACAAAGAAAACTGCACAAAAAATTCTCAGGGTAGGTTATTATTGGCCAAAGGTTTTTAATGATTCTTTTACACATGTGAGAAGATGTGAAGCTTGCCAAAAGTTTTTTGGAAAATTAAAGTATCAGGGTGCTTTGCCACTCCGACCTTTGTAGGTTGATGCTCCTTTTCATCAGTGGGGAGTTGATTTCATTGGAGAGATACAAGAAAAGTCAAGTGGAGGACACAAGTGGATACTAGTTGCCAATGATTATTTTACCAAGTGGGTGGAAGCAATCCCAACTAAGCAAGCTACAAGTAAGGTAGTGAATAATTTCTTGATGGACAACATTATCACTAGATTTGGTACACCATTGAGGTTAATCATGAACAATGGGATGTGTTTCAGATCAGATGAATTCAAAGGCTTCTGTGATATATATGGCATTACTATTTCTTATGTAGCTCCTTACCATCCACAAGCTAATGGACAAGTAGAGTCTAGCAATAAAAGTCTTTTGAAGATTATAAGGAGAATGCTAGGGTAGAACAAGAAGGCTTGGGATTCAAAATTGAAACTGGCTATGTGGGCTGATAGGATCACTGTGAAAAAGGCAATTGGAAAATCCCCATTTGAATTGGTGTATGAAGCACAAGCCAAGATGCCTTTGCAGAATTTGTTACCAGTCTACAAGTTTGTCCTTCAGGAGGATCTGGATGTCCCTGAACCTATGGAGCAATTGGATGAACTTGATGAAGTAAGGAGAGAGGCCCAAAGTCAAAACATGAAGTTACAGACATAGATGAAATATCTATTTGACAAGAAGGAAAAGGATAGAAAATTCGAAGAGAATGATTTGGTACTGATGTGGAATGCAAGATGTCAGGAGAAAGGAAAGCATGGTAAATTTGAAGCCTTGTGGCTGGGACCTTTTGTTGTTGTTGGAAAGAAGGGTGAAGACTCATACTATCTACAGAATATGGCTAGTGAAGATTAGGAATTTCTTGTTCATGGGCAATTCTTGAAGCTTTTATTCTCTTGAGAAACACAAAGGATTAAGGGTTGCCAGTGCATGGACAACTCTTGCTCATCCTCTTTAAAATTATTTTCCATGCACAATAGTTTAGGATTTTGTCCATCTCCATTTCACTATCATTTTCCATTCATCTCCTTTTTGCATTCACTTCCATTGCCATTCATTCCATTGCTACTCACTGGTTCATCATTTTATGTCTGGTCTACTCACCCAAAGATCTGGAACCTTGCAATGATCTTACTATCATTCATCCCGAGATGGAGCCACTGTTGGAACTATTAAAATTTGATGATTTTTGCCTATCTTTCATACCCCTTGAGTCTCCATATGAGTCCTTCCTTATGCATATTTTCTTCATTTCATGATATGTTTACTCATATTTTGGCTCATATTTGTCCCATAAATCTATCATGTCATGCATTTTCCACGTTGTTGTCCATATTAACATAGGTCTACCAATGTCTCCCCGACCCATGTTGCTTCTGTGTTAACATTTGTTTGCTGCAGATATGTCGGCGAGACTTGTTTATTGTTACAGCAAGAGGAACTTACCTATGGGTATCTATCAGCATGACATTCATAGTGTTTTAGCGACTGAAAAGGCACCTTTCGACAGGAGATTCTCATCAGGGCAACATCTTGGCGAACTCACTTGGTCTTTCTGACATGGGGTATTCGTCAATAAGTTTTCAGGATGACCCATGTGTATTGGAGTGTAGTCATAGCGAATGTCATTGTCACATCGACCGGTGATGGGAGGATGCATATTGGTGTAAGTTGGAGCTATTGGGATGAGGTCTTGGCAAGTGACCTTCGGTCTCCCCGACACTTCGTATGAGTCTTCGCTTTGGCCAAACATAAAGTCACCGGTGAAGGGTCATAGTGATGTGCACATGTCTTCCCAACTTGTGGATTCATCAGCAAAGCTTGGAGTTATCGGCATTACGTCTTGGCGAGACCTTGTTGTCTTACCGACTAGCAATGAAAGGTGCTTTTCGGTGAAATATTTCTTATGTCTCAGCGACTGGGAAATAACATTATGGGAGACTTTTGGTATAACAAATTACTATCTGCATGAGATCTCCCCGATATCATTAGGTCACAGTGAAGCAAATAAGACTAATGGTGGATCGGTGAGAAAGCCAATATGTCATGGCAACACACAAAGTGAATAGGGGGCTTTCGGTATGACTAAGCGAACTCTTTGGGACCTCTCCCCGATGTTGATTTGTCTTGGTGAAAGCAATTGAAGGATATGTTTCGGCGTGAGTGTGCTTATGTCACAATGACATACATGATAGATGAAGAGTTTTGGTGAAACTAAAAGCGATCTACATAGGGTCTCCCCGATATCTAAAAGCTATAGCGAGGCGGGTGAAACGAAAAAGTGCAGTTCAGTGAGAAACTTCTTATATCTTGGTGACTTGGAAATGATAAAAGACTTTTGGCCTAACATAATGAGTTCAATATGTTGTTTCCCCGATATCACAGTGTTACAACAAAACACAAAGGGAACAAAAGAGTACTATATGACTTCGCTATGATAAACAGAATGCTATAGTGACATACGGATGGTAAGAGACTTTCGGTGAAACATGGAATAATCTATATAGAGTCTCTTCGATACCATTAGGTTATAGCGACTATAAATGAAACGAAAAGAGCACGTCAGTATGAGATATTCTTGTGTCACAACGACAAGTTTGATTGCGAAGGCTATCAATAACACTTTGGGATTCTCTGTGAGATGTCTCACCGACATCATAGAGTCAAGGTGAAACAGAAAGAGCACGGGGATGTCTAACAATTGAATTGCCTTCGGCATAACTATACGTTATGTCTTGCCGACTGTTTCACTGATGTATAACATAAATTCAATTGTTGTGCCTGACATGTATATGTTTGAATACCGTTGTAGGCCTACATGATTTGAGCCCGAATTTTGTGCTGGGCCAACATGAGATTTCAATATGATATGTTTTCTGATACTGGTGTATAAATAGGCATATTGTATTTGTAAAATCCCTGAGTTATTAGATTATTTGATACATTGCAAGTAGATACAGTAGAATAAAGTTATCAGGTCAAAAACTATTGTTGCATGATTTCAGAATGGAGGTATTTATGAAAATCAATTGATGTTGCTGCATTTCTCTGGTGACAATTATTTGTTGAATCTAATGAAAGCATTGCTAAGTTTTCTCCAAGATGGATTCTTTCTGATTGTTTAAATTGATATAACAAGTTTTTATTCAATTTATTAGTGCACATTTGTTGTACTTGTGTGATTGATTGATTGGTTCTTTCAAGTAAAGACTAAATCCTTTTATTTAATCATAGTAATTAGAGAGATTCATTTGGATTGTTCAAGTAGAGCTTAGTAATCACATTCTTGCATGTTTATACAAGTTGTAAACATGATATATGCCAGATAATTTGAGTTTTCTCAGAGAAGTGTTGCTCATCTTGATCTCATTTGACTCTGCATACCCAACAAGGCACTAGTCTCTACACTTCATCATTTTGAATTTTTTCATTTTCTTTACATCTATTAGTTAAGCATTCATTTTAGGATTTAGATCAGAATATTGTTACTGCTTTCAAGTTTGAGTTCAATTGTTCACCACCAATTGCCATTATGAACAAGTTGCTATAAGAGGATAATCACAAGTCAAGTCTACTTCATTCAGAAAGGTACACCCGCCGAGGTCTAGCAACACTTGAAGCGTAGAAGGTTGAAAGCTTTTGACCTTGTCTATTACCCTAAAGCGTATCAAGAGATTGGCAGCCTCTTGAGGCATTCCGCCTGCGTTTTTGAGAGCTAACGGGACAAAAACTATGTCTTGCTCTTTATCATCATTAATGTAAAAGTGATTCTTTCTTAATGACTCATTTTTTATATGTACTATCAAAACCATCTAAATCTAATTGTACATGTTTTTAACACACATGCACCATAATAATGACCTTCTTTGAAAAGTAATTTTTGGATGTCCTTTTGATGGGTAAAAGAGTAATCTTTTGCAAAGTCAATTACTGATAAAATTGTTCCAAGTGGGACAGTATATCTTAACAACTGATGTTTCTTTGCTTGTTTCTTAGCATAAAATACATGATGTGTGTACAATTATATAAATTTACAAAAAAAATTCCCAGTTTTTGTTTCAAACTTTATGTACTTGTAACTCTTGCAATTCACCATCTTTGACATGTTAGTATCTTCATTTTTGAAAGGAATTTTAGCCAGATTCCCACATGCTTCAAAAAATTTATTTTAGGTATTTCATTGGACTATCTACATCATCATAAAATTTATCACATAATATGGATTCTATGAATTGAATTACCCATTTAGGAGGTGCATATTGAGAACCATCAATTTCTTCTCCAATCTTTCAAAATACTTGATAGTAAAGATCAAATTCAATATGATAAAAATAACAAAAATTTTCAGAAACCTTTCTTTCCTTCATATAATATGGCATTAACATTTGAAACATTTTTTGTCCAATCTGTATATGAGGATTTTCATCAAAAAAATCACATACATCTCATGTTGTGTTATGTCTAAAACAACAAAAATAGGAAGAGAGGGGGGTTACTATCTTTGAGGAGATAGGGTTCCTATTTTGCACTCAAGTTTCACTCAAGGAAACCCTAGAGATCTCAATCCAATGTAAAATGGGGGAAAGAGATCTTGCAATAGGGTTTCCTAGGGTTTTATTAGAAGCTAAAGAGGGGTTCACCACCAAGCTAGGGCTTGGGAAGACAAGAAATGAGAATGACATGTAAAGTACTATGTAAAACCTAACTAGATGACCTAGGAAATGAAACTAAAATACATAATATCAAATTGGAAATGAATAGAGGTGCACCTAGAAGAGTGATGAGGTCAAAAAAAGCTCCAAAATCTTGAAAAATTATTGTTTTATGCCCACTAGGACTCACGCTACTTTGGGCGATTTAGTCCCAGACTAGGGTTTTTGTGCCAAAATTGGAATCTAATAGTGTATGATATAAAACAATTGAAATATGGAAAAATCCTTGTATTGGGACTAATACGCCACAAGTGGTGTATTAGTCCAACTCAACTTTTTTGAAGGGTTTAAGGCCTGATTCTACTCTCCTATCTCTACTCTTCCTTTCACACTTTATTTTCAGATCTGAAACCCTGATTTGAAACCTACAGGTGACTTTTAGTGAAGATGACAACCTTATGATGACTTGATGACTTTCTTCAACCTTGCAACCTAATGTTCAAAGGATTTTCAAGTCTCAAGACACCTAGATATGCAATTACACATGTAGAGAGAGAAAAAATTGTTGATTTGTTAGTAAATGGGGGTTTTTCTTGGTCAAACCCCTTTTAGGTAATTAAATAAAATGATGAGATAATGATATAAGGATATGAAACATGAAACATGAACAATGATACCTTGAATGATGTCTTGTAGATAAAAAATATAACATGAAGTGGCCATGAAGGATGCACATCTTGATCTTGAAATAAGAGTAGAGAAACACTTAGTCTTGGATATTGAATGCAACATCACAAAACTAGCTCAAAAAATGTTTGATGCTTGATAACCTTGACATGATGATGGATCTTGAATTGCTACAACAAGTGATGGAGAATTTTGTCATTGAATTTCCTAGAAATGATCTTGTTCATGCTCTTGAATGCTCTTGTGAAGTCTTTTAAACTCTTTTAATCATAAAATTGATATTATGAATGTTCTCTTGAAAGTATTAGGTGAAAATGAGTGAAATAACCTTGTATTTATACTTGTTTTTGCACAATTTCTTGAAATTACAACACTACAAGCTGACATCAGATTTAGGAGGATAAAATCCTACCAAGAATTAGAATTAAATTTGATTTAGGGCCACATGGGACTTATATGCGAGAAGTGGCATATGAGTCCTATTAGGCTTAACTATGTGACACATTTTCCAAAAATGCTTAGAATAATGCAAAATCAGGATCAGCGTCCAAAAACCTAGGTGGGACTCATACGTCCAATGTGGTGTATGAGTACTAGATCACCAAATCTAGGCCATACCATCCAAAAAGACATGAATCATGATTGGTTATTTGTTTATGCCTGGATTATCCTTAGAAAGATGCATTAATTAATGCTTGTGGATGAAAAATAGGGCCAATTAAGGAAAAGATAAGCCCAATTAGTAATGAAAACCCTAGATTAGTGTGATAGTGTGATACAACACTTTACAACACCCAAAATAATGCATCATTAAGTTCATTTAGTTTACAAGGGCCTAAAATTTAATGTGAAGGTGCAAACAAATACACTTTACAACATTAAATTAAGGAAAAGTTAGGTCAATTTAGCTCAAAAGGGCCCTAAATCTAATGTGAGTGTGGAAAACGCATTACAACATTTGGTCAAGGTGACATTAGGTCCATTTTAATGCTACTTTTTCCAAAATTAAGAGAAATTGTACCATCTCCAAGAAAAGAGTATAATTTCCATCATTACAGCTAGCACCCACTTTAGTGAGAGGATGAACTTGCTTCACAATCACACTAAAGTAGCCATTCAAGAGGGGTCCATGTGTACTGATGCAAAAGAAAGAGGATGAAAAAGATGAAAGGAAGTGATCAAGCCCCTAGGATCTATGATCCTATGTCAAACCAACATGGTGTAGGAGCACCCATAGGTTACCATAGGTTGTTTAGAAGGTCTGTCCAGGATAATTTTGTCTAGGAAAACTAAGAAATCTAATTTGGTTCATCTGTAGGTGAGTCTTAGTGGAATTTTTGTTTTGTTTTGATCAGATGAAGTTCATGTTGACCATAGAATAGGAGTCATAAGGTTCTAGCTAAAAATGAAGTTTTGGATTTTTAGGAATTCTTGCAAAATATTTGAAAATGTTGCTCAATTGGAGCTACAAGCGGCCAAGGAGAGTCCAAGGGAGAGGATAACTGATTTGGTGACCTATTTATGGGATGCCTCAGCATTGGAGTGAGGTTGGAAGCATTTTGAATTTTTTTGAAGTTTTTGAATTCAAGAAAAGCAACTGTGATTGTGTGATAATTTTCTCATTTTTGCATTGAAGTGTTGTTTTAATGGATTGATCATGGCACTGTAATGTGTGTAGGATGTAGTGTAGTTGTTCTTCAAGAATTTTGTGGCATTATTTAGTTTCCTTATTCAATTTCTAGCATTGTTTGTAAATAGTTTTGATTTCATACTATTGCTGGTCTGAACCAGGCAGTTTGTAAGAATGGAGTATTAGTTCACTTTCCCACTGTGCAAATTGTACGACCCTTTGGGAATAGTTAATAGAATCCATGGATATACATATATTAGGGTTTAGGGCCTTTGAAATCACTGGAGTTTCTATGGAAGTCTTACCCTAGGCGAGCCAGAGAAATGTCCGACTAGGAAGACTTTAGTGGGTGATCCCACAATAGTGGTTTACACTTTTTGGCCTAACTGGACACTGATATTTTTTTTTTTAACACAATCTCCACATTCGGGCACCTATAGCGATTAAACTGTAAAGAATTTGAAGATGATGCAAACTAGAGTCTTGTCATATTTTGTCTGTAGATTCTAAAAATATTTTTTTCAATTTTTTTGGAATTAGATTGCACTTCTTTTTCCATCTCCCACGAAAATTGGTTTTTTTCAAAAAACAGCATTTTTAAAAAGTGACGCCACCGTATAACGCATAATTTTTTCCTTGAAAGATAAAATTCCAATTCTTTCAAATTTAGATTTGTAACTCTGATATCTAGTGCTTCCACTTGGTTAGTTTTTTATTGAATATTTTTTCTTTAATCAAGTTTTAAAGTCAAATCAATTACAATTCAGACATAACACGACCGTATAACACATAACTTTTTTGTATGTATCAAAATTTTTTTTTGGTTGGATCAAGGACTCCAATATCTGGTGCACTCATATTTTTTTAAATTTTTTTTGATAATCTTCTATTTTTCCACTTGTGCAGAAAGAGAGTTTTGTTTTCAGTGAAAAACCTATATTTAATAAAACTTAAAAAACAGATAGATAATATAATCAAAACATACTAAAATTATATTCGTTGGATAGCTCGTTTTGAGGGGAACCCGATACTAGTTTGGTTTTTGAGATCTTCTCCATTTTCATTCTGAAATCGAGCTTCAAAACACAAAATTTTCAACAATTCTGGTGCCTTAGGAACCAAGGGTGAAAAAAGAGGGGTTCGGCCGAACATCTTGGAAAGGTTCGGTCGAACTAGGGTTCGACCGAACCCATGTTCGGTCGAACCACCAATCCATGCAATTAAAAAAAGCAATTAAATGAAAGCTTTTTTTGTTTTAGCCATACTAAAAGGGTTCGGCCGAACCTAGGTTCGGCCGAACCCACTCTAGTATGATTTTTTAATAGGGGATTTCATTGGTTCGGCTGAACCAGGGGTTCGGCCGAACATTAAGGTTCGACCAAACCATCTAAATGGTTCGGTCGAACCTCAGGGTTCGGCCGAACCCATTTGATATGAGGAATGGGAAAAATTTGAAATTTCCTTCCTCTTCAAAAGTGTAAACCACTTATGTGGCTTCACCCTAGTGCATAGCACTTGATTTGCTGGGGTGTCAATTTCTTGACAAATTACCTTTTGGAGAAGGTAGGTAGGAGTCTTTCCAAGACATGGTAAGCAGGGAGAAACTCCATCAATCCATCTGGTGAGGAAAGGACTTATCAGTTTGCAGAGAAGTCAGGAAAGGGCTTAAAAACCCTAGTATTGCTCATTTTCAGGTTAGGGCTTTGTACGGCCAGTTGTAACCCAAGACCCCAAAAATCCTTGAGAGGTGGGCATATGAACTAGGAATCCCAAGAAAAGTTTGGGGTGTTCTTTGGGAAGATTTGGGAAAAACCCTGATTTCTTGGAGGAGGAGACCTAATAGGGCTAGTAGCCTTCTAGGCCTAATAGAAGGGTTTGGTGAAAGTGACCTGCAGATGGAGCTAGGTGGACCCCTAACACACTGAGTAGGATGGATTGATGATTTTAAAAGCACCTCCACACCCCTGTAAAACTAAATTCAAGAATTTGGAGGATTAGTAGCCTTTAGGGTGGATTAAGCGCTAAGGCAAGTGTTTCAAGATTGCACCAAGTCTTGACTTGGAATGAGGATCTTTGTTGATAGCTAGGTTGGCAAGGGAAAACCAGGGGACCCTAAGAAGGAAGGGGTCCTATAGGTTGCAAGTGGTGGAGTGAGACACCCTAGAGGTCTTCCAAGCAAGACCCAGAGCATGAATCAGTGATTGATTCATCCAACCTCCCTATCACAACATAAGCACAAAAGGAAATGCATAAGGTGTATGATATGCAACATCAAGATATGCAAACATGCAATGTCAATGACTAAATGAAAAAAAATAAGAAAAAATAAAAAGAGGTGGGTCAAGCCTCGACCGTTGGTTTTTTTCCAAATTAAGTTGTTTTTTTTTCAAAACTGCATGCTCACTTCGAGGCAATAGAACTTCACACTGTCCACTAGGTGAGTAATCCAAAATGGTGAGACACATATACACATGGATGATATGCATTCACAACACATGTGTGAGTGGCTAAGAGAAAGTCATCCCTCATATTGGCTTCCCATCCAACCATACCAAAGTTATAGCTCCTGATAACTTTGACATGGTGCCACACAGCAATGAACTTCGAGCTTCATGAGGAAAGAAAAGATTCATATGCTTGAAACTCATGAAAAAACAAGATGGACCCATAGGAAAGAAAACTGTATTATGCAAGGTGCCCATATAACAATTTTTGTAAATGTAGAAGTAGTGTAAGGTTCATTGAAAGAGATTTTTCTTGGTTCATGTAAGGTCTTTTCTTAGGGGAAATCATGCCTAATGTCTCCAAGAGAGGAAAAATAAGAGAAAAATCATGCTCTTGAAGGAAATCAAGCCTAATGACACCACCAAGAAAAGGACACACCACAAGAATAAAGGAAATAACATAGTGAAACATGAGTTTTTATGTATGCCCCCACTTTAAAGAAATTTCTAACACCATTGTTGTGAGCAATTGCTTTAAAGTAGAAGAATACATGAGATATTATTCAGAAAGCCCTATGCCAAGTCATATGTTTTTGAATTGAACTACATGAATAAGTATGTCACATGTGAGCCAGCTTAAGGCATGTCGTCCACATCCCAAGCTTGCTCTTATATGTACATGAAAGGTAGTCAACTAGCCAAAAGAGACAATGAAAAGTGACATATGAGGACAAGGCTACCTAATCCGTTGCCCCTACTTAGTGAATGATAAGGATGAGCTGAAATGAAAAGAGGGATTAGGTGCCTCAACATAAGGAAGAGCACCACAATCCTTAAGATGTTGAATTCGATTAGTCAAAGCCTTACATTCATTAGTAGAATGACCATGAACTCTATGATATGCACAAAGTGAACTCTTGTAGTAAAATTTATTTCATGTTCTTGGAGGAGTCTCATCAAGATACTCTCTTGATCAAAAGTACAAGATGTTTTGTTATTTTGTGACAAAGATATCTCTTACTTAGTATAGGGTGTCATACCTACACAAGACTCTTTAGCTTGCAATATTTTGTTCTCTCATTTAAATGAAGGTGTAAAATATAACAAATTCAAATCATTAGTTTTTTGTGTGATGACATTGATATTAAGGGAAGATTTCTTAGTTTCTTTCATTTCTTTCAAAGGGTAACAACCAAGACCACTAGTGTCTATCAGTTTAGGACGCACTAATGTTAAAGTTGGCTTAGAGGAATCTTTTGTAATAGTGTTAATATTAAGTGAAGGCTTGTTTGTTTCTTTCGAGGGGAAATAATGAAGACCACTAGTATTTTCTTGTGTGTGAGGCTTTATAGGGACACAAATACCATGTTCTCTAACACCACATCCTTTTCCACTATATCCTAGTTGTTTCATGAGTTCATAACCTTTTCCATAAAGAATTTTCATTTCTTTTGGATTTGGTGGTTGTTCATAGTTAGTTTGGCCAAAGTTTGTTGTGTAATTTGTTATATTTTGTTGTAAAGTGATTGAGATGGATTCTTTTGAAGGGTCTCTCCAATTTTGTGTTGATATTACCACTTTTTATTTTCCCATTTTAAAGTCTTTATTTATTATTTTGTATTCTCCCATGAATGTTGGTTTGAAGTCTAAGGAACCCAAATCATCTTCTAATAGCTTCATGACTTCCTCAATATGTTTTTCTTTGTTTTTTTGTTGCATTTTTTCTACTTGTGTAGTTGGTGTCAATGTTTTCAAAGGATTTTCCTTACCTTTATCAATGCTCAAACAACTATTTGGTTTAGGTTTGGCTTCGACTGCACACACTTTGATATTGTAGATGTATTTCATTTTATGATGAAGAGTAGAAGGCACCCCATTCATTGCATGAATCCATGGTATTCTTAAAAGAAGATTATATGAAAGATCATGAGGCATAACATGGATCAATGTTTATAATGTGGCCTTTCCAGCTATAATAGGTAAATTGATAACACCAAGTGGTTGTTTTCCTACATTGTCAAATCCCTTGATAGATAAAGAGTCAGGTTGAATTTTTGATTTATCCACACAAAGCTTATCCAAAATGGACACACTACACACATTGAGGGTGGAGCCATTGTCAATGAGGGTTCTTTTTATCCCCACTCGATTATGTGTAGCTAATATCATGAAAGCATCATTTTTTTTTTCACTTTGAAAGGGGGGAGATCACTTTGGTGGAAAATAATGTCAACATTTATTCCTTGAATCATGGATGCTACGTCATTCAATTGCATTTAGAAGGGATAGGAAATTTTTGTGAAGCACTTTAAATCATGTTGTCATAATGAGGGGAGACTTGAATAAGGTCCCATAATGATATCTTATTAGGAGTGTTCTTTAGTTGTTCGACAAGATCATACTCCTTTTCATGAGGAGGACCCAACAAGATATGGTTAGGAAGGATAGGATTAGGTAATGGGAGGGATGTTGAAGGTGTTTGTCTTGGTTTTGGATTGTTTCTAGTGTTATACATATGAGAAAAAATATTATGAATCGACTACTGTGACACATTATTCTTAGGTGGGTAAAGGATAAGTTCAAGTTTGTTTTGAGTTTGAGGTTTGTGGGAAGGTGGGTAAAGGATGAGTTAAGGTCACTCAATGATATTAACGTCCCTTAGTGAAGGAGAGTATAATGTTACTTCATCATCTTCATCTAAGGAAACTATATCAATATTGTCAATATTATCATTTTCTTGCACCATGATATCCTCCCTAGGAGGAGAGTTTTGAGGAGAAGTACAAGTTAGATGTTCATGACATTCCAAGGTTGGTTCTTCTAAAATGACTTCATCATAAATGGGGGAATGATCAATGGTTGAATTGTCTTGTTTATCAATGATGGAATTCTCTTATTCAATAATGTTTTCTGTAGGGGAAGAGAGGCAAATAAGATTCTCATGAATCTCATTGCTTTGATCTTCTAACACTAAAATATATTCTTCACAACAAGGAGAGATATCAGGAGAAGGATAAATGTGATTTGTAGTGCCTCTTGTGTTACTATTACTCTTATGATACTATTTGGATACTGCTTATGTTTGATGCATACTCAAGACTACGATGGTGATTGTTTCATCTGTTTGACTTGCGTGTTTTCTTTGGATGCATATGCTACTGTTTTATGATGTTGATGATATAATGATGCATAGTGTTCATCTTTACCTCATTATGTAATATTGTGTGCTTACATAAATTGATTAATTCTCAATTCATGATATTTATGATGATGTGTTATTGTTTGAGAGTTGGGTGAGAGGGATTGTGTTGCATCACTCGTTCATGAGCACCCTGCTACATTGGAATTCAACACTTTTTATGCAATACTGTAGGTATTGGGCACCAACTCCACTTGCACCGTTAGGTCTGAGCATGCCCAACATACCCAATGTATATGATGTGGTTTAGGGAGTTGACAAGAAAGCATCCCCATCCATGCCTATCATCCCATCATTGTTTGACGATGTTGTTCGTTAGTATCCCATTTTGTTATGGTATCATTTTGTTTCATCTCGTTCATTTTAAGTGTTAATTGTGTGATTGTGATGCATTATCATTAATTAGTTAATTTAATTTAATGTTGGTCTATTTTTTCATTCATGTTAACTGGAAAATTAATGTGTTTCAAGTATTGGGCATGGTTGTTCATTATCATTCAGGCATTTCCTTCGGTTTCATTGCTCATTTCTTTTGTAATAGTGATTTAATTAAAGTAATAAATTAAATTATTAAATTATTAAGAGAATTTTAATAATTAAAATATTAAACTAATGTCAAGGCTATAATTATTTTGAAATATAAATAAAACAAAAATTTGTAATTATTAATTTTTCTAAATTTAAATGTTTAGATAAAGAAGAATTGAATAAAATATTAAAAACAAGGATATTTATTAAATATTATAGTTGGAAAAAAATTTATTGACTAATAGGATTTATGTAAATTAAATAATGTGATAAATTGGCCTTTGGGTAAAATATTAAAATGAATGTGAAAATCATTATTGTAATTGAAAAGGGTAAATTTTAATATATATATGTGTGTGTGTGTATGTGTATGTGTGTGAAAGAATTCTCGTGATCGAAATGGTTGATTCAATTTAAATAAAGTGACATTATGACTACTCAATAAAATATAGAAGAAAATTATTTTGGAGATGAAGAGAGTTATTAAATTTGAATTTAGTGGGGAAGGTTTCTAATTTTTCTGAACGTAAAAATCACCCAATAGGTGGTTAATTGAGAGAATAGGGAATTGACAAGTGGAAAATGAATTTTGTGCTTTACCCATCTGTCCCCTAGTTTCTCAAAAATCAATAGAGACCCTTCCTTGATTTATTTTCGGGTGATTTGGGTAAAATGCATCATTCAGAGTTTTTACCAGGAGATCATTCAAATTTTTAACTAGGGGATCATTCATAGTTTTTACCAGGAGATCATTCAGAGAAGAAAGAAAAAGATTGGGAACTCAGAAAAATATACCTTGGTGAAAAGTGAAAAGAAAATCACCATTGGAGAAATTTTTGAATGGTTCTCACCAAAATTTGTGATCCAACAAAGATCTTCAGGTTGGTGATTTTGTTTCAAATTCACATTATTCATTGATTTGCATAAAAAATATTGTTAACAGAGCCTGGTTTATATGCATTTGATGGTTTAATTTTTATGAAATTGTGGTGGGATCAATAGTTGTTAAGTTTTTCCTTTAAGCTTTTAAAGTTTGATGCCAGTTTGATATCCATCCACCCCAGCCTTGGGTTTATGTTTCACTTCATCTCCTTCTTTGGAGTTGCTGCGCAGGAAGCCAAGGTTGTTGTGGGCAACCTCCTCCCTTCATTCATGCCAGTCTTTATTCATATATGATACACAGGCTCCATAGGTTTGACTAATTTCTTAGTAATGAATTTGGGGTTGTCTTTGAGATAGCCATTACAGGAACGTTAGTCAACCATGGTCTCCTAATGATCAACTTTAATTGTAATGCAATAAGGTAGACTGTCGTGTGAAGTATGTGCAACCCTCATCCACTAAACTTGTTGGACTGCGTAGAACACAAGCAAAGCTTTCAACGCTAGGATGTGTGATAGAGTGCTTCATTAATTCTAAGATTTTGAGGGCTCCCTTGCAAATCCATTTTGTGCAAATCTTGAAATCATTGCATTCCATGAGACCACAATTCTTTAGGGCACTCTGTCAAACCGTTCATGTGCTTTTTCCATGCGTCATGTTTCCCTATTTCCTAGCTCCCATTTTGGCGTAGACAGGGTGGATGCTGGCAAGGTTATTAGGTTTCCTTACACCCGCTAATTACATTTGCTTGAAAGTTTCTTAAGCCTTTTTAACAAACCCATTGTGTGCATATCCTGCAACCTGTGCAGTCGATGAGACCCCATTCCTTTGAGGCATTCTGTCAAATAGTTCATATGCCTTGTTTGTGTGTTCACATTGCACATACAGGCCTACCAGAGAAATTGCAACTACAAAAATCTAGCACCTTCGTCATTGTGAAGTCAGAGATTCCTAAAGATGGGCATCCTTTTCCTATTACACGCCCCTCCCAAAATGGTCTAAAGTTTTTATTCTGCATTATGTAGCTTGTCTTTGTTGAAAGTTACTTGGGTTTTCTCTCCAGTAAGCCTGTCATTTCCTTTGCATGCATGGTATTCTATCTTGAGCTAAGAATACATCATTATTTGATAAACTTAATACTGGTTAAAGTCAATGTTTGCTGCTTTAGGCTTGATTGGAATTCTCTTTGAGGGATTCGATGTGTTATAGTTTTTGTAGCATCTGATGGATGATAATGTTACTTAAATGGAGGAGCATTGTGTAGGTAAGGATTTTATATTTATATAGTTAGTTGTGTTTATGGTTATGCTTCGTTGCTGTGGGTTTTGATTTTTTATAAAATTTTAATTAGAAATAAATATGGTTTTGTGTTGTTATATTTATATGTTGGATAGATATTTATATATGTGCATATTTTTCAATATGTTCTATTTCATTTGGTGGCTGTGTAATTTATATATATGTATGGGGATAGTTAAAATATATATTTTGGAGAAGATTAATCTTATGTTTCGATATCTATCTTAATGATATAATCATAGTTTCTTTTATATATAGGTGTATAAATAAATGCATGTAAAGTATATATATATATATATCATAGTGGTTAGGATTGATTATCTCCTAATTATGATTGATACTGTTTTGGGTTTTAGTCCGATGCAAACATTGTATGTTGGTATTTGGAAATCGTATTAATAAGGTCTTATATCTCATGTAAACTGAAAGATACATTCATTTACACATTCATAGTTATGTGTTCTTAAATCATAGTTGTACTTAGTGGATATATACATATAAATATATATATCTATATCAACTTCAATTGTGGTTCTAGAAATTAGTAAAAATTAAGTTGGAAGTGTTAATATATAAAATCAATTGATGTTGGCAAGTGTATTTAAAATTAGATTTATTTTCTAGTGTATTTAAAATAAATTTATTTTCAAGTATATTTAAATTAAATTTATTTTCAAGTGCAATTAAAATTTAAAATTAGATTTAATTACAAGTTTATTTAAAATCAAAGTTACAAATTCCTTTAATATTAGAGTTGTGATTTGCGTATAAATAGTGATTTGCGTATAAATAGTATATGTTAGATTTTAATTAAATTTTTTATTTGAAGTAAGCAAATGAATATGCTATATTTTAAATTAAATTTATTATTTCGAAATAACAAGTGTATAGGTTATATTTTAATTTTAATTATTTTTTGAAGTAAACAAATGCATATTCTAGGAATCATAAATTAAGAAAAATCTGATGGGTTACATACTGTAGGTTTTCATAGTTCTTATCTATTTAAAAGATATTATGATGGAAATGCATTTAATTATAGTCGATTATTTAATTATTCTTTACACTATCTTTAGTAAGATTGGATTACATTTACGTTTAAGTGAATGGATATTTATAGTTTACCTTGAACATGTTTAGATAGTTATTTATTTATTCTAGATACTCTTTGGAATTGATTCCTTATTCATGCTAGTGGTTCCATGTTGATCATGTTTTCTTCTTGTTTATTTTGCTATTGAGGTAATTTTATGAATAGACATGTTTTGGATATCTTGGGAACCTATAATGTTTAAGTTACTTTATTTTGATAGTCATGGGTGATAGGTTGTTAGGCTTCCAGAGGCAATGAGAAACCTGTTTTGTGTTGAATTTTCCCATGATTAGACCTTTGTGTTTCCATTGATCATATTCCTATTTTGAATCTTGAGCTCTCGTGGGTGCACTTTGTTCTATGATTTGTTTTTCCTTAGTTATGACTATGAGTGAGATGGTTCATGCCTTGCACGTGCATTCATTTTTGTGACTTTTATGTTTGGTACACCCCTTGTTGTTGTGAGTCTTGTTTCAGAACTATTGGGGAGGGTGGCTCTTCATGGGGGATGACACACAAAGGGGCTGTTAGGGTAACCCATGGAAGAGTTTCCTAAACAAGTGATAATGTAATTAATGAACTAGTGGGTTTGGGTAGTTAAACACTAAACAAGATTAATTATGTGCCTCACCCATACCGTTAGTGCTTTCACAAGCTAAGGATGGGATGAGAAGACCTAGCTAGTAAGATCACTGCCTTGTCCTCATAGAAGGTAAGTGGTCCCGTATGAGTCACCCTATGGAGTGGTGCCTTGAGATAGGTAGTCAAGATAACCATAGATGGAGGTGACACCTTGTGATAGGTTGTCTGGATAATCCATGCAAGGCCATGTGATGACACTCTCCCACAATACCCATTTATTATCCCTTGTTTGGTTGCCTCTCAGAGTGTTGTTTGTATTTGCTTGATTTTTTTTATGTTGGTGTTGTGTAGCCTTGTCTGCTTGAACTTTGTTTGGATGTGGGTCCTTTCTTGTCATCTCCTAGCATAGGGGGTGGTCCTTCGGGTCCACGCGGTCGGGTGGAATGTGCTATGCACCCCACTGGGTTCCCAAGTTATGTTCGTGATGTGAAAGCAGATGCAAAGTTCTAGAGCTTCACTTGGTTGAAGATGGTTCCACGCTTTGCACATTATACTTCCTTGATGTACTATTCTTGTAATTGATGTACTCTTCCCGTTGATATAAGGGAAGCATTATGTAATGTACTATTGTATCCATAATGTGTCGAATCTGTGGAAATATGCTCCATAATTGTAATATTGAACTATGAATTGAATTGTAATAAAATGATGTATCTTTTTCATCTCTAAATGATCATGGATGGTTGTATGTTATTTTCATGTAATCTTGGTTTTCATTCGCTATCGTTATGGTATGGGTTTTACGTTTAGTAATGCCACCATGTGTACCCTAGCAGATGTAGATGATTCTGTAAATGCACAATGTCTTTTCATGTGATGTATGTACATACTTATCTTATGCAATGTTTCACTTTAAAAAAAATTGTGTGGTATTTTGTTGTCCTTTGGGGTTCACACGATGGGGCGCTACATGATTGTCATGATTGTCCATGATTTCATTCTTGTTTTCTAAGGTCTCATTCTCTTGTGCCCTAATATCTACCCTAGTAGGAGATCTTTTGTGGGAATACCAAACAAGATGTTCATCACATTGCATGGTTATGTTTTGTAAAGTAGCTTCATCATAAATGGGGGAGGCATCGAGAGAAGGAGAAGCATGCTTGTCAATGATTGGATCCTTTTGTTCAAATAGATCTCTCCAAATAGTAGGAGCATTAGGAAAAGGAGAAATTATATTTTCATGACTTTCAAGTTTACCTTCTAACACTAAACTATCATCTTCATTACTAGGAAGAATATTACGAGAAGAACCAATGTGATTATCATTATGATCTATTATTACATCCCTATGTTCTATAATTTCTTCCTAATTGGGAGAGGTAGGACTATCAAATCTCTCAGTCATTAGATCTCTTAACACCAAAATTTCCTCCTCACAAATATAATTTTCACGGTCGTTCTCAATGGTATCTTTTTTCATTAAAGCATTTTCACAAGCAGGGGAGGTGTTGGGAGAGGAATGTAAACTATGTAGTCATAATGATGCCTTCTTCTGTTATAATATTTTCCAAAGGGGGATGAGGGGGAGGATATAAGAAATACCTTCATGATTCTCAATGATTGCATCTTCTTTCACGAAGATACCTTTGTCACTAATAGGAGAGGTATTGGGAGAAGAACAACTATGATCATCATGATTGTTTATACTTGTATCTTCTTCTATCACATAATTCCCACAAATAGGATAGATAAGAGGGGTTGTAGGTTTAAGGAAAGTGTTAACATCTTCACTCTCTTGCACTAAGAGACTCTCATAACTAGGGAATGTATTGAATGAATGACTAACATGCTTATTGACTAAATTTTTCTTTGCAAAATTTGAAAATGTAGATACCGACATTTGTGAAAAGTAATCTATGCAAAATTAAAATGGAAAGAAACTTAAAATGAAATGTAAAGGCCTAGAATGAAATGTATAAATGCAATCTTCATATTCAAGACAAGGTAATCTGTTGATTACGCTACAAAATAGTTTGAAAATGAAATATTGTAAATGCAAATTTAGAATTAAATAATGCATGAAATGAACCAATTTAAGATAGATCTAGTGAAATGCATGTAACAAAAAATCAGCTAAAATTGAAACAAATAACTAATGACAACAAATAGAAGTGCAGAAACAAGATTTTTAGTGCTATAAAAGGTAGTTTTAGGGTTGATCTGGGACTAATTTTAGTAGAGGAGCATATGAGTCCTAGTCAAGGTTTTTTAGGGGTTTGAATAGTGAATAAAAATCACCATAGAATGCCTAAAAACTATGAAAAACAACCTGCACTAGGACTAAATCACCTATAGGGGCGTTTGAGTCCCAAATTAGAGTTTTTGCATCATTTTTATCAAATTCTGTAAGACTGTTATGTTTTCTGGTTAGGATGATGACTAGGCTAAGTGCAAATGTAGTTTTCAAGTGAAATTTAATGATGCAAGATGCAAAAATGTAACCTATATGCACTTTCACTAATGCAAAATTTAGAAACCCTAGATGCCAATTAACTAATGCAAAGCCAATGAAAGCTAAATCTAGGATGATGATGCACTCCAAATCAGAATTAAGATATTCTAAATGTGGGTTCACCAAAATGAAAAAATAGAAATAGGAAGAGACGGGGGTTACTATCTTTGAGGAGATAGGGTTCTTATTTCGCACTCAAGTTTCACTCAAGGAAACCTTAGAGATCTATATCCGATGTAGAATAGGGGAAATAGATCTTGCAGTAGGGTTTCCTAGGGTCTAATTAGAAACTAAAGAGGGGTTCGCCACAAGCTAGGGCTTGGAAAGACAAGAAATGAAAATGACATGGAAAGTACTATGTAAAACCTAACTAGATGACCTAGGAAATGAAACTGAAATACAATATATCAAACTGGGATGAACAAAGGTGCACCTAGAAGAGTCATGAGGGAAAAAAAAGCTCCAAAAGCCTAAAAAATTGTTGTTTTATGCCCATTGGAACTCATACACCATTTTGGGTGATTTAGTCCCAGACTACTAGGCTTTTTGTGCCAAAAATTGAATTTGATAGTGTATGATATAAAACAATTAAAATATAGAAAAAGCCTTGTACTAGGACTCATACACCACAAGTGGTGTATCAGTCCCACTCAGCTTTTTGAAAGGGTTAATGCCTGATTCTACTCTCTTGTCTCTACTCTTCCTTTCACACTTTATTTCTGGATCCAAAACCCTAATTTGCAACCTGTAGGTGACTTTTAGTGAAGATGACAAACTTGTGATGACTTGATGAATTTTTTCAATCTTACAACCTAATCTTCAAAGGATCCTCAAACCTCAAGACACCTAGATATGAAATTACACATGTAGAGATAGAAAAACTTGTTGATTTATTAGTAAATGGGGGTTTGCCTTGGTCAAACCCCTTTTAGGTAATTAAAGAAAATGGTGAAATAATGAATAAAGGATATGAAACATGAAACATGGAACATAAAACATGAACAATGATACCTTGAATGATGTCTTGTAGATCAACAATCTAACATGAAGTGGCCATAAAGGATATAGACCTTGATCTTGAAACAAGTGTAGAGCAACACTTAGTCTTGGATCTTGAATGCAACATCACAACACTAGCTAAACAACATGCTTGATGCTTGATAACCTTGACATGATGGATCTTGAATTGATGCAACAATTGATGGAGAATTCTACCCTTGAATGCATTAGAAATGATCTTGAATACTCTTAAATTCTCTTATGAAGTCTTGTAAACTCTTGTAATCATAAAATTTTTATTAGGAATGCCCTCTTGAAAGTCCTAGGTGAAAATGAGTGAAATAATCTTGTATTTATACTTATTTATGCCAAATTTCTTGAAACTACAACACTACAAGTCGACATAAGATCTAGGAGGATAAAATCCTGCCAAAAATTTGAATTAAATTTGATATTGGGCCACATGGGACTCATATTCCAGAAGTGGCGTATGACTCCCATTAGGCTTAACTATGTGACACATTTTTCTAAAATGCTTAGAATAATTGAAAAGTAGGATCAATGCCCAAAAACCTAGGTGGGACTAATATTCCCAAGGTGGTGTATGAGTCACAGATCACCAAATATGGGCCATACAATCCAAAAAGACATGAATTATGATTTTTTTTTGGTTTATGTCAGGATTATCCTTTGAAAGATGCGTTAAGTAAGGCTTGTGGATGCAAAATAGGGCCAACTAAGACATAGATAAGCCCAATTAGTAATGAAAACCCTATATTAGTGTGAAAGTGTGGTAAAAAAAATTACAACACCCTAAATAAGGCATAATTAAGTTCATTTACTTTACAAGGGCCCAAAACTTAATGTGAAGGTGCAAAAAAATACACTTTACAATATTAAATTAAGGCAAAGTTAGGTCACTTTAGCTTAAGAGGGCCTTGAATCCAATGTGAATGTGGAAAACACATTACAACATTAGGTCAAGGTGACATTAGGTTCATTTTAATGTAAATCATTCCCAAATTAAGAGAAATTGTACCATCTCCAAGAAGGGATACAATCTCCGTCATTATAATGTCTAACCAATATTTTTGTATGTAGTTGAAAATCATCTATCCCAATCCTATGTTTTAGAACATCTATTTTATTTGATGAGGGATGAGTATGATCATGCCAAGATTTGCATCATAAAACATCACATACATCTCATGTTGTGTTATGTCTAACCAATTATTTTGTATGTAGTTGAAAATCGTCTAGCTCAATGTTGTGTTTTAGAACATCTCCTTTATTTGATGAGGGACAAGTATGATCATGCCAAAAAATTGAGATAAAGTTCCTAAAACCATCTTCAATCTTTTTAGAATGAGGATCCCTACATATAAATGCCTAATTTCCTTCTATAGTAACTTATCATCCAAAACCTTTCTCCTTTTCACATATCTTGTTAGTTTCTTTCTACTTAATCCATTTTTAATTGAAAGTGAAGATATTTGTTGCTTTCTTGAATTTTGTGGACTTATATAGATTTCAACATCACTCTTCTTAAAATGCTCTTATTCCCTTTTCATGATTGTTTCCCAATTTAACCCAAACCTTTTTTAACATTTTCAACAATATCTTTTTCTAGGCCTTGTCTTTTCCTCTTTTAATTGAAATCTACACCCATCAATTGTAATGGCTCATTTAGGTCATCATGAAGAAGCAATGCTGATAAAAAATGGGCTTCACAAAGTGTATCATGATTTTTGAAATAAGCCTCAATTATTTCCTTTGAAGTTCTTGTCAATGCCCTCTTAGTAGTTTGAGTAGGTTGTTCAACATAATATTTCAATTTCTCTATATCTATTTCAAGTAAATGATCTATATTTTTATAAAAAAAAAAAATTCTCTTCGTGCCTATTTAATTATATTAATAATATGAATATCAATAGAAGGAAGCGATCTTGACCCTTGTCCAACATCAAAGTGTGTATGGACCTCCTAACTAACATCAATTTTTTGTGCTTGGGTCTCCTCCCTAACATCAACCATGTATGCTTTAGCCTCCTCTTCTCTAGTACAAAAATTAGGCTAGACCTCTACTCCAGTTTTTGTATGTTGAGTCCCTACACATATATCATATAAAAGAAAATATTTTAGAATATATAAAACAAATTATTAAACTATGGATAAAGGATCAAGGTGATTATGAGTTCAAAATGAGAAAGTTTTAGGGATGTATTATTCATTAGGTTACAATTTTCCCCAACTTTGAATTACAATTAAACTAGTGATAAAAAATGCATATTAAAGTATTTACAAGAAGAGAAAATGAACAGGTAAATGGAAATAACAGATCTAGAACATTATATGTCCATATGTCCATGGTCGTGTGTACAAGTTTCATCTAAATTTAGCTTATTGTTCTATTTATGTTAATAATCAAAAAATAATAGGAGTATCATCTAATCAAAATCTTAGATTAAGCTCATTAACAATTACCTGCAACTAATTTGTCAAATGATGAAAATGCATGAGCTTGATCCTTCATATGAACATGATAAATTATATTCCTTAAAAATTTTCAAAATGGATTAGTCAATTACTATGGTCCAACCAAATAGCCAACTAGAAAACAACAATATGGGGATAAAGAGCAATTTGATTAGGCTAGACTCTTGAAAGTCCTATAGAAGAAAATAAGGACCTAGCTACAACATAATTTGTAAGAAACAATTACAAATGAGAAAGATGAGGTTGCTAAGGAAATTTCTAAGAAAGATGAATCTAGTCAATTCAGGAAGTGATATTAACTTCTACATGAAAAGATAAAAGAGATTATAATAGAACATAAATTATATGAACCTAACTTGAATGTGAAAATATATCTTCTCTTGAGAGGACTCTAACAGAAGTGTTGAATTCTTCTAGACTTATATATCTCCAACCTAACAAGAGTTAGAACCATCACAAAGATCTCCTCCACCTATTCCTATGCATCAAAATTCTTCACCAACTTCCTCATCTTATAATATAAAGTATTAATAGCTATTCAATATGGGACCACCCAAAAAATAACTACAATGGATATATAGGTATGCTTATGTGGTTGTATTATATAGTGTAGAAAAGAATAAGGAAATATGGTGGAGCACCACTAACACATGAATCTAAGGAAACTTTATGAATTTTTTCTTGGAGCACCATAAAAACTCAAAATAGTGAGATTAATTTCTACCTTCATCATATATTCAATCATGGAACTTTAGAATAGTATCTAGTTAATCACATGCTTATATAGTGAGGAATAAATTAAAAATAAGCTTAATGGTGTTAAAGTATAAGATACTACTACTATGACACCTAATACATAAACTTATCCTCCTCCTAAGTTTCTTCATAACATGCAACACAACCATCTCTACCTCATGCTTCAATTGTAGATGTAGGTCCAACCAAATATCTAACTAGAACACAACAATATGGGGCTAAAAAGAAATTTGATTAGGCTGGACTCTTGAAGGTCCTAGAAAAGAAAATAATGACCTAACTATGTCAACATAATACAAGAAACATGTACAAAAGAGAAAGATGAAATTGCTAAGGAAATTTCTAAGAAATATGAATCTAGTCAATAGGAAGCATGATATTAGATTAAAATATAAAGGAGATTTTAATAGAAGATGTGTAGATAGAATATAAAAGAACCCAAGTAATGTGAAAATCTATCTTCTCTAGGGAGGACTCTAACACAAGTGTTGACTTATTCTCCTTATAGAGCTCCTACCTTACAAGAGTTAGTGCCATCAAGAATATTTTCTCTTGGACACTGGACTTAGTCCAAGTCACCTTATGCTCCACCTAGTCCTCTACATAATTTTTTTTCATCAACTTCCTTATCTTAAAATAAAGTAGGAATAACCATTCAATATGAGACCACCCAATAAATAACTACAATTTGGATATAGGTACTATAGTGTAGAAAGATGTATCCCTTTTACATTTTCACACATAATTAGGAATTAATATTAAAATGAAATTAATTATGCTTTAATTTAGTGTTGTAATATGTATTTTACATATTCATATTAAGTTTAGGGCCCTATTAATTAAAATGGACTTAATTGTGCCTTATTTTAGTGTTGTAGAGTGTACCTCTTTATACTTTCCCACTTATTTAGAGCTCCTTTAATTAATTGAGGTTAATTTTCCTTAATTGGCCCCTTTAATTCAAATGTAATCCTAACTATCTGCATTTTTTGAAGAGGAAACCTGGCATTAATGCCTTAACATAGCACTTCTCATTGAGCAATGTGTGTCTTAGGTGAGTGACCTAGTACCCATTCTCCCATGGGCGAATGGGTCCTCACATAGACCTAAGACCCTAATTTAAATTATTTTTTTGGCGGTATTTTAACAATTTCAAATCTATATTCACATTTTAGCTTGTGTTATTTGAATTTTAGGAAATTAATGTTACATACCTATAAATATAAGGTCATTTCACTAAGTTTCACCTAGCAATTTATCTATGAATTTTTTATGAGATCAAGAGTACTTTCACAAGAGTATTTCAAGACATTCAAGAGTAGATTTATTGAATAATTATTGCAGCAATCAAGATCCAATTTTCATGTCAAAGTCTTCTTGCATCATGCATGTTTTTGGAGATAATATGATGATGTAGGTTTCATGATCCATTTAAGCACTCAAGGAATTGTTTCAATTCAAGTTTCAAGATCAAGATCCATAGTCATTGAAGCCATTTCATGCAAGTTGTAGATTTACATTCAAAGGTTTATTCAAGGTTTTGGTGAGTTGTGACATAGACTTGTTCATTCATCATTCCTTCATGTTTCATTATTTCATTTCAAGGTTTAATTACCAAAATGGGGTTTGACCAAGGAAAACCCCCATTCACCAAAAATAAAAAAAATTTCCCTCTTGATTTGTGTTTGTAGATTTAGGTGGAGGAAATATTGAAGATCTCTTGAAGAGAAAAATTGAAGAAGTTGTCAAAGTTGCAAAAGTTGTCACAAAAGTTGCCATCTCATGGAAAGTCATCTATAGAATTTTTTTCCATCTTTTCAAACCTAAAACCTAGGAAAATTGAAGGATTAAGATATGTAGCAGAGGCTCTTGAAAGTTGCAGAAAAACCCTAACTCAGGGCCCATTCACCCTTGGGCGAATGAGTCCCAATTCAACTTCAACAGAGCACTTTTAGTGACTGGTACACATCATCTTACCTTTCTCTAATTTGTGATATAATTTTTGGTTCCATCAATATTGACCTTAATCTTCAAGATCCAAGTTGTAGATTGCATTTTGGAGTTAGTTTTCTCTTTTTAATCTTTCTCCCCAAAGTGTTGTTTAATTAGGATCCCCATCCTTGCAAAAAAAGGAAATCAGTAGATTCACACTTTGACTTGACTCACCTAAAGGTTGATAATCCTTTCATTGTGTGGATATCATTTCCTAATGAAATAGAAGGAAAATAGGTCCCTAATTAGGTTCATCAACCCCATTTTAGTGAACCTACACTATTTTTCTTTGTTTTAGGTACATGCTTATGTGGTTTGATTCTATAATGTATAAAAGAAGGAAATATGGTGGGCCACCACTAATGACTTTAAGGTAGTTATGGATTTGTTCAAAGAACCACCAAAACCCAAAATAGTAAGAGCAGTTTCTACCTTCATCATAGATTCAATTAGGGAGCTCTAGAATAGTATCTAGTTAACCACACCACTATTTTATATGATTTAAGGAAGAAATACACATGCAAATAGTGGATGATCTAATAACGAACTTGAAATATTAGGCATAACAAATGGGAGGTAGAAAAGCAAATTATCCAAAGGGGCATATCCACTATCATGGGATGTATGAATAAATATAAACAAATTAAGGAAGAAATTAAGACCCAAGTAGGTGAGTTAATGATATGTAATACCTTTAAATGGGGCCATATATTCCATTGCACCCACACCTACTTTAAAATATTGAAATAAATGATCAAAATGCAAAGTGTAGGACAAGAAAATAGAGCATGGACATGTGTAGAAATAGGTAAATATTTAATATAAAATAGTTAAGCATTTGTAAGTAAAAGATCATGTATAGATATTTAAAACTCAATAATATTTAAGGTTTAAGGTTTAGGTTTAGGAGTCTAGGGTATATATAATACACTCTCACAAGTCCTTAATAAAACTATAATTTATTTTGAACATTACTTTTTTTTAGACTGTAGGAATTGGTCGAGTATCCACCCCCTATAAACTGCAGTGTTCTTGATAAACTTTTTTCATGTGACCAATGGACTAGTGCGACATGCCCTCCAGTACCACGGGTTTGGGGGTATACTAGAACCTGCGACCTCTTGCTTGCAATAAGATGCTTTAGCCAATCGAACTAGGCCCCCTTCCCCTTTGAACATTACTTGACTTTAATACTTAATTATTATTTATTTATGTTGTATATATAAAATACATTCTAAATTCCTAATTTATGTTTGTAGACTTAACTCAAATTATAATATTTAAGGAAAGTAAATATGGGTTAGGGTTTAGGGTTTAATACTTAGGCTTTAAGACTAGGAATATTTTGAGGATAGTCTGATTACACATGTCTCCATTGGGGGAGGGTCCTAGATATGACCTAGGGTTTATCATATCTAGATGCATTTGGAAAGTAAGGTACAAAAATAAAGTAGAAAGGAATTTGATTAGCTAATTTCTAAGTGGAATTGAGAACTAAGCCAAAAAATCTAATTAGAGATTTAGCTCAATAATATTTAGGGTTTCTCTAAGGGGAAATAGGGTTTATAAGATGATTTAATTGAAAAAATTACTTCAATTGAAAATAATTTGATCTTATTGATCCTAATCGTATGTAGAAGATGATTTAATGGAAAAACTTTCATAATTTATAATATAATATCTTTTCATCCTTTTGATTAGGGCGAAGAATAGGGCTAAAATCAAAATGATGGACCAATAATTCTCACCCTAAATCATGTGTTTTTGTGTGGTATGATGCAAATAACAATCATAAACTAACCCTAACTATTATAGCAACTATGAGGGGAGTTTTTAGAGATCAAAATGATGTGCACCTTACTGGAAGAACCCTATTTTTAGGGCACAAAGGACTCATTCGCCTTTAGTGGTGAATGGGTCCCTATTAGGATTTCTGAAATTGAGATCTAGGTTTTGTTCCTTGATTCCTACACTCTCAAATCCTTGGTTGTTAGCTCCTAAAAACTTGTAGCAAATTCTCTAGCCTTCTTTCCATGTTCTTGCACTATGAATGATAAATTTTCAATTAGACAACTTTGAATTTTTTTTTTCCAACTTGTTCTCCACTTGATAGTCAACCTGTAAATCTATAAATACACATTCAAGAGAAGAAAAACTTGTTGATTTTTAATGAATAGGGGTTTTCTTAAGTCAAACCCCATTTAGGTAATTAAACCAAATGATGAAATAATGAAATTGAAGCATGAAACATGAAATATGAAATGTTGATGCCTTGAGAGTTGTCTTGGAATATAAATCTGCAAACTAACATGAAGTGGTCATGAAGAATTTAGATCATGATCTCAAGGAAGATGTATAACAATGCTTGCAAGTGGATCTTCAATGCTATATCCACAATCTTAGCTCAACAACATGCATGAATGCACTGTGCCTTTGACATGATGGAATAATCTTAAATTGCTACAATAAAATCTTGATAATGTACCCTTGAATTCCTTTGAAATGCTCTTGTAAACTCAAACTTTCTATAATGCATGAATACTCAAAGTTTCTAGGAGAAACAATGTGAATTAACCCCACATTTATACTAAATCTAGAGATTAACCCTGAAATTCAAATAATTAAAACTGACATGAGATTTAGAATTCAAAAGTGTTAGAATACGACCAAAATTAAATTCAAAAAGGGGTGTCCTATGTGAGGAGGACCCATTCACCACTAGAGGTGAATGGGTCCTAGCACAAGTTTCTAGGACCTTGCTTCGGGGGGTGGAAAGAACATAAAAAACCCACCTCAAATATGCATAGAAAGGGGGGTCCTATGTGGAGAGGACCCATTCACCACTAAAGGTGAATGGGTCCTAGCACCATTTTCTAGGACCTTAATTTTTCCAAATTAAATGTTATGCAATTTGATTATTGGGTTTCAAGATAGATCTTTCAGAAGGTGCCATTAAGAAGGCTTAAATTTGAATTAAAGGGGCCAATTAAGCTCAATTAACCATAATTAATTAATGAAACCCTAGATAAGTGTGAAAGTGTATTACAACACTTTACAACACTATAAATAAGGTACAATTTAAGTAAATTGCATTACAAAGGGGCCCTAGATTCAATGTGAATGTGTACAACACATTACAAAATTAAACCAAGGAATTATTAAGGTAATTCAATGTCAATTATTCCAAAGTTAAGTGCGAACAAGGGATACTTTTTCTGTCACTAGATTTTTCCCACACTTTACTGAGAGTTTTCCCCCACAACAAACTCACACTAAAGTAAACATTCATGAAAATTTAGTATGCAACAATAACAAAGATACATAACTATACCCCATCAAAGAACAAGAAAAGTAAAGAAAAACAAAGGATCAAGTACAATCGTTTCAATGTGATGTGGAATGAGACTGTTTGTTCATAACATACACTGCTCACTCTAGGGTAGTGAAATCTTAGTTTTTCCACTAGGTGAGTCATCCTAATCATGTATGCTCACTCTGGGGTAGTGGAACCTCAATCTGTCCACTAGGTGAGTTATCCCAATGAGGTGGTTTAGTGAGAAAGGCATGGCAGTGTGTTAGCTTCTCATTGTACAATGAGAAAGTCAAGCCAGTGTGTCAGCTTCTTATCATACTATTCATACCAAATCTATCCTCCTGATAACTTCAATAAGGCACCACAATGCTATGATTTTTGTAAATGCTTTTGAATGTCATGTCTATAAGTTTTTGTTAAAGAGGATATTTCTTTGTTCATGTAAGGTCTTCCTCTTAGGGAAAATTGTGCCTAATGTCTCTAAGAGAGGAAAAGTCAAGAATATTAGATTGCCACTTATGGGATGCTTCTCATTTCACATCATGCCACAAAGGGAGATTGTATGCTTAGAAATATCGCACTCTTGGAGGACATCAAACCCAATGACACCACCAAGAAAAGAACACGTCTCAAGAAAAATGAAAATCATGCCATGAAATATACCAAAAAATGTCATCGATGTATGCCTCCACTTTAAAGTGGTTGCTAACACCATTACTATGAGAAATTTCTTTAAGTAGCCAATGTTTTATTCCTAAGACATTAGATCTTTCCTCAAAAAACCCTATGCCAAGTCATGTTTTCAAAATAATGTTACGTCATCAAATAGGAAGGAAGGGTTGCCCCAAAAAATACATAAGGAATCTATGGATTTAGGGTCAGTATGTCTTTGCTACATTGTTTTTATAGAGCTCAGGATTGTCATCATTCCCCAAATACTCATAGAATTGGAAGAATGACACAAAGAGAGTGAACACAAAGGAAAAATCCTTTTAGGTCAACATGGAAGAGACCTAAATTTTTCAATGCCTTGCGTCATCGCCAAAAGGAAAACACAAGACACATAAAAAGATAAAGGAAATCTTTTGGGTCAACATGGACATCTCGACACCTTGCGTCATCCCTTAAAGGAAAACACAAGACAAATGAAAAATATAAAGGAAAAGATTTTGGGTCAACATGGAAGAGACATGGATGTCTTGACGCCTTGCATCATCCCCAAAAGTGTTATAACCCCATTTTATTGCATATTTATTATAATGTGGTAAATTGAATTATTGAAGAAATTCAATAAATATTAAATGAAACTTTTGGAATTTTAAAAAAATAGATTGAAAGTTGACTGATGTTGATTATGCGAACCTTTGAAATTATCTTATATGTTATCAAGAATTGAACATTACTGATAAATTTTGCAAGTGGAAGTGTGTGCAATTACAAGGTGATAGGTTGAAGGACGAGAGTGTAGTTGAAGTAGGATTGTTTAGCCAAATCGAATGGTAAGCCAGTTGGAATCTGGGTGCACACACCACAAATGGCATGATGACTTGCATTTGAACTATTTTGCATATATATAAGAATGTAATTACATGACTTGAATTGTTTCATTGATTGAAAATGAATGGCTTGTAGATTAAATTTTCTACCTAAACTCTATGTTTTGAAGAAAATGAAAGCACATATTTTAGAATATGATTAAAAAAGAATAAGAGTTTTATTATGTGAAAATTATATATGGTTGCTTGAAGTGAAATAAAGTTCTTATTTTATTTAATGATAACATATAAAACTAATAAACTCCTTCAAGCAAACGATCTACACACACACACACACATATATATACATGTATGTGTGTAAATGTGAATAAATACACACACACACATATATATAAATAATGGAGAATATAGTAAATGCGAATGAATATCGTATAAATGCATATATATTATATATATACATATATACATATACTTATATTCTTGTAAAAATTGAAATTGATAACTGATAATATCCATATCGATTTGTTTGAAAATGAAATGAAAATCATGAAGGCATCCCATGAAGGATGTGGCATTCCATAAACATTATGACAATATTCAAACCAAGCTAGTGGCCAATGGCTATGGTAATAATGCCATAATGGTAAAACCCAAACACACGCAAGAAGCATTGTTTCCATTTTGAATTCATAACCCTGGGAAAAAAGCACAGTGAATTGAATCATCTGGCTTGAAGGAAAAAGTAGGGAAGAGCTTGTGGAAGTGGGGAATCAGAGGCATGCTTCATAAAAGCTTGATTTATAAGGTAAAATGATTTCTTTAAGAAAGAAGCGCAATTTTTCTATTATCATTTTTCCATAACACATGAATGGTATTCTTCCATTCTATCGAATGATTCATTAGAACAGTAAATGTAAATCTTCTATTGAGTTGCCATGGCCTTGAGCTGAGTATTGTGTTGGTGTCAACCATTGTTTTTGGGTCACACGACTAGTGGCCAACCTTGTATGAGTATTAATTAAGTTAGAGTCTCATCGGCTAGCTCATAGAGCTAGGCCAAGGCTTATAGCCATTAAGATGTAGTTGTCCCTTAAAATCACACTAGGGTGCTAGCCATTCTATGGCTATCAAAATTTCATTCTGATTCAACTATGTATTTATGTATGCTTAATTTTGTAGAGAATCAATTATCAATCCCATGGAAAGGGTATAATACCTTGTGTCTTCTTTTCAAATGTATCATTTTCTCTTTATTGGCTAGGCCAATAATGGTAAGGGGCTTACACAAATGCTTGAGAATGTGTTATAGGGTTTGATCTGTATGATTGACAGGCTATTTCCTTGTAACTATGATTGATATGAGTATGCATGTTTATTATGAGTTCTGTAAAACTAGCATGCCTTTAAGGGCATACCTTTATATGATCCTTGTTGCTAAGAAAGAAATGTATGAGACCTATAAGAATAGAAAATTCCAGAGCAACCAATGAATTTTTTATTTGTAACTTTGAGAAGGCATGAGTTCTTCTTAGAACCTCAAAACTTTTGTGTCTTGTCTCATAACTAAAATACTTGTTCAAGCTTTATATCAATGAGTATGTCAATCTTAGAATCATTTCATTTATAAAAAGTTGCACATTGAATTTCAGTAATGATAAGTGTTCAAATATCTAAATAATGGGCATTCTGATTTCACGTATTAAGCTGGGCTAGTTTGATTTGTTAGTGAAATCTTATTGGCTTACTGTGATATTGGCAGATGATTTTGTTGTAGACAATATTTGCTACTGGAAAAACAACATTGTTCATTATTTGTTCATTGTAAGATAATCTTGTCTTTGTAAAACAATGAACATTAAATTGTAATGTTATTATTTAGCATCTAAACAACTTGAAAAAATAATGGGTAATTGCAAACATTGAACATTCTATGGGAATCAATATTGTTTATCATAAAATGTAACTGTTTAGTATGGAACAACATGGATTAGTTCTAACTTTGAATGTTGTATATGAAATAGCTTGTTCGTAACTGTTTAGTAAGAAATAGTACTACCTCTATTAAAATTATGAATGTTCATAAGTAAAAAATAAAGTTAAAGTATCATAGTTTTGTGAGAATGCAAAAGAAACAACAGTATGTGTGAAATTGTTAATATAGACTTGTTTTGGATTCTTTATTTTGACAAAAGAAACATCAAATGGAATATTATTTAATGATGAAAATTTGATTTAATGGTTTATTTTAGAATGTATGCACAAAAAAAAAACTTAAGTAGGAACATATATGTGTATGCACATAGACTTCATCTATGTAAATACACATACTTGTGACATACCTTCTTTTGTTCTTAATTCATTTTAAAATGGATAATGCTTATGTTGAAATGTAAAGATGAGTCATGAGAATGATATGACTGATTGTTGAATTACTATATTTGAATCATGTATCTGATTTATGTTTAGGGAGTAAATGAGTAATCTAATTCTTCTTTTTTGTAGACATATGTGAGAAGAATATTCTAAAACTTGAATAGAACAATGATACCTAAGTAGACTAGAGCACCTTAGGGCATATGCTACTAGAGGATAGATAGTTTTTATGAGATGTATTGTAGAAAGTTACCTTCCAGGATGGGTGTTGAAATGGATATTAGAGAGTATTGGTTTTCTTTACTAGAACGTATTGTTGTTGTTGTTGCAACACATTTAATATGCTTGACCAAGCAATATTGTTCATTTTTTATGTATGAAATCTATGATATCACTCTCTGCCATTCCTAGCATAGATCTTGCATTTTATTTTCTAACTTGTAGATAGAAATTGCATGTTGATGTATGGGCACACACCAAATTCCACCTTGCAGATTATTCTCTTGCTAAACTTTTCATGAAGGGTCAGGTATTCTTCAAGTTGGAAGAATTAAAGGGAAACATAAGCTTCATGGTTGGGTAATAAAGTGCTTCAACCATGTTCTTGTCCACCAGTGGAGGTGATCATCAAGAAGAACCTTATTTGTTCACAAGACTATTTTAGTCTAAGATGTAACTTGATGTAATACATTCATGTATTTGATGTAAATTGGACAATGTGATGACTTTGTGCCCTTAGGAGCCAAGTCAAACCTGATATTATAATTTGAATTTTGAAGTGAATATATGAATCATTGAGTCTTTTTAAATGGAAATGTGTAGCTATGATTGACTTTAGCCACTAGTTATGTCTTTTTTAATTTGAAATATATTCATGTGTCATTTACAATAATGTTAATTAAGTAATAATTTAGGATTGGTTATTACATTTGGTATTAGAGCTTAGGTTTCAACTCTAGGCCTTTTGAGTCTACCATAATTTGACTAGGGATAGTTGACCCTTGACCAAAATATAGTTGTCTTGAGAATTGACTGAACTTGGATTGAATGCAGGTATGGGAAGGTTAAATGCAGGATGAAGGAAATGGAAAATTGTTAGAACCTCATATAAGAATGACACAAAGGAGGAAAATGCCAAGACATAGGTTCAATCAGAAATTCCCGATGATGAAACTCTAGCTTAGGCCCTTTCCTAACTCAATCTAGAGGGAGGCTTAAAGATTGAGGAGAAGCGAACACCTAAGATAAAAATCTTTCCACAATTCGAGACTGAACTCTAGGATGTGTACCCAATGCACCCTTGTTGACTAAAGAGGAAAAGGAGAGCCTATGTGCTCAACCATCCTCTTCTATAAAGTTTGATGTAAATTAAGATGAGGACCCAGAGGAATGTTCTCTTTCTTACACCAAGAAATCAAAATTATGTAACAAGAATCCTTTTGTAAATAAGGATCTATTGACTCACCTTTAATATAAATAAAATAAGATAATATTTTTTGGTATGTTCAAATGAAGGACTCCAAAATGTGTTTACTAGGCATGAATGTGTATGTATTCTAAGAATGAGGGATATATGGATATGAAAAATTATGTGATGTAGAATAAGAATCTTTATTTGTAGAACCCTGTGTTGAGATGCGATAAATGTGAATGTGTTGCAGGTTAAGTGTGGGACAACATGGTGACTACTAGGAAATTTGTGGGTGGTAGTGGTCCCGATAAAAGACCCAACAAGAGGATGGAATAGGTTATAGAGCTTCTAAACCAAAAAGAGTCTCGTATGGATCACATAGAGCAAGAATTCTAAGTGGCACACAAGGATTGGGACCACAAGAATGTAGAAGGAAATTAAGGATATGATGGTTCAGGGGTAGGTCTGCGAGGACAAATCGAGGAAGATCTTGGGAAAGTTCTCAAAAGAGTAGCACCACCCAAGTTTGATGGTAAGGTTGTCAGAGTAGGAGCTAAGGCTTGGATTATAGAGATGGAAAAATACTTTGGGCTCTGTAATGTTTTTGAACAGACTAAGGTGACATGGGCTATGTGGGTATGTGCAGGATCATGATGGGCCAAAAAGTGGCGATATGATGGGTATTTGTAGGGTATGTTGCTGACGACTTTCTTTTTACCCAAAATTGGTGAAATGAAAAGGGTTTTTAAAGCATATTCTCTACTTTCCACCAATATAAATTATGCTTTACTTTGAATTTAATAAATAATTATTATTTATTTTCTATTTGAATTACGACTAAAGTCCTAATTGATAGGCTAATTGAAAAACATCTATAGATTTCAAACGGTATCACATTTTTGGAATCCAAAACATGCATCACATTCTATGCTTCACATACTATAGGATTAAAAAAAGAAAAATTGAATTTCATGAAGTTTTGACCAAGTTAAGGTGGTTAGACATACGAGTTTTTATATTTTTTAAAATTTGTAATAAAAATTCAGAATTAATTATTTACTTAGAAAAAAATTACAAAAAAATATGCATCACATCTGAACATGAGTTCTCTACTTATGTCTAAAATATTATAAAAAAATATTATTATTTTATTGTGGTTAGGGTGGTCAGACAGATACTTACTTCTTATTTTTTCCCTGAAATTTAAGTACTACTGCATTGAAATTTCAAATTTTCACCAAATAGATTTTTTTTAAAATAAAATAAACCTAGTAGTTTAGAAACTATATTCAATTTGCTACAGATTCTATTCTTACATATTTTTGAAATAATATAGATAGCTTATTCAAATTTTTACGTCAAGTTGCCTAACTCTGATTTTTCTAAATTTATTGCCACTTAAGGGCCTGTTTTTTCCATGATGATCTTGCACATACCCATGTATCAGCTCTTAAGTGAAGCAACAACTTGGTGGGATAATGAGAAGTTAGAACAAAATAGTCAGCATGCTAAGATCACTTGGGAACTCTTCCTACAAGCCTTCAGGAAGAGATGGTTACCACAACTTTTCTTTGACAACAAAGTGATGAAATATTAGAACTTAACCCAGGGAAATATGACTATGATTTAGTATTTGGAAAAGTTCACCAACCTATTGAAGTATGTGCCTCAGTATCAGGGAGATGAATGGTTCAGTATCTAGAAATTTATAATGGGACTCAGATCCCACATAGGAGCTAAAGTGGATATGCATGAACCCCAAACCATGAATGAAGTCTTCCTAAAAGTCACTAATCAATAACATAAACTACAATAGTTATCCAATCTTCACAACGAATCAAATTCTAAGTCGCTGTACGAGAAAAAGAAATTTCATAAAGGATACAAGAGTCATTAGATATATAATATCAAAAGGGGAAGTGAGTCATAGGAGAAGGGTGAAGATGGTAATGGTGGAAAGAACAAGAAGGAAAAAACAAGCAAGGGTAAAGATGACCATAAGCAGAAGGGATTTAGAGAGGACAAGCTAGGAGGTGACAAAGGGCCTCATGATGGATGTTATACTTGTGGACACGATCATTATTCCTTGAATTATCCTCAACAATCAAAGTCGCAGAAGTATGGAAGCTACCAATAGACTCAACATCACCAGATCCATGCTGTAGTGGATAACAAACATGTAGAGTATCAAGATTCACTAATTCAGCTAACTGGTAAGCTCTATGGCTGATCTATCTCTATATTAATTGATATTAGAGCTAATAAATGTTTTATAGATCCTAGAATAATATCCAAGATACCCATTAGATCTGGATACATGGAAAATTCATGGATAGTCCAATATGGTAATCAAGCAGAGTGGAGGGTAGATACCTATCTCTTTTGTAGTGAGTTAGAGCTTCCAACCTTTCAAACTCAAGTCAACTTGTGTGTGGTACCTTTAGGCTCATATGATGTAATTTAGGGAATAAAATGGTTAACTAAGCATAAGGCTATATTAAACTACGAGGATAAGGTGGTCAACTATCTGGATGATTATGGAAACCAAGTTGAGGTTTGTGGAATGCAGAGACCCTTAGAGCTTAGATAGATTTTTGCAATGCTACTCAAGAAGGATCATCAAAAGGAATGTGCAATTTATGTAGTGCATGCTAGTAATCCTGACAACAAGGAATTGCATTTTGATGATTATCCTATTCTTAAGGAATTCCAAGATGTATTCCCTGATGAGCTTACAGAGTTACCTTCGAAGCGAGAATTCAACTTTTCTATTGACCTTGTTCTAGGAGCTAAGCCTCAATCCAAGGAACCCTATCAGATGACCACCATAGAACTCTATGAGTTGAAGGCATAGTTAATGCAATTTGCTGGACAAAGGGATTATAAAACCCAGTGTGTCTCCTTGGGGAGCACTAGTTATCTTTGTGAAAAAGAAGGATGGAACTCTCATTTGTGTATAGATTATTGAATGTTGAACAAGGTGACCATCAAGAACCACTATCCACTCCTTAGGACTAATGAGATGTTTAACCAAATGAAAGGAGCAATGATGTTCTCCAAAATTGATCTCAGGTTAGGGTGCCATCACTTGAGAATTAAGTAAGAAGATATCCTAAAGATTGCATTTAGAGCTTGATATGGACATTACAAGTTCTTAGTGGTACCTTTTGGTTTGAATAATGCACCAACAACCTTTATGAACCTCATGAATAGTGTATTCAGAGACTGCTTGGATGAATTTGTTCTAATATTCATTGAAAAAATTCTAGTCTACTCAAAGATTGTCAAAGAGCATGATAGACACTTGAGGATAGTTTTTTAGTGACTCAGAGAAACAATTTTTTTTGGGAAGCTATCCAAGTGTTCATTCTATCTAGACAGGGTGCACTATCTAGGCCATATAATTTTAGCTTAGAAAGGAGTCTTTGTAGACCTTGAGAAGATCAAGGTGATTGTGGAATGGACAATGACTCAGAATGTATTGGAAGTTTGTAGCTTCATGGGCCTCATGGGATACTATAAGAAGTTTTTGCAAGGGTTCTCCTAGATTGCATCTCCTATTACCTCACTCCAAAGGAAGGGAATGTGGCTTGAATGGATTGAGAAATGTGAGCAAGAATTCCAACTCCTAAAGGAGAGGCTCACGATAGCATTAGTGCTGACCATCCTTGATCCTAATGAGAGATTCATAGTAATCACAAATGCTTCAGGAGAGGGATTGGGAGAAATATTGATGCAAGATAGAAAAGTGGTAGCATATGAATCAAGTAAGATCATGCAAAACGAAGCGAACTATGTGCCTCATGATTTAGAATTGGCTGCAATAGTTCATGCCTTATAGATGTGGAGGCATTACATTTTGGGAAAGCCATTTGAACTCAAGATAGACCACATAGGATTGAGATACATATTTACCCAACCAAACCTTAATGCATGGTAGAGAAGGTGGTTGGAATTCCTTAGCAAGTATGACTTTGAAATTGAGTATATAAAGGGAAAAGAGAACATAGTGGCTGATGCTCTTAGTAGACGAAGACATCTATGTTGCAAGTATGAGCTAGTTTGGTGGTGTTGTCATTATTGATGTCATTGATGTCAACACAGTTCAGTATGTTGCAGATTGTACATATATAGTTGAGATGCTGCTGAGATGTTGTGAGTACATGGAGCTATCTTTATGTTGTTGCAGATGTGCTGAATTGGTGTGTTTCCAAGTGCTTTTGAGAAAATTAATAAAGAAGAGAAGTAAGAATGTTGAGGGTGTTTAGAATGTGCTCCGGTATGTGCTCTGTGTTTCTCCTGTGATGATCCTATGCTTGTGGGGATCTGAAGGTTTGATGGTATGTGGAAGTTATGTTCACTGGTGTGTGAATTGTTCTGACAAAGTTAGTCTTATGTGGATTGGGAGAAATGTTTCTACTCCGTAGTCCTCTTCTATTTTGTTTCAGATCTTGTGGATCTGGGATATGTCTTGTGAATGTGTTTTTTGGGTTCTAGCAAAAGAGATTGAGGTTTGGTGCCAGAAGTATTGTTTTAGTGTTGCTATGTGTGTTTGCATAGTCTTGATGGACTGGTGGAAGGTGTTCAGTGTTTGAAGTTTGTTGCACTTGCTAAGGATGCATCTGGAGGATTTTGAGATGTATTCTCATGCATAATGAAGCATGTTGTGGCATTTGCATGCCATCTACTTTTTGGGAAGCATGTACATCAATGTTAATTTGTCTTTTCATTAGGTTTGGCCAACCTAGTGTTTACACTTCATTCAAAGAATAAAATTTAATTAAGGAAGCCTATGGTTGATCCAAGACATTTTATGTTTTGTCTTGGTTAAATGTTTTATTGGTCCACTCTCATTCCTTTCCACCATGGGAATTTTGAGCTTTTGACCTAATTTGAATTTATGAAATCAAGTTTTTCTGGCCAACCTTGGAGAAAGGTTCTAAGGTTGAAGACGGTATAAATGTAAGCCAAATTGTAAAGAGTTGCATGACAATGTGATGCAAAGTGACGAAGTAAGCCACAAATTATAAGAGAAGAAGTGTGTGAAAGTGTGTTGAGGCAATAGTTCTTCATTGTGTTGGATTCCTAAAGGTACTGAGCTAAAGGTTTTTACAATCCTTTATTCAAGGCCGTAGATGCGTATTAATTGTTGTGGTGGATCTTTTGTTCTCTTTTGTATCTGTAGGTAGTGAGCCTCCTTGTTGGATATTGAGTCCTTTCTGTAGGTAGTGAGCTTTCGTATATGGACAGTGAGTCCTCTTCTAAGTAGTGAGCCCTTCGTAGTGAGCCTTTGTATTCAGTTTTATAATCTCTTTATATTGTGAGTTAACCCTCATCATGGTTTTTCCCTCATTGGGTTTTCCACATAAAAATTCAATGGTGTTCATTGTGTTGATTTAATTTCTATTATTTGTGGTTCATGCTCATATTTAACAACATAATAGTGTGGTTGTGGAGTTGATAAGTGTTAAATTTTTAAGTTTTAATTTTGTGACAACTAATTCACCCCCCCTCTTAGTTGTCTTGCGCTCGTTTAACAATTGGTATTAGAGTTTTGGTTCCTTGGTGTAGAGCTTAATCGCTTAAGGAAGATCTAATGGTGCACAAGCTGGTGATCCCTATGTTCAATGGATTTGATTATAGCGATTGCAAAGTGCCGATGATAGGATATGTTGTTTCTCTTGGTTACAAAACTTGGAAGGCTATTGAGATGAAGTATACTCCTCTGGCGAATGGTCCTACTTTGGTAGATGATGTTTCTACTTATGAGGAGAATGAGAAAGAAAGGTATGCTATTTATAGTGATTTATGAACTAAGTTTCTTTATTTACATACTACTTATGATGTCTGAAAGAAGTTGGAAGAACTGTATGAAGGAAATGAAAGAGTAAAATTGACAAAGAAGTTGGCAGCAAAGCAAAAATTCTAGATTTTGAAAATGGAAGAAGGTGAAGAGTTTACAAGCTATTTCCAGAGGGTTGAGATGACATCAAATGAAGTTAAGAATCAAGGGGGAAAGTTAACTGATGAAGATATTATTGAGAAGATCCCGATCACACTACCAGATTGCTACAGTGATAAGATCTCAGCTATTGAAGAGATGTATGATCCTACGAAATATACTAAAGAACAAGTGTTCGACACTTTGAAAGCATTTGAGATGAGAAAGTTCAGTAAAGAAGATATGAAAGAAGAAAAGATAGAGACAACATTTAAGGCAATGGATATTGAAGATGATTTAGAGAGTGATGGTTAAGATGAGTTGGAAGTGAACTTCACCAGGAAGTTGAAGAAAGGTACCGAAAAGTATAAAGTTATGTTGCCCTTTAAATGTTTCAGTTGTAGTAATATTGGTCATTATGCTTCAAGATGTCCAAATAGAGCTATACATAAGAAGAAAAAGGATTATAAAGATAAGGATAGGAAGGATAAGAAATACAAGAAGCTGTATTATGTTACAGAAGAAGCCAAAATCTTTGATGATGAATCTGAAATTGAGGTTGATGATAGTGAATTCTTATTCTTAGCTTTGGAAAGTAAATCTATATCTACTAACCTTGGAAAATGTGCAATCAAGAAGGCTCGAGAGAATAAGAGGAATAGGATGGAAGGTACTTTGGTTACCACTTTTCATGCAAGGTAGGATGAAGACTACTAGGTAATTGATAGCGGATGTTCTAATCACATGACCAGAGATAAGAGTAAGTTTACTAAACTTGAAAAGTATGATGGTGGTTTAGTCATGTTTGGTGATGATTCGAGAGCTAATATTTTTGGGAAAGGTTCAATTAGTTTTGATGGAGTGTACAACACTGACGATGTATATTATGTGAAGGGTTTGAGGCATAACCTTTTGAGTGTTGGTCAGATGTGTAGCAATGGTTTTAAACTTGTGTTTCAGAATAATACCTCTAAAATCAAAAAAGATCTGGAGATGGAGATATGGTTGATGTTGGAAGGAGAACTCCTGGAAACATCTATTAGATTAAGGGGGTTGATGGTCAATGCCTTGTATCTCAAGTAAGTGAAAGTTGGTTATGGCACTGGAGAATGGGACATGTAAAATTTGATAATCTGGTCAAAATTAGTTCAAAAGAAATTGTCCAAGGGCTGCCTAGAATCAGAAGACTTGCTCATACTATTTGCAAAAGTTTTCAGTTAGGGAAACAGACAAGATGCAACTTTAAGGGAAAATAGCACTCTACTACCAAAATGTTGGAGTTAGCTCACATTGATATTTGTGGTTCGATTAGAACAGGAAGCCTGAATGAGAATAGGAAGCCTGAATGGTGATAAGTATTTCATGCATCTTATTGATGATTATACTCGAATGACATGGGTTTCTTTTCTTAGAGAAAAGACTTAGGCTCTGGATAGGTTTAAGGTATTCATAAAAAGAGTGGAAAATGAAGTAAGTTTGAAAATCAAATGTTTGAGATCTGATAGAGGTGGAGAATACACTTCTAGTGAGTTTAATGCATTCCATGAACAACATGGCATAAAGAGATAGTTTTATGCTTTGAGAACCCCTCAGCAGAATGGGGTAGTTGAGAGGAAAAACATGACTATACAGGCTAAAAGAATCATGATGAAAGAATCAAATGCACCAGATGTGTACTGGAGAGAGGCAATACACACTGCTATTTATGTTCTTAATAGAGTTCAAATTAGAAGCAAGAACACAAAGACTCCTTTTGAGTTATGGACTAGTAAGACTCCTATTGTGAACTACTTCAAGGTATTTGGAAGCAGATGATACATTAAAAGAGATGATGAAAATCTTGGAAAATTTGATGCTAGGTGTGATGAAGGAATTTTTCTTGAATACTCTACTACTAGCAAAGAATATTGATGCTTTAATAAAAGATTGAGGAAGATTGTAGAAAGTGATAATGTGAAAGTTAATGAAGAAATACATAGAACTATTGAGATAAGTGAAGTTGAACAACATGATCCTATCTGTGGACATGTACTTGAGGAGAATAAGATGAAGGAAGAAGAAGAGAAAGAAGAATAGACTGAAGAAGAAGAAGAAGAGAATGAGTCGGAACCTATTGTCAAAACTCCTAAGTATGTACAGAAGAATCATCTAGAGGAACAAATAATTGGAGATAAGAGTGAAGGTGTGAAGACAAGAAGTAACATAGTAGTTGAGGTAAATCTATGTTTACTTTCTAAAATTGAACCTAAGTCTGTGAGTGAAGCACGTGAAGATGAGAGTTGGAAGAAAGCTATGAAAGAAGAGTTCTAGAAGATAGAAAAGAATCAGACCTGGGAACTAGTCCCTAGACTTGTGAATAAGAATGTAATTGGTTCAAAATGGGTGTTCCAGAATAAGATGAATGAAAGTGGAGAAGTTGTAAGGATTAACCTGGCAAGACTTGTATGCAAGGGCTGTTCACAAGTTGAAGGCATAGACTTTGAAGAAACATTTTCCCTTGTGGCCAGAATGGAAGCTATTAGGATGTTTTTGGCATTTTCTACCCACGAGGATTTCAAAGTGTATCAGATGGATGTCAAGTCAACATTTCTGAATGGTGAATTGGAGGAAGAAGTGTACATGGAACAAGCTGAAGGGTTTCATTTATCTGACAAAGGTCAGACATGGTTTGTAAGTTGAAGAAGGAATTGTATGGATTGAAGCAAGCTCCTAGAGCTTGGTATGCAAGATTGGACAAATACCTGACAAAGCAAGGATTCAACAAAGGCTTTGCTGACAACAATCTCTACTTCAAAGTGCAAGGTAACAAAATGTTGATAGTAGTTGTATATGTTGATGATATCATTTTTGGTGGAAATGAAGGAATGTGTAAAAGTTTTGCTAAAGAGATGAAAAAATAATTTGAGATGTCCATGATTGGTGAATTGAATTTCTTCCTTGGTCTACAAGTGAATCAAATTGATAAAGGGATATTCATTTCACAATCTAAGTATGTAAAAGAGCTGTTGAAGAAGTTTGGGATGGACGATTCCAAACCAGTTAGTACTAATATGGTAACCGGATGTAAACTAAGAAAAGATGATGAATCTACTAAAACTAATCAGAACAAATATAGATCTATGATTGGTGGACTGTTGTATTTTACTACTAGTAGACCAGATATTATGCATGCAATATGTCTAGTTGCCAGATTTCAAGAAGATCCTAAAGAGGAACATGTTATAGCTATAAAGAGGATATTTATATATCTTAAAGGTACACTAGATTATGGCTTATGGTATCCTAAGGATGTTGATTTCACCCTGAGTGCTTATACTGATGCAGATTGGGTTGGTTATGTCGATGACCGAAAGAGTACCAATGGAGGTGCTTTATTTCTTGGAAGAATTTTGGTTTCTTGGTTGAGTAAGAAACAAGACTTAGTTTCTTTATCCAGTGTAGAGGGAAAATATATTGTTGTAGCATCCTACTACATACAATTTTTGTGGATGAAGAAAAATCTGAAAGACATTGGAGTGATATGTGATGATATCAAGAAAATATGTCATAACTACTCTCGAACAATTGTTAAGAAAGGTAGAGGTCATCAAGCTACAGTGGGAAAGTCTTCTTCTAATGGAGTTTCCCAGATGGAGATCACAAATTTGCTGTCTGATTTCAAGCAGGACATCATAAACAACATGGCTACATAGTTGGATACCATGCAAGCTCACAAGAAACATGCAGAGGCTGAGACAATTCTGGCTGAGTTCTGTCCACATTGTAGACAGAAGAAACATGACTGTAGATGCAAGATGGTGGCCAACATGGGGGCTAAACAGTTACCTACTGATTTTAAGATGATAGAAGGTGATGATGACCAAGTCTTCTTTGTTGCACAAAGGAGACCATGGGCTCCAAGACAAGGTATGCCTCAAGATCCTTTGAATTTTTGTAATCCTTATTATAATTATAATAATCAATGGCAACCTACATATGGCCCATCACAACCTTGGAATACTGCTCAACCTCACTAGCCTAGCTATCAGAATCCTCAATGGAAATCTCCTCAAGGAGGTTGGTAGTAGCCACAAGGACAATGGACTCCACCTCCAGGTAACTGGCAGTAGAACCCTCAATGGAGAGGTTCTCAGCAATGGTAGAACCAACCCCCTGGATTCCTACAGTCTCAGCAGCCACAACCTCTGGCCCTTATGCCTCCTCCTACAACACCTGCAGCAAATACTGGTCCTCCAAAACAAATGCCTATGCCTGCTCAACCATTGCCAAATCCTAATAATAAGCAGCAACAACAATAGAAACCTATGTATTCTGCAGAAGCCAACCAATATCCAGCTTATGCCCTAAATATCAATGATATCCATCTCAGGTTTGGAACCACTCTCCCTGCTCCACAACCACCTATAATTACAGAGATTCCAGACTCTTCTGCTGAACAACCTACTGATCATGCAGAAGATATACCTGTATCAGCTACTGCCTCTAAGGAACCTATTTTGTAGGCTTAGGCTACACCACCTTTTCCTTAGAGATTGCAAATTACTACACCCAAGACCATTGAAGAGCCTACCTTTGATATTTTGGAGAAGTTAAAGAATGTACAAGTTCAAATTCCTCTTTTTCAAGCTATTAAAGATGTTCCAATCTATGGAAAAGCCATTAAAGAGGCCTATTTAAAGAAACAAGGAAGAAAGAAAAATGATCCCCAAACTATCCATGTTCTAGGATAGTTAGCTGATATTATGTTGGGGAAGGTTGTCATTCCAAAATATACTGATCCTGGAAGTCTTGTAGTAAAAATAAATATCAATGGTCAAGTAGTAAGAAATGTTTTGGTTGACCTTGGTGCAACCATTAATGTGATGACCAATCACACTATGGAGTGTTTGAATATTCCAAACATTCGGTCTACACTGATTGTCCTACAGCTTGCTGATAGTTCCACGGTTACACCTGATGGAGTGATAGAAGATGTCATTGTCACCCTTGAATCTTGGGAATACCCTACTGATTTCACCATATTGTCCATTAAGGCAACCTTAGGAGGATATCCTATTATCCTAGGTAGATCCTGGTTAGCTACAACTGATGCCCTTATAGGATGTCGTTCAGGAGACATGACAATTTTTGATGGTCAGTCAAGAAAGAAATTGGCTTTATACCCACCTACACAACCTCTGCCAGATTTTTCTTAACCAATTTGGCTAGATCTAGGAGAGGAAACTAAAGAAGTTGATTCATTAGCTCAGTTAATGATGCTAAAAACTAATCCATTTTCCTAGCTTCAGAGTGAAGATAACCTGCTTCTACACATTTTGCAGTTTAGTTCTGGTTTGAATAGCCCATCTATTTTGGACAGCTGCTCTTAGCAATGTTTCCTACAACAACTAGATCCTGAGAGCCATCATGATTTGCTATTATGTGATATACAGGTACCACCTTTTTCAGCAACCTCAATAAATGATCTCACCAAACAGATAGAAGTATCTCCAGGCTGTTGTCTGCATATTGATAATAAGTTGCCTCTGTCTCAACAAACTACCCTAGCCACAATGCTGCAAGCTCACCACAGAGCTTTTGCATGGGACTATGGGGATATGAAGGGTTTAGACCCAAAACTCTGTATACATCGCATATATATTAACAGTGACTTCAGACCTATTAGGCAGCCTCAAAGAAGAATTAATCCAGCTTTGAGAGAAATTGTTAAAGAAGAATTACAGAAAATGTTAACAGCTGGCTTTATCTACCCAATCTCCGATAGTCAGTGGGTTTCCCTATTGGTCATTGTTCCTAAGAAAGGAGGGAAATGGAGGGTATGTGTAGATTACAGAGAGCTCAACTTGGCAACAAAGAAAGATTACTTTCCTCTTCCATTCATTGATCAAGTTCTAGATAATTTAGTTGGGAAAAAGTACTTCTCATTCTTAGATGGCTTCAGTGGGTACAATCAAATCAAGATTGCTCCTGAGGATCAAGAAAATACTACTTTTACATGCCCTTGGGGAACGTTTTCCTATTCAATTTTGCCTTTTGGTCTCTATAATGCTCTTGCAACTTTCTAGAGGCCAGTCATAAGTATCTTCTCAGACATCTCATATGATTGCATGAAAATATACATGGATGACTTTACTATTTATGGTACGACATTTGAGGAAGCTTAAGCCAACTTGGAGAAAGTACTATAGAGACATCTGTGAAGATCACAACCTATCGCTGAATAGTCAAAAGTGCTTCATGATGATGTAGGAGGGAATAGTGCTTGGTCACTATATTTTTGCTGTAGGAATTCAGGTTGATCCTACTAAGATTGAGGTCATCTCTAAGCTACCCTCTCCTGTTAAGCAGAAAGAAGTAAGGAGCTTTCTAGGCTATGCTGGATACTATAGAAGATTCATCAAGGACTTCAGCCAAACAACATGCCCCTTATACAGTCTGCTGAAGAAAGATGCAGATTTTTCTTGGACAAAGGAATGTGAAGAAGCATTTCTTGACTTGAAAGTTGCCCTTACATAGGCACCTGTTCTGAAAGGACCTGATTGGTCACTTCCATTTCATATTCATACTGATGCATCGAATTATGCCATTGGAGCAGTGTTAGGGCAGAAGGATGGTTTAACAGAACATGCACTCTACTACATAAGCAAAAATATGCAAGGGGTTGAATTAAACTACACTGTTACAGAAAAAAAATGTTGGCAATCATCTACGCCCTTAATAAATTCAGGCATTATATCACCGGTTATTAGATATTTGTCCATAATGATCATGCAGCCATCCGGTATCACATGAACAAAGCCTCAATATCCGGGAGACTGGCAAGATGGTTATTGCTAATGCAGGAATTTGACATTACAATTGTGGACAAGCTAGGTAAAGCCAACATGGTTGTTGATTTCCTTTCTAGAATTCAAAGGCAAGATGATTCTGTACTTATTGAAGACTCCTTTCCTGATGAGCACCTGTTTGCAATCAAGGTTATTCACCCATGGTATGTTGATATAACAAATTATCTGGCAATAGGAAGAACTCCTCCTCAATTCTCCCCTAAGGAAAAGAGATTATTGGTAGAGAAAACCTTTAACTTTTCTTGGATTGCAGATTGCATGTTTTATACAGGGCCAGATCAAGTTATGAGGAGATGTGTACAAGAGGAGGACGCTCATAATATACTGCATGCAAGCCATGATGAGTCGTGTGGTGGACATTTTGCTACCAAAAAGACAACAATGAAAATTTTAAATACTAGTTACTATTGGCCAACCTTGCATAGAGATGCAGCCAAATATACCAGAAGATGTGACAGATGCCAAAACGGATGGGAATACCAACTCGATTTGATGAGATGCCTTTATTTCCACAAGTTGTAGTTACACCCTTCGACAAATGGGGATTGGATTTTGTAGGACCAATTGATTCACCTTCCAATGGTAAGTCCTACATCCTTGTATGCACAGATTATGTCACAAAATGGGTAGAGGCTAAACCTATGAAACATGCTAGGGATAATAAAGTGGCTGAATTCCTCTATGAGAAAATATTTACTAGGTTTGGTGTCCCTAAGGAAATAGTGATAGATCAAGGAGCACAATTTACTTCTACACTTATCACAGCTTTAGTCAATGATTACAATATACGGCACAAGAAATCAACTCTTTATCACCCCCAGGCCAATGGCCAGGTTGAGGTCACCAATAGGGACATAGAGGCCATTTTGACTAAAACTGTAGATTTGCATAGGAAGGACTGGGCCACAAGGTTACCAGAAGCTATATGGGCCTACTATACTACCTGGAAGACTGCTACAGGATATACACCTTTTGAAATGGTGTATGGTAAAACAGCTGTGATGCCAATAGAATTTGAACATAAGACTCTAAGAACAACATTAGAGATGGACATGGATTTAACAAATGCACAAAAGGACAAATCATGCAGCTCAATGCTCTGGATGAGCTCCGAAAGAATGCCCTGCAACACACTGAGATAATACAAAATCAGAGAATAAGGTGGCATGATAAATACATTAAGGAAAAGAAATTCAAAGTAGGAGATTGGGCTCTGCTTTATGACTCACGATATAAGGACAGTCCAGGAAAATTACAAACCAGATGGTTGGGCCCGTATGAAATTGAGAATCTATTTTCTAATGGTTCAGTTCAACTTGTTACAATTGATCCTACTAGATTCAAGCTGTTAGTTAATGGACACTGCCTCCGGTTGTACCATAAACCAGTCTCAAAAGAAGAATTCTTGTAGCAGTTTGTTCCAGATCCTGCCACTAATCTCCCTATAGCCAAAGGCTTTAGCCTTTCTCCTGCAGCTTCACCGTAATTTTGTAATGCATGCTCATAATAAAGGTTTCCTTTTTAAGGAAACCCCTTTTTCTTCATTCCCACTTGTCGCCACATTTCACTTCTTTATCTTCCGTCCCATCCATCCATTCCATTCATTCATCTTGTCCGCCCACGTCACCCATCCACCTCATTCATCCGTACCACCCTTAATTATGATCTCATTCCAAACTGTCATCTCATGCCGAAGCTGTCAAATTTCTCAACATGTATAAGCATTTAATGAAGGTACGCAATATCTTTTGTTATCACATCATTGATTTATTTCATTTTATTCATTTACTACTATGTCAGTATCAGTCATTATTACCCAATCTCCGCCTATTCTTTAGTACATGTGTGGACACATGTCATACTTTAAGTAGGGGGTAGGATAATCCACTTTTAAAACCTGTCCTTTTGCCGCTGTCACAACTGCTCAGATAATCTTTCTTTATTATTTTCTGGTACTTTCCAAATATGATCACATGTTTTTCATTGTAAATTAATTAAAACTGCTTGTTCAAGTAATTCATTTTTGAAAAAAGAAAGGAAAAGTGACGGCGAGACAGAAAGAACCAAAAAAAAAAGGGAAATTTTTGGATTTTCAGAAAAGAGTTGAGTTCAGCTAAGGAAAAACTGTGAACATGGGTGGTCAACTGGTAAGACATGAGCCTGTAGCTCATGAGTTATTAATGCAAAATCCTCAAACAGTCCAAGCATTCAGCCTCTGTGGTTGGTTGAATTACTTTTTGAGTTTAGATGCTTTCAATGAGGAGGGAGGCGAATTTTTGAGAACCCTTTCTGAAGGTGAGGCTACAGTATGGGGTCTAACAGTTGTTGTAACTGAAGAAAGAATTACAGAGGTAACCGAGCTTCCAGCCGTTGGAGAGAATTTTTCTTTGGATGCTCTCTGCAAGGGCAGAATTTACAATACCCACTGATGGACCTTTGGAAGTTTCGAAGCGGGGATGCAAGCGAGTGTTGTTGCCTCCTCCATATTCAGAATACGTTGCTTTCATAATTAGGTATTTAACATGTGAAGGATGTTTCTCTTACCTGCATTCTTACCATTTCAAATTGCTGAGTCATATGAGGCATGGGTTAGCTGTTAATGTTTTGAACTTTTTGTTAAAATTTCTGGAACAATGTTCCCACGGAACCCAACAAGGGAAGGATAATTATATTGCTCACCATGGCCTTATAAAAATGTTGATTGAACGCTCTTTGAGAGATGTATCACCTCTTTCTTGGCAAGAATTTGTTGCCCAAAAGAGCCTGCAACTTCTAGAACCCCCTATGGCACTTACCTCGCGGCCTTAGAAAAAGAAAGCAGAAATAGCGTCTACTAGTAGGAGAACAGGGCAAGGGTCATTTGCTCCTATAGTACCTAGTCTTGCAACTCTCACACCAGAGTCCTCTGCCCGAGTGTAAACTAGGTCTTCTAGTAGGAGAGAAAAGAGAAAAACAAAGGCAGGAGAGTCATCTGGGGCGGAACAAACCCCAGAATCTGACCTCCTTTCTCAGAAAAGGCAACGCTCTTCTCCTGCAGCATCTTCCCTTGCAGCATCTTCCCCTGCAGCAATTTCTCCTACAACAACACCTGTTGCCATCACCAGTTCACCATCATCCTCTAATAAGGCAAAACCATCTAGGCAATTCCGAAAGAGGAAGGCTACGAGAGCACCTTCGGCAGCTACAACTTTTCCAAGAAGAGTTTCCACAAGAAAATAATGTAAAGTCTCCCCTGTTTCACGTCAACCTGAGGTTATTATAATTTCAGAAGAATTTGTAGAGTCTGAATATGATGTTTCTCAGAATGTGTCTGAGAGTGCTGCACATAGTTCATTTGTTATTCCTGAAGAAGAAAAAATTGAGGCAAGGGAAGTTGAGCATAATGAAAGGGGGGTACCAAGTCTCGATGACTTGGTTGCTGCAGCTATGCATATTTCAGAGGAAGTACAGTTTTCTCCACTGCAGCAACAAGAATTCATCCTGCAGCAAGAGGAGGAACAGACTGAACAATTGGAAGTGGCCAATGAAGCTTCATTTTCCCATGCAACTTGTCAAGCCATTGTTGTCTACAAAAAGACATTTTTGATTGAATTTTTGGAATATTTCAAAGCTACATGAAGACTGGTTACATTGCAAACCCTAACTTTCAGCCACCTAGCCTAGACTGAAATACAACAAAGTCTTTGGGAGGAAGAAAAGAAGAAACTAAAAAGGGAAGTTGAAAGGCAGAAACAGGAAATTCAGGAGTTAAAGGAGAAAATGGATGAAATGCTGAAGGTAACTGGTCAGATTATGGAATGTAGACCACCACCCAGAGTTTATGCTGTGTGCCTCAAGGAACAATTCTTGTGGTTCCAGCTAATGAGAATTTCTAGAAATCAAGATCCTATTATTCACACTGCTAAAGAATTCTACGATGCATACCGAGCAGCTCCTAATTGGCTAAGGAATTCTTTCTGCGAATTTTATTTACATGGCTTTATAATTCCATTTGAAACAGAGTGGAATCCCCTTTTGCACATTGGCGACATCCATTTGAGATCACTTATGTCTTGGGCGGCAAACGAAGAAAATTATGGCAGGCAATGGGAAGCATATGAAGAAGCCAAAAGGAATGAGCCTGTTCCATTGCGCCCTGAGAGTTCAGACCCCCATACAATGTTGAAAACCTGGATTACTGTGGCATATGGCTTTAATAATGATATAACCAGGATGAAAATATTTGATCTCAGAAAATAGGTATATGATGAGTTTCAAGAATAGCCATACTCATTTTGGAAGCTGTCATACTCCAGAATTGAGAAGAGGTGGGAGAGATTAACTGTTGGGTTAAGAAGGTTTGAGCCTCACAGTCCCCTGAATTTTACGGAAACTCTCAAAAGATCAAGTAGATACATACAATTGGGCCTTCAAAAAAGGTTTGAATTGTGGTTTCCATTGACATTTAAACCTCCTATTCTAATGTGGCCTCTTTATCCCTACCAAGCTACAAATATTAATGAAGATACATAAGCTCATAGGTATGAAAGGTGGCAAAGTTTCAGAGGTTTTTATTACAAATTTGGAACTCCATTTCAAGGTCATGCCTCAACCACTGATTTCAGAGAGACCACCAAGAAGTTTAATGCTGGAGAACCAGCATTGGGTTAAGTAGGGGGCAAATGATGAGCCCAAAATATGCTCATAGTGTGGATATCATGGTGTACTTTTAATACCTTTACTTTTGTTGTTCATGGTTGTTTAACTCTTCTGAAACCTTTTATTGGGGGATATCCTATAGCAATACACTTTCATGTTTCCTACAGCCTATCATGTTGACATGTCTATATTTATTACCCTGTTTGACTTCCCAAATGATTGGTATAACGCATGTAGTTTTTGAATGATGAAATAGATTTAAAAATGTGATTAATGAATGGATATTGTGTATGTGCCATGCGCCTTTTCTTTTGCATCTGTTACCTTGTGTTTCGCAGGTTGTTGGAGAAAGTATGATCGAGTCAAGCGCAGCCGATCTCGGCCCTGTAGTAAAGTCCATTTCCTGCATGACTTCGAGGAAGCTCTGGCGAAGACTCTTTGACCAAAACTATTGGGAAGGATTTTTAATGTCAGTTAATCTGAAAAGAGTGGAGTGCTAGATTCTCTCTGGATCGGGTTGAACGGATAAACTCATTTATGAATTTTGTTCCTCGATTTCGGGATAGATTTTACATCCACGTCTTTCTTTGTTAGGGTTAGTTAGTTAGTTGTTTTCTTGATTTAAATAAGTGTTCCTCCTACGCGGGTGAACAAGAAAGAGAGAAAGAGATAGATAGAGAAGCAGATTATGTAAGAGCTAGAGTTATAATATGAATCAGAGTTTTTTGTTAGTTTTCTGAAGCAAAATAATCAATGTAAATGATTTCACGTTATGAATAAAAGTTTATGGAGTTTTGAGTACAATCTTCTGTGCAAATTAGTTGATGCTTGCTAAGGGGGCCCACTTAGTAAGTATCTGTAGGAGAGTAGTTGTTTATCCTTTGCTAATTCAAGTTAGATTTCATTTTAGAAAGTTTCAGCAAAAGCTCAGTCTTATACTGTTCCTGCAACATCGAGAATCCATCCCTATGTTTGTTCCTATAGCATAAGGCCAGTTTATAATTTGTCTCTCAGTTGTAGCTGTTATGATTTCTGCTTTGGTTAGATTATGGTTGAGTTAAGAGAACTTTGCATTACCTTCCTATAGCATAGGTAAAATTCTTTCCAAGTATTTATTTCTGTTAAGTTGTGACTGAAACTAGTTCTTAGTGCATATATTGTGCTGCTCCATTTCAAGTATACGTTCCCTAGTTTGACAAGTAAATGAACGACCATCAAAAGATATTAGTCACCTGCTGGAATGTCCAATTCCCAAGATAGGTTTTTTCATGATTTTCATATCCTTTTGTGGGCACGACCATTTATACCAAATTTAGAAATTAACCCCGAAATTCAAATAATTCAAGCTGACGCGAGATCTAGAATTAAAAAGAATTAGAATCCCACAAAAAATAAATTCAAAAAGGGGTGTCCTATGTGATGAGGACCCATTCACCACTAAAGTAAAATGGGTCCAAGCACAAGTTTCTACGACCTTGCTTCAGGGGGTGGAAAGAACAAAAGCCAACCTTAGATATGCATAGAAAGGGGGTCTTATGTGGAAAGGACCCATTCACCACTAAAGGTGAATGGGTCCTATCACCATTTTCTAAGACCTTGATTTTTCCAAATTAAATGTTATGCAATTTGATTATTGGGTGTAGGGATAGATCTTTCAGAAGGTGTCATTAAGAAGGCTTGAATTTGAATTAAAGGGGCCAATTAAGCTCAATTAACTACAATTAATTAATGAAACCCTAAATAAGTGTTAAAGTGTATTAAAACACTTTACAACACCATAAATAAGGTACAATTTAAGTACATTGCATTAAAAAGGAGCCCTAGATTTAATGTGAATGTGTACAACACATTACAACATTAAACCAAGGCATTATTAAGTTAATTCAATGCCAATTATTCTAAAGTTAAGTGCAAAAAAGGGATACTTTTTCCATCACTACACCTTTCTTTATGTAATTTTTATTTTCTTTCTACTGAATGATATCGTGCAACCCTATTTTTCCTCATCCTTTCATTTCCCATTTTCTTCTTTGCAAAATATTATCTCGATAATTTATTTGCCAATTCCACATTCCAAATTTGTAAAACAGTTACAAAAAAATGACCTTTCAAATACACTAGGAGCATATATTCCTTTATTTTTGATATTAAAATCATAAAATATGACCTTGTATATATACATGTAATTCAAATAGATATATTTTTTGAAATGTCAACTAAATTGGTCTTCAATCAAAGGTTGACCACTAAAATTCCATAAATACTATTTTATTAAATGACCTTCGTTTGAAGGAACTTTAATAATAATTTTTTACCTAACCAAAATTTCCTTCATTCAAAGGTACCTTAGATCAAAGGTACCTTCGAATGAAGGGGATTAGCAAGATAGTTTTGGTTTCTGCTTCAAAATTTCCTCAGAAGATATAGTTTCAAACCTTAGGTTGGACCTTCAAATGTATTTAACTTGACAAGATAATTTGCAAGATTGTAGTCCTCAAAATGATCTTTCCAACAAGTATAGTTTTGATATGTTTTCATTTTTTAATTTTTTTTTAAATGGGTAAAAGATTTTGATTTGAAGCTATGAATCAATGAGGTCACAAATGAGGGAACTCATCCCCAATTTAAAAATTTAATAATACCCCAATGGGGTTTGAACGTTGATGGGAAGAACAAAACCTCAACTTAACCATCATACTATGCCACTATTGGAAGATATGTTTTCATTTCATTATGTATTCAATTTTTAATTTTTACTGAACATAGGTTTTTCAATGAATAAAAAGTTCTTCATTCTACACAGGTGGAAAATAGTAAACCATTGCAAAATATTTTAAAAAACTACCTTTGCACTAGGTATTGATTTCCTTGTTTCACCAAAAAAAAAGAATTTTGATATATACACAATAAGTTACGCTTGACAACATACACCTATGTCCAAATTATAGTTGTACAGTGGATTCAAAAATTAATTAAAAAAAACATGTAACAAAAAATTATGAAAAAATATCCATGCACTAGATATTGATGTTAAAAATCTATATTTTAAAAATTGGAATTTTATCCTTTCTAGAGAAAAGTTATTCTAGATGACAGATGATACTTTTTAAAAATGTTGAATACTATTAAAAACTAGTTACTAAAGGATATGTTGAAATATTCATGATTTATTTCAAAAAAAATTAAAAATATATTTAGAATCTACACATAAATCACCACAAATCACTAGTTCACATCATCTTCAAATTCTTAATAGTTTAGCTACTATAGGTCTCAGAAAGTGAAGATTCAGTTAAAAAGTTGATATAGATTTCCATCTTGGCCAAAAGATGGAACTCATTACTATGGTATTACCTTGATAATGGTGTCAACTTTGGTCTATGAGAAAAACCACCATTATAAATGAAACAATGATAATAGAAGATTTTAATGTATACCAATAAGCCTATGCAATAATTTCAAAGAGAAATGAACATCAAATAATAACTAATATTATTGATTTAGTAGAACAACATTACCAACAATAGAAAGGTTCCTTAATGGATTTGAATAATTTTGAGGCTATGTATTTCCTTTTGAAAGCTTCAAATGGATGATAAGACCAACAAAATTCCAAGATTATTTTTGTTTCAAAATGAATTGATAGAGTTTCCTTGAGGCAACAAGGAGAGATAAAATCTAGAGCTATAGAAGATGAAAATTTATTTTAAAATAGGAAGGCATACAATTTTATTTTATTGAATGGGGTAGAAATGAGCACCATTTTTATAGTCAAAAATCATAATAGGTATCATGCATAAGTCACAAAAAAATATGTTTTTGAATTTTTAATATCTTTGGAACACCACCATGTCATGTAGACATCTATCTATCATGCTATTGTTCAAAGAAATTATTCTAAAATTTTATGTGTTTTCACAATAAAAATTAAAAGTATATTGTGCTCTTTAAATGTGGGCAAGACATTTGGTTCAAATAGATAAGTGTAATTTTATTCTACAATAGATGCTAAAGTAGATTCATATTTCAATATGAAATTGTGTGAATGCATAATTTTCTATGTTACATAATGTATCTTTATGCATTCAAATATTCTTTTCTTTTCTATCTTAAGATCATAATAAATATCAAAATTGTATGCTATGCATACACCTAAATATTTTACTATGGAATATACTCATATATCCTTATATAGTTGTACATACTTATATCCACACATTTATGCACACACACATATATAAGAAAAATATAAACCATGAGATTGTATATATTTTTGATAAAAAAAGTAGAGGAAAGGGCCCTTCAACCTGACCAAAAATAGAACCAAGCCTATAGACAACCATAACTACCAAAAAAAATAGTAGGGGTAAAACATAGAACAACACCCTACAACATAATAACCAACTTAACTAGAACAAAACAACAAGAACCAGACCAAAAGTAGCTGACCAAAAAATAGAGCCAAGGAATACAAGATTGAGGGAACATAGGCCCAAATAGTTCCATAGATGATAAACCAAAAAATAGAGACAAAAGAGACCCAAATATATTGTTATAAAATGTATGCACACAATGTATAAAATTAGTTATCATAATTCTTTTGAATTGTAGTCTTAGTGCATACTCATAGTGTATAAACTATTTTTCATAGTGCCTCAATACATTTGGTGTATGTACCTTATTATAATGCCTCAAATATGTAGCTTCAATGCATACATATAGTGCATGATCCATTTATTAAAATTCCACAAAAATGTAGATCCTTACTATATGAAAAATTTCATAAAAATTACAAGATCAAAAGTAGGTGAAACTTGAAGCATAACACCATAAATAGTTCTAATTTTGGATTCATAGACAAGTAAAATTTAAAGGAAATAAGCATGAATTCAAACCATATCCATATGAGGATGATATGATATATTGGTTCGTACAAAATAATATACAAGGATTAATTCAAATGATATATATTACATTCATAGGACATGGCTAAATGTAGCCACCCTATTTGGGAAAAACCACACCTAAAACTTCCTATCAAGAAAAGAAAAGAAGCATACAGAGTTAGTATATAATTCATATGACATATATACTTTTATATTCATCTTAAACCACATGCCCTAATAAAGTATCATTTAAATAAGGTGAAAATAAAAATAGATACCTTTGGATTTTCCTTATGAAAGAAAGATTTAACATACTCAAAAATTGAGGTTGGCAATTTAGTAGTTTTTTTTCTAGTCACATTTCAACTTCCATGCAAAACCCCATATGCCCTTCTTATAGGAAAATTCAATGTTGGAGAGGAAAAAATGAATCCAAACATATAGAAACCAAACTTCCTATGTATCCTCTATATATTTCCTATCAAAATGGAATGCCTATTTTTTAATTTTTGGCCTTCACTATAATGATTTATTAATGCATATGTTTACACTAAAAATTATACTCCTTAAAACTTCTAATAAAGTTAAAAAATATTAAATAAATGGTTTAAAATTGACCCACTTAAAAATCATAACCTCCACCACTTTTGCATGGTTTGGGAAAAGTTACAAACTTAGTATTATTGCTAGAATATTAATATTTTAATGTAAAATTTTAAAACAATTTCACATATTTAATATTTGAAATTATTTACTTGAAAACTAGGAAACAATAGTCACGATTCAAGCCAAATAGACTAAAATGTAAACTTACAAAAATTATCTCATATGCATTTAAAAGAAGAAATTGACTTGCAATAACATTCAGGTAAACCATCTACATAGTTAGTTCATGCATTCATCATATATTCAAACTTGTGCAAGTGTGTGGGTTTTCAAATTATCATGGTTCAATTTCTTTATTATCATCATCTTCCTTCCTTTGAGAATATCCATCAACATGTGAGAGGGAGAAAACTAACTTGCTTTCAACTCATGTTAATAGTGAAGAAAGTAGGAAACTCAATCTATTATTTGATGTTCATTGATCAACCATATTTAAATAAGGAGGATGCAGTTGTAATAACTACAATAACTAAAACAATGACACTTGCTAACAATATAATAAAATATTTTGTGCTAACATTCCCACAATTATTACATTGTTCCTATAAAAGTACCCTTGAAAACTCAAATTTTACCTTATCAAGGGACCCCCCTTAAGGCTTACATAACAAGGCTTATTGATTACAAAATAAATATACATTCTTGAGAAGATCTTCCTTTGAAGAAAAAATACTAAATCGGGTGGAACTCCATCAAGCCACCTTGTGACCCTCAGAAGGGTGTAGCTTCGAGCTGAATTCCTAAGTTCTTAGACTACCATTTTTTAAAACTCCCATTTTTAAAACTCCCAAATCACTAATTCCTGAATTATTCGACAAAAATCTATATTGAGTTGTGACAAAGCTCCATAAAGTTGTCTAATGACCCTCAGACAGGTATAATTCTTGATCATAGTCTCATAAACTCATTGGACAACAATCCATATTGAGTTCAACAAAAAATCTCTTACCTATCTCCGAAAATAAAACTTCACAATATATGTATTTTTAAAATCCATCTCCATCAACAAGGAAAGCAAGAAAGGAAAGAAAAAACACTTCTCATGCAAATCACCATCTCAAAGTGAGAAGCTAACTTGGGATGATGGAAATTCCTTCATCCTCCAATTCCACTAGCCTCCATTGTGATCTTGTTACACTTTATCCATTAAATATCTTAGATGAGTCTTTGGAGGCCTCATCAAGTGTAGCAAAGATAGCCCCAAAAGTTCAAGCATAATTGTTTTCAAGGATCCATTGGCAACATTGATAGAATCATCTACAAGATACTCTGTAACTATTTTAATGATTTGGAATGCACTTTCCTAGACATCGGTAGTAAGAAGATAGATACTTGATTGAAACATCTTAAGGAAGATATATCATATGCTTGACATCTTATAATACTCATAAAACTAATTCAAGTTGCATATTCTCTTGTAAGACAACTTAGCTCCAAGTTACCACTAATAGAAAATTTATGCAAATGATTATATAGCCATTTACAAATCTTCATATGTTGCAAATAAATTATTGTCCCTTGACAATAATAAAACTTCTTTGCCATGATGTTAGCAATGAAATTTTGACCCTGCATTTTGTTTTCTAAAGAAATAGAAATCTTCAACATTTCCCAACAATGTTAACTTACTTTAATTCATTCACATATGTTTTGCAAACTATAAAGCTGCTTCCAAAAAGAGAAAATTAAATAAATAAAGGGAAAACCCGAACTTCACCAAATCAAACCACCAAATCAAAATGATTTCCAAACCTTGACCTCTCTATGCCCATGCCACATGAATAGTAAAAAAATGTAAATCACTACGACTAGCAAACAAAAAATAGAATCACCACTTCATCACCATAACGTCCTCCCACAGGGCTTCTTTATTGCTATATTTCCATTTCTATTGTTTCCCTTCTTCACTGAACGTTTCATGATTTTCTTAACACTTTAACCTTGTAAGTTTGATTCACAGCCTAAGATTTTTTAGCAAGATAATTTTGAAAAACAGAGTGGGCACTTGAGACATCCAAGATAGCAGTAGATTATTTCGAACCAGATGAAGTCACCTTATGCCCTCAACATTTAATATAAAAATCAAACATATACAACAAATATTAAATGCAAGCAGTGTTTCACTTGTCTATAGAGGAACATCTCCCTCATATAGCTTCAAAGAGCACCTAATCTCTATTGCTTCAACTACTCATGAGTCTTTCATGTCATTCAGTCATTTAACTATAGGCTTGGTGTAATGTTGTTGATCTGAAGAGAACAAACAAACTTTCCCACAAGCTTCAATACCGCCTCATCAACCCATGTCATCCCCACCTTCAATATTTCACTTAGAGGCACACTTGAATAGCATGCACAATGATTTGAGATTTCACTCACAGGCATACTTTAATAGCATGTGCAATGAATGTTTTCTTGTTGTAGACCAATATCAGCTCCTCTGAACCTTCTCAGGCTTCAGAAAACTTCTAAATGCCTCTACAATCAAACGCCTAGTAGTCAAATACATTTATCAATGCTAAACATATGGCATCTATATGCTAATTATTACAAAATCCACATCCTCCATCAACTTATTATCTTTAAAGACTTGTATATTTAGGCATTGCATTTTACTTCATGAAGTTCGTTGTTTGTGATAGGCAAATGAACAATATTCTCTAATACTAAATGAAGAAAGAAGGGAACTCAATCTATTATTTGATGTTCATAAACCATGTTTAAACAAGGAGGATGCAATTGTAATAACCACAATAACCAAACCAACCGCACTTGCTAACAATGTAATAAAATAAGTTCTACACTAACAAATAGATGGTAGTTAGTTTTTTCCATCATCAAAAAGTTTATAATCATGAAACACTTAAAGATATCAATTCTTTATAAATTAAGAAAATTCCTATGTTTGTAGTAACAAACAAGTACAAATATCATGTATAATCTAGCTATTAATCTAAATCAAGAATATTATTGAGTTATCAAATTTTCATAGTATCATGCAAAATATAATTAAACAATTTATTTTACAAATCTCAACAAAAGTATTGAAGAACAACATATTTATGAATATGAACTAAAATTATTCCAATGTCAAAACTAATATTATCCCTACAAGAAAAAAATATTAGATGTAAGCTAAAATTGTACAAACAAAAAACCTATTTAAGTCTCTAAATTAACATTTATCTCTAGACAAAAATGTTTTTACAAGACTCCAATATTTAAAAAAATAAAATAAAAATAAAATGATATTTATAATGTGAACTTAAATTATCTTCTAAATTTATATTAAATCATCTCAAATTGATTCAATACAAAAAATAATTAAATTATCTCATAAAATAAAATAAAAAATTTAAATTATTGAACGAGAACTGAATTTATTCCCAAATTTAAATGTTTAGATGACTTCCAAGAATTATCTCAGCATAAAAATATCTATACATCTCAGCTGTAATGTCCACCAAGGCATAGATATTTATAAACTTGACCTAAATTTGCAATTAAAAAAAAAATGTACAAATCTCAGTTAAATTATTCCTTGAATAAAATATGCTCATAACTAAAATTTCCCCGAGATTTACGAAAATAACGTTTGTAAGCTAAAATTATTGCCAAAACAAAACTATCTTAAATGCATGGGCTGTAAATTACCACTTTAAAAGCATTAAAGGATTTCTAAGTAAGCCTAATCTAGAATTTTTTTAATTTTTTTTTACTAACCTCCACTAAATTTGCCCTTCAAAGATGGTTTCTTTGAGTCCGGCCTAAAATTATTCAAAAACATCTGAAGTCTGAACTTACATTACCAGAGGCAAACGCATCCAAGGTATGTTAGTACTGAACCTTAGTATTCAATTCGAACGAATATTAGTACAGAACATTTAATTCAAACGTATGCATTAGATTGGATTTAACATGTATTAGCTGTAAATAAAAGAAACTATTCTTTGTATTAGAGCGCTGGGTGTAAAGTGGAGCGTATGAACGATATCAGATGATTCAAATGATAAAAGCCCAAAGACTATTATAGGCAGTGCAGGAAACATACATAGGAGATCAGTATATCTTGGACAGTGTAAGAAACAATACCTAGGAGATTAGGTCACATATTATTTAAGTCAGTACAGGAAACATACATAAAATAAATAAATCATATATTATATTAACCAGTGCAGGAAACATACATAGACGGCAAGGGACAAGATCACATAATATATTAGAGAGTCCAGAAGACATACATAGACGACAGGGACAAGATCACATAATATATTAGAGAGTCCAGAATACATACATAGACGACAGGGACAAGATCACATAATATATTAGAGAGTCCAGAAAACATACATAGGAGAGAAGATCACATAATATATTAGGCGGTGCACAGACGAGATCGCATATTATACGAGGCAGTGCAGGAAACATGCATAGGAGACGGAACTAACCATTCTACTCGAAGTTGAAAGAAAATGACAATGACAGAAACACAGGAAGAGGAAATGGCAGAGGCAGACGAGGGTGATGACTATTTAGAGAGAATCACATTTAGCGGGCATAAAGGAGAGTGTGTTCTGAGCATTGTCGTAAAAGATGTGGAAGTTCTGCTGTTGTATGTTTCCTAGGATGGAAAGATTTTCTGATGTACTTGACATGGCGAGGCATACGAGACTTTCAGATGCCCGAGTGAAAAAGTTCTCTGCCGGAAGCTCGTAATCCACGCCGCCTTTGAAGTTGAAAGCGAAGGAAGGCAAGGTGAGCTGATCTGATGTCTGATAACACAGATCTAGCCCCACGGAAGAGCCGTCTGCAGGAGTAAGATCAATAGCAGACTTAATTGCGTCCAAGAGAGGAGAGTAGGCAGCCTGGTTTAGATGGGTAATAGTGGTTCCAGAATCGATGATCATGCCTCCGTCACCGTTCGATTGCAGATCAAAAGTCCCAGCAGGAATATCTACAGCCTTGCCATTGAGGGTGATTCCTGTAACAGGAATATACCAGAAAGTGGGCATGACACTATTTTTAATGAGTGGAATCGTGTTGGCTCCGCTCAAGGAAGCATCCTCACCGAAAATGAGAGGGCTGGTTTGTGAAGAAGAGTCGGTGATGGACAGGAGACAGTAAGAGAATTTGTTGTCTACCTTGGAGCCTAACTGTGAGATAAGTGAGAGAGGACCTCTTCCTAATCCCACCAAACCGCCGACCTTGGAGAATCCTTGTCCTCCGTTGTCATGGCCACATCCAAAAGCAATGCCCGGAAACATGCTGTCGCTGCCGCTGCCAATGGAGAATGTCTCGTAAGCCAGGTCACCGATGGTATTTGAACCATCGCCATACCTATAATCAAAGGTACAATCTGGATCGCATTCAGTTTTAGAAATATCCAAAGCATCGCAAAGAGAGTTAGTGCAGGGGACAGTGGAATAGGTAGACGATTTGGAGGGGTCGAAGATTGGCGTAGATTGAGTGAAGCAGTTCTGGCAAGGCATGCACTGAGTCCAAATCAGATCACTCCCCGTGTCCACAATCGCTTCGAAACTCACCGGGGGCGTTCCCACTGCAACGCTCATCACAAATTCTCCGTCTCCCACGTGAGTAGGCGTTTCAGCGTCTAATTGCCCAGCTATCTGCTGCTTCACAAACGCCTCTATCATATCCACTCGTCTCTTACTTCGATCCACCGTCCCACGCAATCGCTCAGTAAAACTGAACTCTCCCTCTGATCTGCGCGTCAAATTCACCCTCCATGTCGAACCAGCACTAAACTGCCTGTCCGAAAAAGATGCCATCATGGGAATACTAAAACATATGAAAATCACAACGCTCAACAGCTTAGTACATTCCATTTTTCTTCTTCACTAATGCCGTGTCTCCAAGAGAAAGAGCGAGGTGATATAAGCAGTTTTCAACACTAAAGAAGTCTGCCCAATGGAAATTTGTAAGACAAGCCCCTGTTGTTCACACTAAATATCAGCTGCGTCTGTAATTTGCAGTGTAAAAACGCGTAATAGTTAAGATGATCTTGTAAATGAAAATTTTGGATAAAATAAAAATGATAAAACAATAACATGCATTACCTAATCTAAATTTTCAATACCTCAAATAGACGCAATGATAGACGAATTATTCGATTGATTTGATATGTTGGTTGCTCAATTCAGCAACATAATATTGAGATTGAGATGATAGATGAATGTTGATAGATAGAAATGAATGAATATGGCTTATGAGAGGGTTGATTTATAGACAAATTCTTATTTGGATTGATGGTTGAGATTGGATGTCAATAAGATGTCTTAATCAATGGTCCAAATTAAAAGTTGTAGTATGAAATAGGGTTAGGGCAAAATTAGGGCAATCATAAGGATTAATGGCCAAGATTGAATTATAAGATAATTCAATCAAGGGAGGAAAATGAATGAGAAAAGAGAAGATAAGAATGGCACAGATAATGAGGTTAGTACAGAAAAAGAGGTTGTTGGAGAAAATTAAATAATTATACAATTATTTAATTTGGAAGGGAAGGCGAATAATTAAATAATAAAAGCATTATTTAATTATAAAAGATATTTGACATGTTGACTTTTAAAGTAAATAATAATTTAATTCAAAAGTGAGTTGAAAATGACAAATTAGTAAATAATTAAATAAACAAAATTTATTTAATTATAGAAGAAGAGGATAATGAATAATGAAATAATTGAAATAATTTTTTAATTATAGTAGAAAAATGACAATAATTAAATAAATAAGCATTTAATTAATTATAGAAAAGAAGGAGCTAATTAGTGACATAATTAAATAAACAAAATTTATTTAATTAATCAAGGGAAGAACAAAAGAAAACATGAATTAATTAAATAATTAAGAATTATTTAATTAATAGAGGAATATGACCTTAAAAGATAATTAAATAATTAAAACTATTTAATTATTCAAGTAGAAGGAGGAATTGATATGAAAAGGTGGGTTCATATGTGAAGGACAATTTTCAGTGTCTACAAACCTTAACATCACACATATTTGTAGTGATATTTTAATGATTTAGACATCTGAGGCCACAAATATTTTCAAGTCTAAATATTCACTTTCTTGGGGCATAATTCTTCTTTATTCGCTTCTTCTCATATCTGAAATGACATTTCATGTCATAATAAAGTAAAACTTGTTTTCATTTGACATGTTCTGGTTATATCATTTCTTACATCTTTGAAATTCCATTTTATTCTACAATAAACTAGAAAATATTTTCACTACTGTATAGTAAAGCAATTATATTTCTTTCACATCACATGGTTGCTTTGGCATGCAAAGGATGGAACTAAATAATTCACTACTTTTTTTTGTTAATAGAATATGATACTAGAATTTTTTAGTTTATTGAAACACTAACCTCTTATTTTAGAAAGTCAAATTCTTATATTTTAACATGTAATAACAAATTTTTCTGCTCTTCTTTTTAGATGTTTTATTTTGTGCTCTCATCTTTAATTATTTGTAGTAGAAAATGGGGTTTTACACTCTCTTATTTGTTTATAGATTTTGTTATTAGTTCTAGATATGGATCTTTTGTTTGTAAAAAAAAGAATGATGTGGTAATAAAGACATTTGATAAGAAAAAATGAAATTGATCAATATATGATCCATTACAACCATTCCACCTCATTAGGGATCCTCAATTGTTAATCTATAATTGGTTGAGTTCAAGAAAAATGTCTCTACATTCTAAGGTACAAGTCTAATTTGAATATTTTTGGGTCCTCAACTTTCTCTAGACGAGTTGTTGTCCTAGGCTAGGAAGAACTAGAAAATGCGAGAATACAAACATTGTTCTTGTGCAAAAAGAGTATTTCACAACTATTTTTGCAAATAAAATGATAGAGATTAACTCTTTATGGGCGGCCCATATTTTGTTTGAGTGGATTTTAACTCTTTGAAGGAGATTCCTATGACAACACTAGCTTCGATATGAATATATACTCTTCCTTAGGATTTTTTGTCTCCTTATATCTTTAAGAAACCCTAAACCCTAAACCATTAGGTCTTTGGGGACAACTATTGATATCTTGAGACCCTTCTAAAGGCATCGTTAGTCTATCTATGATATAATTTGTATGGAATTGCATCTTACTTCTCCTCTTCTAAGTAGTATCACTTTGCATGTTGAAGATATTGAATGATCTTAGGCTTTGGATTATGAAATTCTTCCTTTTTGATATAGAGGTTACAATAAATATGGTTATAGATATCTAAATTTTCTTATACCAAATGACACTTCACTTTATGTTGTTCTAACCATTAATTAAATGAATAATAATTATTTATTTAGTTAATCCATCCTTTACCCTTATTTGTCACCCATAATTAAATAAATTTACATTTATTTAGTTAAGTTCAACCCTTCACCTTTAAATAAGAATTTATATTTACTTAATTAATTCTAACCCTTATTCCTCAAATCTTCTAAAAAAATCAATTAATTAATTGATTTAGGCCAATTAATCCCTTTACCATTTCTCATAATATTTATATCCACACAATCCTAATTCTTGTCCATTTAATCCTAGCCATTACATCCTTTCATATGGATGATAATCTAAACTTTCCATCATGTGACAATTGTTCCCACCTCACTCATGCCTATGTACCTCACACGTGAAAGAATCTAAAATTCAAACATATCTTTTACACTTTTTATCTCTTTTATGACACTTGTTACGAACCTAAGCCGTAATTGAAGCCCTAATCTTCCATTAAACTCACTGATACATTAACCAATTCATCTTGGCCCTTGATTTTCCTTAAGAAAATTTTATAAATGAGAGGCTTTTTATCCCATTTGGATATGTACTTCTTCACTAGCCATATGCTCTTGAATTTTTTATCCATTCTTATAATAGCCTTATACTACTCCATTTTCTATCTAATCCACCTTAATTATCATAATCTTAGTCCTACCATCATGTTGATGGTTTTACAAGAAACCACACTCCATACATAAAAAATAAAAACCAAGAATGTATTGGGTGCAACTCTACTTCAACAGAATTGAAGGAGTAAGTGGATAAACAAAGTAAAAGGTTCTAATTGCATGCATTTGAATTATCTATTTTCAATTTGTGTGGTTTTTTGGATTTATGTAGTTGAGATTTGACATCCAAATTTATTTCAATAGCAATGATATGGGTGCATGAAGATGAATTATTTTGAGAGATTATATATGGTTTGATGGATGGGTAACTAAGGATTGTGGGTTGTTGGTATGGATGGTAGGTGAATGACGAGAGCTCATCTTGGTCCACAAGAATCTTATTATCATCATAGGGAGAATAGTCAGTAATAATAACCTCATCATCATCATAGGGGCTTATGGTGCTTGATTTACCCTTGATTATAATTTTTAGCTTTGTTGGAGTTGGGGGTGGATTCATGATTTGTATGGGATTGTGATGGATGTAATTGAATTATAAAATATTGGATGGGGATGAGCTAGATTGGATAAAATATTTGAAAAAGAGGTGGGAGTAGGTTAGAGATGAGTATGTTGGATTTGATTGTGGGATAATATTTGGAAGATGAGATTTCGAGATTGATTTTGGATGAAGTAGAAGAATATGATAAGAGGATAATGGAGGATAGGTTGATTAAGAAATTTAGATTTTTATTTTGGAGGACGATGCAATTCAAGATGAGGGATTAGAAGTGGATTGGGGATTCAAAATAATGAAATTAAATTTGGATTGAAAGAGGATAGATTAGGTTAGGATGTTGGATTTTGGGTGGGGATTTGGTTTGATGCTTTGGAATAGAGAATCATATATTAGAGAAATTTGGGGTGATTTGGATAGATCAATAATTTTCTTTATGGGATGATTAAGGCATTAGGAGGAAGAGATTGGATAGTTGATTTAGGATGAAGGTGTAGTATCATAAATTGTCACCCTTGACAATTTCACACTATGTTTTGGTCCCCACTAGGTGCTTGAGCCTAGTTATGCTTATTAATCATTTGTTTTACTATCATCTTTAAAAAAATAAATTATTTTTGTTAAATTAAATTAATTATCTATTTGAAAATCATCTCACATTCAAAATAGGTTTAGACCAGGGTATCCTCACCTATTACAACCCTATTTTTGCTAAAAAAGTAATATTTTATTGTTAGCCTAAAATACAATCAAGGAAATTATGAGAGCAAAATAAGTAGTATTTCTACAACACATTATCACTAAATATCATGTTTTAAATTCATCATCAAATTGATGTTCATATATAGCTTATATTTTATTTTTTATCTTTATCACTGTTATAAGCACTAACCTTTGTCAGATCTTCAAAGAAAATATCAATTTATCCTTTTATGAGATGTTCAAAATTACTTTACTCCATCAAGGAATGCAAATCTGAGCGGCAAGTTACATCATATTTATTTATCGTTCCTTTTTATCCATTTGCATTTACTTGAACTAGGGTAATAATTATTTATAAACATCATCATAGTCATTTGTGGAGGTAGAAACACAAAAATGGAGTTAGAGTAAGGAAATATCCTATATGGAACAACCCTTCCTCTCTTGTATTTCTTATAGATTGTATATTTGAAGTGGATTGAAGAAGATTGAAGACCTCAAGACATCAAACCATATATGAAGCATGGAAACACCTTCTTTTATTAAATTAGGACAAGATTGATTATTCATTGACTGATAAACTTCAAAATTTGACTCCAATTGAGAAGAACCTATGAAAGATGGTGCTCTTGTGCAAACTCTAAAATTTTTAAGAACACTATTTTTAGACAAAGGTTCCCTTGCCCTTGTCTAGTAATTTCTGCTCCAAATTTGAATACCATGCCACTTATATTTTGCACTTTTTTCTCTTTTTGTCTTTTTTTAGTTATGTCTATTTTGAATCTATAATAGTTTGCTACTCTTGAATAGTTTTCACTTAGTTTAAATTTTCAATCACACACATCACATCATTCAATTTATATCATAGCAACAAAAATGGGACAAAAATCCTTACCAACTATTTTATCTCTTCCTGTTAGGATATTAGCCAAGTAGTTTATCTTGATTATTTTTATGTCCCTCAAATGTTAATGGAAAAATGTGTGATTTAAGTTAGCTATTCACCCTAAATCCCATTTTCCTACCTTTCTAGAGGTTTTCTTGATTGAATAAGGGTATAATTTAAAATAAAAATAAGCAAAAACACTAGATTGAGAGGAATATGGACTAATAGATAAGCACTATTTTTACTCTAAAAGACACTCTAAGCACTTGTACAAGCCTATATTATTCATATGGGAGCGAAACGTAGTGTGATTCCACAACACATGAGATAATTTCATTTAATTATGAATCAATAGCTAGGGAATGAAATGTTAGGTACCACCTATACATCCCACACCTTGGAGGAAAAATAATTTCCCAAGGTTAGCTTTATCTCAACACATGGAGGTAGTCATGAATAATTTTAGGGGGTGATCCACTTCTCTTACACCACACTAAGTGGCAATCATAATCTCTTAAGCTAGGATGAACAAGGTTATTGGAGAGTCCTCTAAATACATCAAGGGTATGTGAGGCCACATTAATAGATGAAAGAAAAAATTTCCTAACAAATGGGAGGGGAGGATAACCCACTCTCCATCTTAACTTACCCAAGGCATAAAGTTCTTGGGGGCTTAGAGAATATTGAAAATATTGTATTTCCAAGAGGGGTAGCTTTTTTCTTCCCCACTCTTAATACTTTATAAAAATAATAAAATTGATTTTGTCTTGTAGGGTGATCAAATCCTTAGGTAAGCCCCCTAAAAGGAATGATCCAACTTTTTTTGTCTACCCAAGATCACACAAAGTAAAAGGGGAGAACCTACACATGTCTGATTCCTTGATATAACAAAGAAAATAAAAGAGAGTAAGTGATTTTTTTGATCATCAAGATCACAATAAGGCATAAAAGGAGTGCATACACACCACTCACCTAAATAAATGACAAAAAAGTTAATTAAAATTTAGAAAATAAAGTGTCCAACTAAGAATAGTCAAATGATAGTACCTTGGACAAACATAGTCGTAACCACATATGTGCTAGTAGTTTGAAGATTGTCTTTTGAAATTTTTTAAGCTACAAAAATATGGTTATGTTACCAAATTATCTAGAGAAATGATGAAAACCATAAAATAAATGAAAAAACTATGCTAGAATTTATAAGCATCCATGAGATATGAAATTGTATAGGAGCTAATATATAGAAAAAAAAGTTGAACAATGCAAAAAAATAGTACACTATAGATGAAAGTGCTAAAAGGAAAAAGTGATATAGAACAAGGTATAAGTTATAAAGAATAAAAAAATGATACTAGATTTGAATTGATGAAAAATAAAAGAAAACTATATTTTTAGCTAACTATGGAAGTTCCAAATTATAGAATGCAACCATTGAAGTATGATGGAAGCATTGAACTAGAGAGTGGAATTGCCAACTTGCACACATAGAAAAGTGGATTTTCTATAAAATAGGTTAAAAAAAAAAGTGAGGTTGTAAATGATTGAAATGATGGAAACAATTTTTATTAAAAAAGAAGGGTTAGGGCCCTAATCCCAAACAAAATAATAATAAAATAGCAAGGCCAACAAGCTACTAGTTCAAATAGAAACAAGGTCAACAAGCCAACCAAAGAACAAGACCAAGTTACAAGGAAACAATCACAAGAAAAAGACCAAAATGATACACATGCCTCACAAAGATAGGCAATCAAGCCCTATAACCAAAAATGAACAACAAAAGAAACCTAAATTATTCCTTTTGAAAATTAATTAAATTTGATTCCTACTTGAGCAACTGTAGGTCATTCCTCTAGGGGTCCTTAGCTTCAGCAATAATTTCCTCTTTTAACATGCCAGTATCTTATTTATCCTCCTTTTTGTGTTTAAGTTTTTTTAATTTTTTAAATTCCAAACATCATTCTAAATATTGATCTATTCATGATCCCATAAGTGATTGAAATCATTTTGCTCAAAGATCTATCCATTCTATTAACCTTCTCCTCTAGGGTATAAATATGGTTTTTGTAGTACTGGAGGGTGTTTCTTCCTATCTCCTCCTCATCCTTTGAGCTAACCATTACCTTAACTTTCTCTTTCTCTTGATCTTGGTTCATGCCTTCCTCTATCTCCTCCAATATACTATACATTATGTTCCCCTCATAATCATTTTCATCTTCACATAACATGTTTCTCCTCCTCTACCTCCTCATCTACACTTGCATCATCTTTAGAATCATTCCCTAACACAACTTCCAAATATTTTTGGCTCACATGCAACTCATCCTCCTCCTACATAGGGATATACTCCTCATCTAATTACCCTTCCTCCTCTTCTTCGAAAGAAATTTTATTCCCCTTAGCATTCTAACTTTTATTTTGATTTAACACATTGGCCAAATAAGCCAACCTTGTTTCCCCTTTTCCACTACTAGAATCATATAAATGGCCCTCCTCACTCTTGTCAAGTATTTCAATTGTGACCTTCCTAGCTTTCGTCATTTCATCAAGTTCAAGGAATTTTCTCTTTGAGCTAAAGGGTTTTTCCTAAATTTTCCTTTTTGAGAGGGAGGGGTATATAGTTCTTCTTCAACAATAGGGTCAAGGGTGAGTGTAGGATCATGGGCATCCAAAAAGTGGTGATATGAAAAAAAGTGGTTGACTACTTTTTTTATGCAAATTTGATGAAGCGAAAAGGGTTTATTGAAAAAATTGTAAGCTTTCTACCAAAATAAGATATGACTTATTTTGAATTTAATAGAATAATTATTATTGATTTCTACATTCATTATGACTAGAAAGTCCTTATTGATAGGCTAATTGAAAAAAAATAAATTCTCAAATGGTTTAATATTTTTCAAATCTAAAAGATGCAACACATTCAATGATTCACATACTATAGGATAAAAAGAAAAAAGATTGAATTTCATAAAATTTTGACCAAGTTATGGTGGTCAGACAACATGTTTTAATATGTTTAAAGAGTTCTAATAAAAAAAATCATAACTAATTATTCACTTGCAAAAAAAATACAAAAAAAGTGGCATGTCTAGAGATGTGTCCTCTAATTATATTGAATATTTCAAAAAAAATATTTTTTTCTTGTACTTAGGTTGGTCATACATACACCTGCTTTTTATTTTTTCTTGAAAAATTAGTACTACTATATTAAAATTTTAAATTTTCACCAAATAGATTTAATTTTTTCCAAAAAATGACTAGTATTATATAAACTACATTCAAATTTCTACAAATTATTTTGTTACATATTTTTTAAATTATATTAATAACCTATTCAAAATTTTATGTCAAGTTTCCTAACTCCATTTTTTTGTATTTTACTGCCACTTAAGGGCCTAGTTTGGACCCCCATGATCCTGCACTAACCCTCAAGTGAAGCAACCATATATTGAGTAGCAGATTTTTTGAGACAACACAAGAATGGGTGGCCAGTTTTTACTTCTTACTAGAGCTATGGTTAAGTAGGATTAAGTGAGGATTTTCCTCCAAAGGTTTAATTTACAAAGGATTTACATTGTTCAGCAAACATGGTAGAGGGGTTAAGGCAAACATGTAATTATACATAAATTCTTTAGATTAGACCTTAATGCAATGGGGGGAGGCCCCTCTGACCCTAGGCTGATGCAAAGAGGAAAGAATAAAAAAGAGAATATTGATTTTTTCTTTCCACCTAATGTGATTTAAGAAAGGAAAATGATAGTCGTGCACTGTAGTATATCTACCCTGTAATGTGAAATATTTCATAATAAAAACACTTACCAGACCATAGGGAGTCGATAGTTTCTCCATATCATAGCTATTCTTAAACTACTTTAGTTTCTTTCCCTCCTTAAGGAAATTGTCAATGAAGTGTTGATAATCCTAATTACTCACCTTTTCCACCTTTAAACCCTTGCACTCTAGAGTCATGGCCTCTATAATTAGTTTTAGGATTACCTCAAAGCTAACACTCCCAATCGACACCTTGTCCTCACTCAATGAGTTGAATTATTTTGAAGTAATTTCATCATTGAAGAATTTCATCGTTAGAAAGAAAGGCATCATCCACGCTTCTTTAAATAACTCCTAAAAGACATAGGCCCTAAGACACATTTTGTCTTAGGGCCATAGAAGAAATAGGTTCAAAATGCTTCCTTGGTCCTCCCATATTAGTTTCATAACCCTTCCACATTCTACACAATGACATTTGAGACATAGTAACCATGCTCTAACTATAGCTATTAACTAGGCAAAACATATAGCTAAATCTATCTCTAAAAATTTGTGGAAGTGGTAAGATAAAAATTAAACCATAACATGAGTAAAACTATAAACACTATCTTTCTCAAAGTCACCAATTTTCTTTAATGATGAAGCCTTCAATATTCAAAATAAAATGAAAATCTTATGTAAGATCACCATAATCCTCGAAAAAGACTTGAGGCTCATGTGATCCATTATATCACCTTGAAAAATTGCAATGAATCTTAAAATAACATTTTATTTAGGGAAAGGAATGATATGACAACAACCAAGTAGTATCTAGAGACAAAGATTTTGGTACCCAAATGCTTTATGCTCCTTCTAGGGTTTTTCACGTAAAAGGAGATAATATTAGAGCCAAAATGTAATGCTCACATTCAAAGAGGGATGTAAAGTTGGTGCAATATGCTTAGATGAAGTAAAATAAATGTAGAAACTTAATGAAATAGATCAATTATTGAATGTAAACTAGGAAATGCAAAGTGCTGGAAAACACAGTGTTGTATGCAAACATGAACCAGAAACATGCACAAATGAAAATGTAACTTAATGAGACTGAATGGAGTGCACCTGGAGATAGAATTTTGATGCTATAAGGTTCTATAATGTTTTAGAAATCACTATTGATGATCACTGAGACTCATTCACCACAAATGGAAAATTAATCCTTCTAGTAAATTCTGTTGAAACAGGTTTTGGGGTTCCGGGAACTGAAAACCTCATAAAGTACATTTTCCAGCTTGGTAGTGCGACTAATTTTCCACAGATGGTGAATTAGTCTACCTAAAAAAATCTAAGAATTCAATGTCAAAAATGTGGATCCAAATATGTACTTGTCTTCTTGTCGGGTTGGTGGATTCAAATCTGCAAAAAATGGGCTGAACAATGTCTCCAAGCTTTAAATAGGTCTTTTTTGAATTGAATAGCTTTAATGACTTATTGAACACTTTTCAACACCTATCTCTTTGAAAAATATTCCTACAAGGCCTACAAACACTCATGCATAAAGGGTAAAAATAGTTAATAGTTAGAGTATAGGGGTTTTCCTTGGTCAAACCCCACTTTGGTAATCAAACCCTTCATAAAGAAATGAAATGAAATAAGAAAGGAATGATGAAAAAATAACATGCAAATTTCATGAACTCACCAAACCTTTATTGTTGGAGTCTAAAGATATGTCAATGGCCACTCGAAGATGCTTGATCATTGCTTGATTGAATGATGCTATGATGCTAAAGTGCTTATATGGATGCAAGAATGAATGAGATGATTGAATGGATTAATGGGGGTTAAAATGGATAGAAAAAAGCTTATTTATACAAACTTATGCCCTAATTTCCTAAAGATACAACATCACAAGCTAACCTAAGGTCTTAATGAATAAAAAATTGAAAGAAATTTGAAATTATTTTGAATTTTGTGCCAAGAGGGACTCATTCGCCACCCATGGTGAATGGGTCCCACTTAAGGAATGCAAGTGGGTGTCAGGGATTAAGTTTCATTTAACGATATTTTCATATTTATATTAAAAAGCACACTTAATTAAGGCCTATAAGTGAATAAAGGGGCCAAATAAAGCATAAAAAAGGTGTATTCAATGATGGAAAGCCTAGAAAAGCATGAAAGTTTGTTACAAGACTTTACAACACTTTAAAATAAGACTTGGTAAGGGATAAAAAGGGAATATTTAGATGAATTATAATAAGAAGAGTCTATAAAAGTGTGAAAATGTCTTACAACACTTCACAACACCTTTACAAGACATCATAAAGTCTTAATAATTTGAATATTCAAGACCTAATGTGAATGCATAAGTCACATTACAACATTAAATCAAGGTGAAATCAAGACAAATAAGCACAAGGAGGTAGAATTAAAGAAAAATTAAAAGGGTTACTTTTTTCGTGTCCACAGTTAGCCTCCACTTTAGTGAGAGGATGAACTTGCTTTAAACTCACACTAAAGTAGAGCAATGCATCTCAGGGGGTCTAAATGTACTAATGCTTGATAAAATGAGATAATAATGAGATCAAGAGGGATGATCTAGCCCCCAAGATGAAGATCCCATGACAAATCAATCATAAGCATAAAGGAACACACATGTAAGTGATGAAAAATAATGAAGGAAAGTAGAGAAAGTTTTGATCGTCTTTCCAACTCATTGTGGATTAGATCTAGGTTGTTTGTTTGGAACAAGAAATGTGTACTCACTTTGGGATGATAGAACTCATGGTTGTCTGTTAGGTGAGAATGCCCAAGTATACTCAATCTAGGGCCACAGAACTTTTGGTTGTCCATGGGGTGAGAAATCTACAAGGTGGCTATGGAGATAAGGCATGCCTTAGAATGGGATTTCCCACTCAACCATATCAAAGTTATACCTATTGAAAACTTTAATAAGGTGCCACAAATGACAATGTTGTTTCATGCTTCATGAGACAAGAAAAGGTTTGTATTCTTAGTACTCATGAACAAATGCAATGGCACCACATGAATGAAATTTGTGTTATGCAAGGTGGCCATGTAAATGTAAAATGAAATATGAAAAGAAATGGTCAAATGAGTCTTGTTAGTTCATGTGAGGTCTTCACTTAGGGAACATTGTGTCTAATGTCTCCAAGAAAGGACCAATCAAAGAATAGAATATTCACAACTTAGGGGATGTAGTACATCACATTAGGCCACCAAGAGGAATTTAATATGCTAAGGTAGATCACGCTCATGGAGGACATCACACCCAATGTCATCCACAAAGTGACAAACACATCGTATAAAGTAACAAGGCTGCACTAAGAACCAAAAGAGAAAAATGAAAATGACAATTTATTCCCCCACTTTAAAGGAATTGCTACACACTGTTCTATGATCAATTACTTTAATTTAGAAAAATAAAAAATTAAAAAAGAAACAAGAAATGAGAGCCAGCTTGGAAAGCCCCTATGCCAAGTCATATGTTTATGGGTAAGGTTGTGCCATGTTAAAGGAAAAGGATAAAAAGAAAGAGGGGTTTCCCCCAAAAAGGAACAAAAAAAACACATAAGGGATCTATGGATTTGGGGTCAGTATGTTCATTGCTACAATGTTTTGATTAAAAAGCACAAAACTGTCATCATTCCCCAAAACACATAGAACTAGAAGAATGACACAAAGAGAGAAAAAACAAAAGAAAAATAAAATATGTTTTGGGTCAACATGGAAGATACATTATGATCTCAATGCTTTGCATCATCCCAAAAAGGAAAAAACAAGTGAAAAGAAAATGAAAAGGCAAAAGAAAACGAAAAGATTTTTGGTCAACATGAAAGAGACATTGCTATCTCAATAACTTGCATCATCCCCAAAAGGAAAATACAAGCAAAAAGAAAAGGGACTGATTGGGTCAACATGGAAGAGACATAGGGCATCTCAATGCTTTGCATCATCCACAAAAGGAAAACAAAAAAGTAAAGTGACAAGGAAAAAGAAAGATCATTTGGGTTAACATGGAAGAGACATAGGTCGTCCCTACACTTTGCGTCATCACCAAAAGGAAAACACAAAACAAAAGTGACAAGGGAAAAGAAAGAACATTTGGGTCAATATGGAAGAGACATAGGGTGTCCCTACGCTTTGCATCATCTCCAAAAGGAAAACACAAAAAAAAAGTGAAAAAGAAAGGTAAGGTATGATATATAGAAGAATAGAGGTAAAAATAGAGGAAGTGTACAAAGAGAGAGAGAACATCAAATGTCATATCACGAGGAACAAGATACACACACACAGGAAAATAAAAGAAAATAAAAAAGGCTAGTAAGGCATATGCAAGTCAATCAATGAGAAATTCATCTGCCTCCCAATCACGTTCAATGTATTGTGAGGGTGGTTGACTATTGAAAGGTACAATTGCAAGTATCAAACTAGGGGAAGTACCAGGTTCTACAATTTTTTTAGGAGTTTGTTCATGTAGGTTCATGGAAGAGGAAAATAATGTATTCAAATCATTATACACCTCTTCATCTATTTTAGAGATGTCATCATCATCATCATCCAAATTAATTACACTGGGATGACGGATGGTAATTTCCAATGATGGGTGTATTAGGAGTTGTGGTTGTTGTATCTAATCATTTTGTTGTGATTGGGAAGGAGGGTCATTATTTATTGCTTCTATCAAAGGCGAAGGTTAATTTTCTTTTTTTTTTCTTCAGTTTGTAATTGACGAGAAAGGAGACAATGTCGATGCCTACGCTCTCTACCACCACAACCTCATTTGATTCTATTTTGAAGTTGTGTAGGTGTAAGAGTGGGTTGATTGACCATAGGCTTCTTTTATTCCTAAGGGGGAGGAACAAAAGGAACCATGAGAGGTGTATCAATCACTTTCTCTTTTTCTTTATACAATTTTTTTATGCAAGGGGCATGATGGGGTTGGTTTCATTATCTCTTGGATGTTTAGATGAGGAATGTGAAGTGTTCATGTGTTTGGTTGATCTAGAGTTGGTGGCTTAGGTTCAAGTTGAAGCATTGTCTCATCGAGGATAGGAGTGCTGGAAGTGGATGGGGATTTGTTGTAGAGGGACAATTCAACAATTTTCTTTGCTTTAAAATTTTGATAAGAAAAGAAAAAGAAATATTTGCGAGGTGTTACGGTTTCCATGGGCTTTGGCCAAAAGGCTTCTAAGGATAAGTTTCCTTTAGAAGAAAAAGGATTAAAGCCACTACGGTGAACAATGAATATGTCATTGTCATGTAGAAACTTTAAAAATTTGTGTATGATAGAAGGAACAACTTTCATTGAGCGAAGCCATGGATGGCCTAGCTGCAAACAAAACTAATCTGATTGTGGAATGATAGAGAATATAATATCCACTATCTTAGGTCCTATTTGTAATAGAAGAATGATCAATATGATCATAGGGCACTTGAAACCATTATGTGTTTTGATCCATGCTCTTGGTTTGTCATAGTTATCTTGATAAAGATCATGTAATACCAAAATTTCCTTAGTGATCACATTCTCATGACAGGAAGGATCTATGACTATCCCATTAGTTTCCTTATCATAATTACAACCAGCTATGTAAAGAGGACCATCATGAAGATTTGGAAGAATATCTTTAGAAGAAAATGTAATATCAATATTTTTCTTAGGTGGGCCCTTATGAGGGATAACAGCTATTGCTCCTACCCGATCATCCATAGGATTAATAGAAGTAGAATGTTGAATATGATTAGGATGTTTAATAGTTTTATGAACAATCATCACATAATTTATTTGAGTTTCACTAGCTTTGAAAAATGACATGGTATGTTTGTGCATCAAATTGGTAAAAAATTATAAATTTTGATTGGGAGGGGCAATAGACGGATTGCCTTTAACATTGATATTTGAAATAGATAGATAGCTAGAATCAATGAGGTCTTGCATGATGTGTTTAAGATGCTTACATTGTTATGTAGCATGTCCATTTTGTCTATGATAATGGAAATAAGTGTTGGGTTGAAAGTTTGGAGGCAAAGGCTTTGTTGGATCTAATGGTTTAATAATAGGTAAAGTAATCATTTGTTGCTGCAATAGCTGGGTCATGGTATTGTGAAGATTGTTTTGTAAAGGTGTAAATGGTATCTTTGGATCTCCATACGTAAAAGGTATCACATCTTTAACAACTATTACTTGGTTGTTGGTGGGTTGAGATGGTTGTTAAGGAGGGGGTTGAATTGTAAGAAGCTTTTGTTTGGTTTTCAAAATGGTTATGAGTTGCTTGAAGTGCTAGGTTCATATTTTTCAGTTTGGTTAGTAGTGGACATGGCATCATGATGACTAATAAAATTGTGATAGTCACAAAGGGCTATACATAAATGCATGAAAGAAGGAAATTTCATCATGGTCAATTTATCTTGGATGTGAGTTTGTAAATTTTCAATGAACATCTTTTGGAGATGTGGATCAGGAACCTTGACATTGATTTGGGCATATAGTGAATTATAGCGTGAGATGAAATAAGTTAGTTTTTCATCCATATTTTGTTTGCATCTCATTAGATCAACCAATGTATTTTTGGGACTCATGTGTATTTGAAAATGATTTATGAAAGCACAAACTAGTTCATTGAATGAATCAATTGAATTGTTTGGTAAGTTTGAAAACCACTCCAAGGCAGTGTCCTTTAAGGTCTTAGGAAATAGTTTGGCCAATAGTTTATTGTCAATAATAAAGTCACTACATGAGGCTGTGTAAGCATTAACATGATTAGTAGGATCACCCTTTCCTCTGTACTTCTCAAATCTAGGTATCTCAATTCCTTGTGGCATTAGTGTTCTTAATATTTCTAAGGATAATGGGCTGCTATGGACATAATAGGTGGGTGGAGCATTTTGACTTTGGCTTATGGTGGATATTTGTTGTTCCATGGAGGAAACAGTTTGGAAAATTTGTGCAATGAGAGGGTCAGTGTAAGTTGTATGAGGTGGAAGAGATAGCAGTGATGGAGTGTATGTAGTGGTAGGGAAAGTGATTGGAATGTTAATAGGTGATATGGTGGAAGAGCAGAAAAATAGTTGATGCATAGAAGAATTAGGAATATTACCAGGAATAGTCATAGAAGGAATCACAATGCTAACCTATTGCATTGTAGTTGTTACTTGTACAATGGTATAGGTAGGTATACATACTATTGTGGAAGGAGGAGTGTTAAGTCCTCCTTGACTAACCACAATATTTGCTGATTGGGATGTGCTAGAGGTGGAGGGAACATGTTTGTTGTATATCTAAGAAATTCTTTTCATAACATTTAAGCCTTCATCACTTTCAATCAGGTGATGTATGTTGTCTATAGCATGGATCGTAGTGGTGGAGATGTTTTCAAGACACAAATCTTGTTGTAAATGTGCTAAATCCTCATGAATGTTAATCACTTTATCTTATGGAATGTGATCATTTTGTGTGTCAACTTGCATGTTATGGGAAGGAAAAGTATTGCTAAAGGTGAAATCCATGCCTAATGCACTATTATCAACTCAAGGAGTAGTATCTTAGGACAACCCAAGATCCACAATGAGTATTATCGTGGGATTCCATGAGTCAGGAACTTCTTCTCACTAAAGTATTTATCAATAGGGAACTAAACACTCATATAAGGGGTACTAAAGGCAATGTGGATTCAAATGAAATGAAAACTAGAAGTAATAAAATTCCAATAACAAAAATTTTGGAAACTATAATAGAGGTGTAATAATAGAAAACTATAATGTAGAAAATGCCAAAAAATGCAGTTTAGAATGTGCAATTAGACTAATTCGCCGAGGGTGGCGAATGAATCTAGGAATGAATTTTTATGAGTTTTTTCAAAAATTTGAAATGCAACTTATTGTTTTTTATATGCACAAATGCAACTAGAGTATGAAAATGTAGGATGTCAGTGTGTTTAAATGATTTGAAATGAAAAAATGAAAGCTATATGATTTTTTCACTAATGCAATTTATGAAAACCATAGGATGTGTAAACAATGAAAAACCTAATGCAATGATGATGAAAGAAAAACCTAGGATTAAAATTCACTTATAATCAAAATTAGAAATGATCTAAATTTAGGTTCACCAAAATGGAGACAAAGATTTTGATACCCGAATGCTTTATGCTCCTTCTAGGGTTTTTAACCTAAAGGGAAATAAGATTGGAGCGAAAATGCAATGCTCACATTCAAAGAGGGATGTGGTGTGGGTGAAATATGCTTAGATGAAGTAAAATAAATGTGGAAACTTAATGAAATAGATCGATTATTGAATGTAAACTAGAAAATGCAAAGTGCTAGAAAACACAATGTTATATGCAAACATGAACTAGAAACATTTACAAATGAAAACATAACTTAATGAGACTAAATGGAGTGCACCTAGAGATGAATGTTGATGCTAGAAGGTTCTAGAATGTTTTATATAAATTACTATTGATGACCACTGGGACTCATTCACTGCAAATGGCGAATTAGTACTGCTTCTGGTAAATTCTACTAAAACAGGTTTCAGGGTGCCAGGAATTGAAAACCTCAGAAACCACTTTTTCCAACCTGACAGTGGGACTGATTCACCACAAATGGTGAATTATTCCACCTACAAAAATTTGAAAAATTCAAAGTCAACTATATGGATCCAGATCTATACTTGTCTTCTTGTTGGGTTGACATATTCAAATATGTAGAAAATGGGTTGAATGATGTCTCCAAGCTTGAAATAGTTCTTTGTTGACTTGAATAGCTTTGATGAATTATTGAACAATTTTAAAAACCTATCTCTTTGAAAAATCTACCTACAAGACCTGCAAACATTCATGCAAAGAGGGGAAAAATGGTTAAGGGTTAGACTATAGGGGTTTTCCTTAGTTAAACCCCACTTTGGTAATCAAGCCCCTGATAAAGAAATGAAATGAAATAAGAAAGGAATGATGAAAAATAACATGTAAATGTTATGAACTCACCAAACCTTTGTTGTTGAAGTTTTAAGATATGTCAATGGCTACTCCAAGATGCTTGATAAATGCTTAATTGAATGATGTTATGATGCTCAAGTGCTTATATGGATGCAAGAATGAATGAGATGATTGAATGGATGAATGGAGGTTAAAATGGATAGAAAATAACTTATTTATACAAACTTATGCCCTAATTTCCCAAAGATATATCATCATAGGCCAACCTAAGGTCTTAATGAATAAAAACATAAAAGAAATTTGAAATTATTTTGAATTTTGTGCCAAGGGGGACTCATTCGCCACTCATGGTGAATGGGTCCCACTAAAGGAATGCAAGTGGGTGTTGGGGATTAAGTGTTATTTAATGATATTTTTTAGGTTCATATACAAAAAAACACTTAATAAAGGCCTATAAGTGCATAAAGGGGCCAAATAAAGCATAAGAAAAGTGTATTTAGTGATGAAAAGGCTAGAAAAGTGTGAAAGTTTGTTACAAGACTTTACAACACTTTAAAATAAAACATGGTAAGGGATAAAAATGGAATATTTAGATGAATTATAATAAGAAGAGTCTAGAGAAGTGTGAAAATGTCTTAAAAAACACTTCATAACACCTTTACAAGACATCATAAAGTCTTAATAATTTGAATATTCAACACCTAATGTGATGTATAAGTCACATTACAACATTAAATCAAGGTGAAGTCAAGCCAAATAAGCACAAGGAGGGACAAAACAAGAAAAATTAAAAGAGTTACTTTTTTCATGTCCACAGTATCATAGTAGTTATTTGGTGGTCCTCCCATTTATTACACCAAATAGGTTTGGGGACGTAAGCATTAATACATGCATCCCTTAAATTATCGATATATCTTTTATCCTTCATCATATTAAAACAATACCTATGATTCGTCAAGTTGTTTCATAGGAAACAACACAAAATAATAATAAAGGACATGTGATATAATACATCTCCATATTTAGTGAGGAAAAAACACCCATTTGGGAATTAAACCCTAAACTAAAGGAAATAGGGTTCCACCTTTTGGGAGATGGAATTAGGCTTAGGAACTATTTCACTCTTCATTCATTGGGATACCAAGATCCCTAAACTAAGTGAATCAATTGAGGGAAGGAAACAAGTGGGTTTCCTTAGGTGTGATAAAATAGGGGTTCACCATAAAATGAAGCTTCAAAGGAGAAATTCAAACATGCATGCACAAAACCCTCGAAACTTAAAACATGAAATCAAATTACTAAATAGAGAGAAACAAAAAAGTACCTAGAGGATAGGAGATGTCTAAAAAAGATTTGATAACCCTAAAATTTTCTATTTTTGAAGTGCACTAGGAATCATATGCTAGGCTGGGTGATTTAGTCCTGCTACAAGAATCTAGGCAGAATTTCAAATCTTCTATTAGTAAATTAGGATCTCTAAAAAAATTGGCAGAAAGAGGTATACTGGGACTCATACACACACGGGGGTGATTTAGTCCCAATATTGCTTTCCAAAATATGAAGATTTGAAATTATACTCCTATATTTGTACTTCCATCTTATGTTTTCCAAACAACGCTTCTAGATACAAACTTGTTAAAAATCTGTAAAACAAAGTGTTGTGTTGATTTGCTTATGGGGGGTTTACCTTGGTCAAACCCCTAGTTGGTAAATAAACCTTGATAGAAAGAATAGATATGAAATGGAAATGTGTGTGAAGGTCCCAATATTAAGTGTGCCTTAGATTAAGAGAAATAAAATGCAATGAAACCCCACTCTAAAGTGCTAGAATAGGATGCATATATGAAACATGAAAATAATGATAACTCACTTTGGGAGATCTTCAATCACCCTAATAATCCATAAGAATGCATATTGTACTTTCCTTTAGGTAGAAAGTAGAATGATAAGGGAAGATGGAATCACTTTGGAAACAAGTCATTAGGCTTGGGGGTAAGTGCAAAAATACGGGGGGCCAAAAAGGGGGCTTAAGTGGCCACTTTTTTTCTGAAATCAGGAAATACTGACCTTGGATGTGAAATTGAGGATAGTTACACTAAATTTTTTGAGATGCAACAAAAAAAAGGATCATAGTGCTTTGAGCCTACTTTCTAAAATACTAATTTATTTTGAAAATGGTTGAGATTAAGGGGTTAAAAAGATGGATACACAAAAATTGGTGTTATTTTTGTTAGAAAAACATAACATAGCAACTTTTGTGCATACCTAGCATAGTGAATTTTTTTTAATATTTTTAAAATCACTTTGGTGAGAAATTAGCTAATAGTATGTAGTTGATGCATGATTTTTCTAATAATATTTTAATGAATATTATATTTTTTTACTAATTTTCAAAGTGGACACTTCCTAAAAAATAAAATTTTGGCCATGCTACCCCTACAAATTTTGAAACTAATTGAATTTTTTTTTTTTTTTAATTTGTTTTTGTAGAATGGAGTCTAGTTTATAAAAATGTAATTTATTTAAAAATTTGATTAATGGTCAATTTATAATGAAAAAAAACACCAAACACTATTTTTTTCCAAGAAAGAGACACAAACAAAATAAATTATAGATGAAAGGCTTAACATTGTCAAAAAGTGAAAAAAAATTACATTGTTGGATAACTAAGGGAGAGCCTAACATTTACCTAGGTGATTCTTTGTGTTTGACATTGAATGTATGTTTATATATTTTTATGTTTTGTTTGACAAGGATTGCATGTACATATATGTATTATGCTTGTATGCATGTATGTATGTATTTATGTATGTCTTTAGAGGGAGGGAGAATTTTAAAAGAGATTTGTCTAGGTAAGGTAGGAGGGAGAGAGGGAGGGAGAGACCTAAGAGAGAGAGAGAGAGAGAGGGGTAGATAGGTACCTAGTGAGAGAGTCTTGAGAGAGGGAGAGGGGGTGGAAGGGAGAATTTAAGAGAGAGGGAGTGGGAGAGAGGGGGTTAAAGACTTGAGTACTTGAGACCTAGGTAGGGTGCTAGAGGGAGAGACTTGAGAGAGAGGGAGGGTGAGTGAGGAGAGAGAGTGATGTAGAGGTAGTGGTATGATCCCCTTTGGGGGTTTAGGGTATAGGTTTGAGGGTATATGGTGGAAGTATTATGTTGAGGGTCCAATGTAAAGGGTAGAGGGTATAGGGTTTAAGGGTTGAGGGTTGAGGGATTAAGGGTTGGGGGTTTAATGTATAGGGTAGAGGGTAGAGGGTTTAAGGGTTGAGGGTTGAATATTTAAGGTTGAGGGTAGAGTATTGAGGGTATAGGGTTGATGGTCTAATGTATATGGTAGTGCACCATGGATTTTTATGGGAGTGAAATGTTATGACTCTCTTTTGCTCAATTAGGGTCTTTCACCTAAAGGAAAGAGATAAATCCCACACCAAAAATATATGTGGTTAACAATGTATGTGTGATAGAAATATGCATAAATGTAATGATCTAAGTGCAAAAAATTTATAAAATTGATTGATTATTTATGCAAAACTAATGAAATATGAAGTGTTTGAAAACAAAGTATGATATGCATAAATGAACTAGAAACATGCACAAATGAACTTAGAACTTAATGAGATGAAATAGAGTGCACTTTGAGATGGAATGTTGATGCTAGAAGATCCTGGAATCTTACATAAATCAATGTTTATGACTAGTGGGACTCATTCACCACTGATGGCGAATTAGTCTTGCTTCTAGTAAACTTTGTTGAAATGGGTTTCTGACTATCGAGAATTGAATTATTATGACATCACCATTTCCAACCTAGTAGTGGGAATCATTCACCACTAATGACGAATCGGTCATCCAAAAATGTAAAAATTCTAAATTCAACTCTGTGGGTCAAGATCTGCACTTATCTTCTTGTCGAGTTGACAAAACCAAATCTACAGAAAATGGTTTGAATGTTGTCTTTAAGCTTAAATTAGAGTTTAGTTGATTTGAATATATTTTATGACTTGTTGAACACTTTTGAACACCTATTTCTTTGAAAAAATTTCCTACAAAACTTGCAAACACACATGTAAAGAGGGGGAAAATGGTTAAGGGTTAGAGTATAGGGATTTTCCTTGGTCAAATTCCACTTTGGTAATCAAACCCTTGATAAAGAAATGAAATGAAATAGGAAAGGAACGATGAATAAACAAACATGCAAATGTCCTAAACTCACCAAACCTTTGCTGTTGAAATTTGAAGATATGTCAATGGCCGCTCCAAGATGCTTAATTCAATGATGCTATGATGCTCAAATGCTTGAATGAGATGATTGAATGGATGAATGGGTGAATGTGGGTTCAAATGGATGGAAAAAAACCTATTTATACACACTTATTCCCTAATTACTCAAAAATACAACATCAGAGGCCCACATAAGGTCTTAATGAATAAAAACCTAAAAGAAATTTGAATTTATTTTATATTTTGTGCCAAGAGGGACTCATTCGCCACCCATGGTGAATGGGTTCCACTTTAGGCTTGCAAGTCGGTGTTAGGAATTAAGTTTAATTTATTGGGGTTTATCGAGCTTTAATTCAAAAACACACTTAATTAAGGCCTATAAGCGCATAAAGGGGTGAAATAAAGCATAAGAAAGGTGTAATTCGTGATGATAATCCTAGAAAAGCGTGAAAGCTTGTTACAAGACTTTACAAAGCTTTGAAATAAGACTTGATAAGGGATAAAAAGGGAATATTTAGATGAATTATAATAAGAAGAGTCTAGAAAAGTGTAGAAATATGTTGCAACACTTCACAACACCTTCACAAGACATCATGATTTGAATATTCAGGACCTAATGCGAATGTATGTTATATTACAACATTAAATCTAAGAAAAATTAGCTAAGCATCATAGGAAAAAGACAAAAATGACCATGAAAATTTGAAATATCTATTTTTCTATGGTACATTTAGCCCCCATTTTAGTGAGAGGATGAACTTGCTTCAAACTCACACTAAAGTAGCCATGCATATCAAGAGGGATCCAAATGCACTTATTTTAGCAAGATGGAATGACAATAATTAAGAGGGATGATCAAGTCCCCAAGATGAATATCCCATGGAAAACTAAACATAAGAACAAAGGAAAACATGTCTTCAAAAGAGGAAGAAAGAAGGAAGAGGAAAAGGAAAAGTTGAATCAAGCTTCAATTTTTTATCTAGATAGTTGTTGATTAGATGTAGGCTATTTGTTCGAAAAAGAAAATGCATACTCACTTTGGGGTGATAACACTCATGGTTGTTCATCGGGTGAGAAGGCCCAAAAGGTGAGAAACATATGCTCGGCTAGTATGTAATCACAAACACATAGGTGGCTATGGGGAAATTTGTGCCTCATAATGGGCTTCCTGCTCAACCATACCAAATCTATACCTCTTGATAACTTTAATAAAGCACCACAAAGGAAAAATTTAGTTCGTGCTTCATGAGATAAGCAAAGCTTCGTATGCTTAGAACTCATGAACAAACAAGATGGAACCATATGCATGTAAGCTGCATTATGCAAAGTGGCCATGTGAATGTAAAAATTTAAAATTTAAAAGATGTTCAAAAGAGTCTTGTTTAGTTCATTTGAGGTTTGTCACTTAGGGAACATTGTGTCTAATGCCTCTAAGAGAGGACCAATCAAAGAATAGAATATTCACAACTTAGGGGATACAATGAATCACATCAAGCCAATAAGAGGAATGTAATATGCAAAGATAGATCACATTTATGAACGAAATCATACCTAATGTCATCCATAAAGTGAAAAATGCATCATATGAAATGACAAGGATGCACTAAGAACCAAGGAAGAAAAAAAATTCAAATGAATAATGCCAATGTATGCCCCCACTTTAAAGGAATTTCTTCACATCGTTCTATGAGAAATTACTTTAAAGTAGCTAATGAAAAATGCAAACAAAAAGAAGACATGAGATCCAACTTGGAAAGCCCCTATGCCAAGTTATACATTTCCAATTAAGGTTTCGTCTTGTAAATGAAAAAGAAACAAAAGGAAGAGGGGTTTCCCCAAAAAATGAACACTCCAAATACATAAGGGATCTATGGATTTGGGGTCAGTATCTTTGTTGTTGCAATATTTTTATGAAAGAGATTAGAATTATCATCATTCCCCAAATACATAGAACTGGAAGAATGACATAAAGAGAGTGAAAAAAAAAGAAAAAAAAGGTCCATTTTGGGTCAACATGGAAGAAACATTGTGGTCTCGATGCTTTGCATCATCCCCAAAAGGAAAAACACAAGAAAAAAGAAAATGAAAAGGAAAAAGAAAAGGAAAAGCTTTTGGGTCAACATGAAGGAGAGATTTATATCTCAATGCCTTTTGTCATCCCCAAAAGGAAAAAAAAAAAGAAAAACAAAAAGTAAAAAGGAAAAGGGACCATTTGGGTCAACATGGAAGAGACATAGGTTGTCTCAATGGTTTGCATCATCCCAAAAATGAAAACAAAAAACAAAAATGAAAAATAAAAGGACCTTTTGGGTAACATGGAAGAGACATAGGACATCTCAACGCTTTGCATCATTCCCAAAAGGAAAACACAAAAAAAAGTGAAAAAAAAGTAAAAGGTACAACATATAGAAGAATAGAGGTACAAATAGAGGAAGTGAAAAAGAGAGGGATAAAATCAAAAACACATTACAGGGGAACATGATACACACATACAATCACACCAAAGAAAAGAAAAAGAAAAAGGGAATGTGCAGGATCATGATGGGCCAAAAAGTGGCAATATGATGGGTATTTGTAGGGTATGTGGCTGATGACTTTTTTTTTTACCTAAAATTGATGAAATGAAAAGGGTTTTTAAAGGAGATTCTCAGCTTTCCACAAATATAAATTATGCTTTACTTTGAATTTAATAAATATTGATTATTCATTTTCTATTTGAATTATGACTAAAGTGCTAATTGATAGGCTGATTGAAAACCATCTATAGCTTTCAAATGGTATTACATTTTTTGAATCCAAAACATGCATCAAATTCTATGCTTTGCATACTATAGGATTAAAAAAAGAAAAATTGAATTTCATGAAGTTTTGACCAAGTTAAGGTGGTTAGACATACGAGTTTTTTATATTTTTTAAAAGTTGTAATAAACAATTCATAATTAATTATTTACATGGAAACAAAATACAAAAAAATATGCATCACATCCATACATGAGTCCTTTTCTTATGTCTAAAATCTTATAAAAGAATATTATCATTTTATTGTGGTTAGGGTGGTCAGACAGACACCTACTTCTTATTTTTTCCTTGAAATTTAAGTGCTACTGCATTGAAATTTCAAATTTTCACCAAATAGATTTTATTATTTTAAAATAAACCTAGTAGTTTAGAAACTACATTCAATTTGCTACAAATTCTATTCTTACATATTTTTGAGATAATATAGATAACCTATTCAAATTTTCACATCAAGTTTCCCAACTCTGATTTTTCTGAATTTTTTGCCACTTAAGGGCCTATTTTTTCCATGATGATCCTACACATACCCAAAAGGAAAATGTAAAAGGCTAGTAATGCAATTGCAAGTCAACCATTAACTGAGTTATTGGTTTCACAATCTCAAGAAGTATAAACAGAAGGTAAATAATGTAGCTAGGGGACTAGGACAAATGCATTAGTAGGAAAAGGCTAACAACTTCTTTTCCCCATTGAATGTAAGGTAAGAATGAGCCAAGGTGGGTGATGGGAAAGATCATGCAATAGTGAGAATGTAAAATTCTACAACTATTGCATGATGAGGGGATATGGTTTAGTGAATCATGGGATGATAGGATAATAGTTGGTATCAATGAAGTGATACTTGTTTAGTATGTCCTTCAGTGTTTGACATTCATCACTATGAAGTCCAAAAACATGATGATATTTACAATATAGTATGTTGGAATCTTTAGGATAGATCACCAATCTATTTGAAGGTGGGAAGAGTATTTAAGGCCTCTGTTATTGTAGTTTCATTTCACATTTAGGTGGTAGATGGAGAGGAAACTTGAGTTTTTTTAATTTGTAAGGTCATTTATGTTTACTAGATTCACCTTTTTCATGGATTGAAGGATGAAGAGGGCCCATGGGGATCCAAGAATCCTTTTAAATGGAATCATGTAAGGGTTGTTCATGTGGGAGAACATTTAAATTAGGAGGGGAATCAAAGATCACCGTGCCATCATCTTGAAGTCTCAAATATTCAAAAGGAGGCTTGTTGTTATGAGGAGGATCTTGATATCCTAACCCTATTGTGTTTTAATCTATTGGTCTTTGTTCTAAAAGTTGATGAATGTCATGTTCGGTTGTTGTATCACATCCTTATTTGCTTAAGATAGTAAAGCCTTTTCCATAAGTTTCTTCAAGGTTAATTGGTGTGTGTAACTTTGTTATAATAAAATGGTTGAGGACGTGGTTGTGTAGAAGAACTAGGTCCACCTATTGGAGGGAACTTAGGTCCTTAATTCATTTTAGGATGTAAGTAACCAAACATGTCAAGAGGTGAAACAATAGGGAGATCTTGTGACTTCATGCATGGGTAAAAGGCTACATTGGCTTCATGGTTGTCAAGGCATTCATGTAATAAATTATTCATGCTCTCATAATCTTCTCCAGTGATGTCAACAACATGAGGAGGAAATTCACAAGGAGTGTAAGGAGAATGATGAAGCTCAAGGTCATTAGGATCACAATCAAATGCACAATTTGACGTGTCCACTAAGTATTTTAATAAATTCTAAAACTTATTAAAGTAAAAAACCATGATGACAATGAATGAAAGTAAACTAATATGTAAGAAAGAAGATAAGACAAGAAATATAGAAAGTGTGATGGAAAGTAATAGAAAAAAACTATAATGCAAAAAATTCCTAGGAAATGCCTGGAAATGCAGTTCAAAATGTGCAACTAGATTGATTCACCCAGGGTGGGGCAAATGAGTCCAGGGATGAATTTTTTGTGTTTTTTCAAAAAAATTAAAGTGATTTTTATAATTTCTAATTCAAAACTAAGATGCATATGCAAAATTTTAGTTTTTGTAATTTTTTGAAGTGAAAAAATGAAATCTATATGAAATATTCACTAATGCAATGTTGTAAGTTCGATAAGATGCAAAAACAATGCAAAGGATAATACAAAAGCTAATGTTATGAGTCCTAGGATGTAAATGTTGATGAAAATAAAAAATATGATGTGTTCAATATGTAGGTTCACGAAAATAAACCAATATTTTATGAGGTGTGAAATGCTATATCTCTTTTACTCAATTAGGGTTTTTCACCTAAGTGAAATAGATAGATCCCACACCTAAAATCTATGTGGTTCACTCAAATTAATGTACGTATGATGGAAATATGCATAAATAAAATCATATAAGTGCATAAAACTAATAAAAATGATTGATTATTTATGCAAAACTAATGAAATATCAAGTGTTTGAAAACATAGTGTGATATGCAGAAATGAACTAGAAACATGCACAAATGAACTCTTAACTCAATGAAACTGAACAAAATGCACTTGGAGATGGAATTATAATGCTAGAAGGTCTTGGAATCTTATAGAAATCATTGTTGATGACTAGTGGGAATCATTCACCACTAACGACGAATAAGTCCTGCTTTTGGTAAACTTTGTTGAAACAAATTTTTGACTATTGGGAATTGAATTTTGATGAAATCACCTTTTCCAGCTTGGAAGTGGGACTCATTCTACACTAATGGTGAATCATTCCTCCTTCAAGAATCTACAAATTCTGAAGTCAACTCTGTGGGTCTAGATCTACACGTCTTCTTATCTGGTTGACAAGACCAAATTTGAAAAAATTAGTCTGAATGTTGTCTCCAAGCTTGAATTAGGGTTTAGTTGACTTGAATAGCTTTGATGAAATTTTGACCACTTTTTGACACCTATTTCTTTAACAAATCTACATACAAAACCTGAAAAGACACATTTAAAGAGGGGGAAAATAGTTAAGGGTTAGAGTATAGGGATTTTCCTTGGTCAAATCCCACTTTGGTAATCAAACCCTTGATAAAGAAATGAAATGAAATAGGAAAGGAATGATGAATAAACAACATGAAAATGTCCTAAACTCACCAAACCTTTGTTGTTGAAATATGAAGATATGTCAATGGTTGCTCCAAGATGCTTGATTCAATGATGCTATGATGCTCAAATGCTTGAATGTGATGATTGAATGAATGATTGAATTCTTGAATGAATGGATGAATGGTTGAATGGGTGAATGGGGGTTCAAATGGATGGAAAAAACACTTATTTATACACACTTATTCCCTAATTACCCAAAAATACATCACAGGATGACATAAGGTCTTGATGAATAAAAACCTTTTTTTTTTAAAATTTATTTTATATTTTGTGCCAAGAGGGACTCATTCACCACCCTAGGCTTGCAAGTGGGTGTCAGGAATTAAGTTTCCTTTCATGAGGTTTGTTGGGTTTGTATTAAAAAAACACACTTAATTAAGCCCTATAAGTGCATAAAGCTACCAAATAAAGTATAAGAAAGGTGTACTTAGTGATGAAAAGCCTAGAAAAGCATGAAATCTTGTTACAAGACTTTACAAAACTTTGGAATAGGACTTGATAATGGAAAAGCAAGGAATTTAGATGAATTATAATAAGAGTCTAGAAAAGTGTAGAAATGTGTTAGAACACTTCACAACACTTTCACAAGACATCATAATTTGAATATTCAAGACCTAATGTGAATCTGTAAGTCATATTACAAAATTAAATCTAAGAAAAATAAGCCAAGCATCATAGGAAAAAAACCAAAATGACCATGAAAATGTCAAAGATCCATTTTTCTATGGTACAGGTAGAGGGTATAGGGGTTGAGGAATTAGGGTTTAAGAGTTAAGGTTTGAGAGTAGAGGATTAAGGGTTGAGGGTTTAAGGGTTGAGGGATTAAGGGTTGAGGGTTTAGGGATTAGGGTAGAGATTTTTCTTGGGTTTAAGGGTTGAGGGATCAAGGTTGATGGTATTGGGTTGACGTAGAGGGTAGAGGATTTAAGTGTTTGAGGTTTAAGGGTTGAGGGTTGGGGGTTTAGGGTTGAGTGTTTAAGGTTTTAAGGGTTGAGGTTTTAGGATTGAGGGATTATTGTAGAGAGGGAGGAATGGATGGATGGAGAGATGGAGGGAGAAGTGAGATAGAGAGGAGGGAAGAGGAGGGAGGGAAAAATATGTACGATGGTTGAGGAACCAATGTATAGGGTGGAGGGTTGAGAATTGAGGGTATAGGGTTGAGGACCTAAAGGGTTGATAGTTTAGGGTATTGGGTTGAGGGTATAGGGTTGAGGGATTAGGGTTTAGGGTAGAGGGTAGAAGGTTTAAGGGTTTAACCTGTTTAAGGATTTAGGGTTGAGGGTAGAGGGTTCATGGTTTAGAGTACATAGGTTTGAAGGTATGTGGTTGAAGGATTATGGTTGAGGGTCCAATGCATAGGGTAGAGGGTATAGGGGTTGAGGGATTAAGGGTTGAGGGTTGAGAATTGAAGGTTGAGATTTTAATGTATAGGGTAGAGGGTTTAAGGGTTTAAGTTTTAAGTGTTGAGGGTTTAGGGTTGAGGGTTAAGGGTTGAGGATTGAGGGTTTAGGGTTTAGGGTAGAGTGTTGAGGGATTAGGGTTGAGTGTCTATTGTGTAGGGTAGAGGGTATAGGGGTTGACAGATTAGGGTTTAAGGGTTGAGGGTCTATTGTATAGGATAACGGGTATAGGGTTAAGGGATTAGGGTTTAAGGGTGGAGGGTTGAGGGTAGATGGATTAAGGGTTGAGGGTAGGGCATAGAGGGTTTAAGATCCAAGGGCTAAGGGTTTCAAGTTTAGGGTTGAGTTTTCAAGGGTTTAAGTGTTGAGGGTATACAATTGAGGGATTAGGGTAGAGAGGGAGGGATTGATGGAGGGAGAGATGGAGAGATAAGTGAGATAGAGAGGAGAGAAGAGGAGGGAGGGAAGAGATATATGAGGGTTTAGGATCTAATGTATAGGGTAGAGGGTTCAGAATTGAGGGTATAGGGTTGATGGTTTAGGGTATTGCGTTGAGGGTATAGGGTTGAGGGATGAGGGTTGAGGGTAGAGAGTACAAGTTTTAAGGGTTTAGGGTTGAGGGTTTATGGTTGAGGGTAGAGGGTTTAGGGTATAGGTTTAAGGGTACATGGTTGAAGGATTAGGGTTGAGGTTCCAATGTATAGGGTAGAGGGTATGTGTTTTGAGGGTTGAGGGATTGAAGGTTTAGGATTTAATGTATAAGGTAAAGGGAAGAGGATTTAGGGTTTAAGGTTTGAGGGTTTAGGGTTTAGGGTAGAGGGTTGAGGGTATAGGGATGAGGGATTAGGGTTGAGGGTCTATTTTATATGGTAAAAGTTATAAGGGTTGAGGGATTAGGGTTTAATGGTTGATGGTTGAGGGCTGAGGGTAAAGGGTTGAGGGTTTAAGGTTAGAGGGATTGAGGTTTGAGGGTTGAGAGATTAGGGTAGAGTGTTTACTTGGGTTAAGGGTTTAAGGGTTAAGGTATTAGAGTTGAGGGTAGAGGGTATTGGGTTGAGTGTATAAGTAGAGGGTTTACAAGCTTAGGGTTGAGGTTATAGGGTTGAGGGATGAGGGATGAGGGTAGAGGGTAGAAGGTTTAAGGATTTAGGGTTGAGGGTTTAGGGTTGAGGGTGAGGGTTTAGGGTTTAGGGTATAGGTTTGAGGGTATGTTGTTGAAGGATAAGGGTTGAGGGTCCAATGCATAGGATAGAGGGTATAGGGGTTGAGGGTTTAATTTATAGGGTAGAGAGTATAGGGTTTAAGGTTTGATGGTTGAGTGTTTAGGGTGGATGGTTGAGGGTATAGGGTTGAGGGTCTATTGTATTGGGTAGAGGGTATATGGGTTGAGGGGTTAGGATTTAAGGGTTGAGGGTAGATGGTAGAGAGTTTAAGGGTATAGGGTTTAAGGGTTGAGGGTTTAAGGGTTTAGGGTTTAGGGTTTAGGGCTGAGGGTAGAGGGTTAATGGTAGAGGGTTGAGGGTATATGGTTGATGGATTAGGGTTGAGGGTCTATTGTGTAGGGTAGAGGGTAGATGGGTTGAGGGATAAGGGTTTAATGGTTGAGGGTTTAATAGCTTAAGGTTGAGGGTTTAGAGTAGAGGGTTGAGGGTAGAGAGTTGAAGATAGAGGGTTGAGGGTTGAGGGTTGAGGGTTTATGTTTTAGGGTTTAAGGATTGAGGGTTAATGGTTTAGGGTTGATGGTAGATGGTTGAGTGTAGGGGGGGGGAGGGGAGAGTAGGGTTTGAGGTTGGGTTAGGGTTTAGGGGTTTTTTTAAGGGTTGGGTTGGGAGATGGTAGGGAGGGTAAAGGTTTTGGTCCGTTTAAGGGTTGGGGAGAGAGATAGGAGTGAGTGAGAGAGATAGACTTGAGAGAGAGAGAGATAGAGAGAGAGAGGGAGGAAGTGGGAGAGAGATAGAGGGTATGTGGTAGAGGGTTCAAAGGTAGAGGGTAGAGGATAGATAGAAAGAGAGAGAAGATAAACCTAAAAAAATTAACATTCTCATAACGCAAGCATGTTTGGAAGTAGTGGAGATATGACCATTATTTTAGCAAGAAATAACACACTTGTGTTGTAATGCGAGCACATTTTATCTTGCTCTAAAAATGGTAAACAATCCAATATACCCATGATCTCAAGGCTCACATTCTACATATTCTTCTGGTTCTGCACATGTTCTGACAAAAAGAACTTTTTGATGATTTTGTAAAGTGTGCATGCATGTTTTGCACATTCCACCACCTTGACATGAAATAGTAGATTTTTCATGTTGAAAGGCATATAAAATCAATTCAAGTCTAAATTACATTCAAGAGTGATATACAATTGACGTTTGGAGGGGAACAAGCTTTTAAAAAAGTCAAATTGTTGAGGAGTTTAAAGAAAGAAGAAGCAAAGGATACATAATTGGGTAGAACTCCTCTATTTGAAACTCTAGTTTTTAGGTATGTAGGTCTTAACACATTTTATATCATTCTATTTTGACTTACTTTTATTTTTGTTATTTTTCATATTTCATGTTGATCATTATTTGTTTGTCATTATAACCTTATCTTGTCAGTGCACATTTTAAATTACACAATTCTTTACACTTGCTAATTTCATTTTAAAACCACATCTCTTTGGCGTATTTTGTTAAAAAATTTACTTACCTTGTGTATGCTTCCACATTTTTTATACATATATATATGAAAAAAGTTATAAGGAAGTAAAATAATAAATCATTTCTCAATCATTTACTATGGATGTGCATACCACTCTCCAAAGCTTTCATTTTGGTATAGGCATGAGGAATGTTGTAAAATGTAGTTGAATTTGGTTTTACACCTATAGACACTCAAAAGTGTCCTAATCGATATCATACACTTAAAACAAATTTACTAACATCATTTACTCTTTAACCCATCCTCTTTTCACTTAAATTGATTAAATTATCCTAGCTATTTAATTAATTGCATCATTTTCATCTATTGACCTAATTAATTTAATTAGGTTAATTCATCCCTTTTCATGCTAACATTTCATCGAGCATTAAATTAAATATATAAAAATATTTAATTTAATTTCCTAATTCATCTTATTTAATTAAATAACCTTAAGATTTTTAATTAAATATCATTTCACCTTTCTCCCATTTATTAAATCACTTAATTTAATAAATATTGCATTAATTCTTCAAATCCCCTAATTGCATAATTAAATCTTGTTTAACTAGCAATTAAACTAACTTTTCTCTAAGTAAAGGGAATATTCCTAGGGAGTATTCCTTACCCCCTTTTTTACATAATTAAAACTTTTTTTTTAATTTGTAAATTGCCTTTTTTCCTCACCAAAATGATAATTCTAAGGAATATTCTCTCTCCTCCAATCATTTCACTTGGCTTCTTGAACAAGATAAACCTTTAACCTCTTGAACAATTCACCTTTGACCTATGTGATTGGGTCAAAAATGTGTTTGTTTGAGGCAAGTGTGAGCCCTTGATTAAATTTCATCATGCATTCTCATTCGTTGATGAGAATCCATGATCCATGCCTCTCATCTCCTTCATTTTGGAATGTTGATTTATCTTTTTTATCTCAACCCTTCATTCCTCATTTGATCTCCTATATGTAAAGCACTATTTGAAGAGAAATGGATCCATATTTCAATTGAAAAGTCATGCTATTGAATTCACTTGCATCCATAATATCAATTTACTCACTTTTTTAGTTTATCTTAGTTAATTTCAGCTACATCATAACTTAGAGAATCCATTCATGGCTTCCATGAATCCATCTTAGTCTTTATATGAATTTAGGTTTTCATCTTTTACCATATCTTTAGATTAGATTAGCTTATCAATAGCAAAATTAGTTTATTTTTAGCATAAAATCATGGTAACTTAGTTTGCATCATGTTCATATTTAGCATAAAATAGGTTTTCATACATCAATCACAATGGTTTCATCCATTCTCTTCCATAGAATCAACTAAAATAGGCTCATTAATCATGGGATTGGGAAAGGATCATCATTTCACATCAACATGACACCAATTACAAAACAAGACAAGTTTCAAATGGGTTAGATTAGGAATTTAATTGTTTTATGTAGTTTGTAGCTTTCATTTTCAATTAAAATGCTTAATTTAGATTTCCAATTTGAATGATCTTGTTTGTAGATGTAAGTATGTTTGGTGAAGTTGTGCTTTGATTCATCATGATTCAAGCATAATTGAACCTCATCGGCATTCCCTCGTCTCACATTTTGGCACCAGAAGGAGGGTAAACTATTAATATAACTATTTTTTAGCTTGAATTCCATTTTATGTTGTTTTGCAAGACCTAGCGATGCCCAAATTACAAACAATGACACTATTTCAATAACGTTGTGATATAGTGATGCCCTAACAATTTGAAATCCTGACACTAAATTAATACTCTAGTATTGATTTAAATATGGCAACACATATTTAATCTGAAGGTATGAAAAAGTTTAAACAACAACAATTGAATTCGCCAGTCCAACACTTTCAAATTTCAAACTACAATGCTACTGGGAGCAACAACACTAATAAAAATACAAAAACTATCATGCTCACTATTTCTACTAGAAAGTGACATCTATTTTCACTAGAGTGACACCTATACTTCAAATTGTGACACTATCATTTTCAGCGATGCCCAAATAGGGTAAGAAATTTTATGTTTGTTTTTTCAACGTGACTTAATTTATTGGGTTTATTTGACCATTGATGTATGTCTGAATGTGTTCTAGTTGTTAGAATAATATGGTTTTGTAGGTTTAAAGGCATGGAGTGAAAGTGAAGAAAGTCTTTTCAATCATAATTTCTATAATTGTAACAAGCATTTGACGCTTTAGGGAAATTGTTCCCAATTTCATGATTTCTACTTTCTACTTTAGGAAACACACTAGAGTTCAATTGGATTTAAAATGAATGCTCAAATTTGGATAAAATTGAACCTTCACATCATCATTTTACTTCGGGCTTAAAATTGAATAAGGAAAACTTCATTTTTTAATTGGTGCTTAAAACAAACTCATCACTACTTTGAAGGGTTAAAATTTACAAACTATTTGCAATGTTTTGTGATTTTCAATGTTGTTAGTGGATGAGTATGCAATTCGTTCATGCCACTTGGTGACCTTGAGAAATAGAAACATTCTCTAACACTTTGCAAGATCACCTACATCTTTCAATTAGGTTTAAAATTGAACAATCATGCTAGTGTGAGAAAGAGACATTGAGTGTGTTCCCTCCTTGTGCTTTACACGATTTGGGCAGTAGAACTACAAGTGTACTCCATCACTTTTGTTATCTTTAGAGAGGCCTGCCTAAGACCAATTTGAAGGTGACTCCAACCAATTTTTCACTCGGGCTAGTATATAAATGGATAAGACTAAATTGTCAAGTCCTCATGGTATGTAGGCCTTAGCCGTACAATGTCTTTCGGAATGGGGTACTACTATAAAAAGTATAAGATCCCTTAGTAGAATTGATTAAAGCCTTTAGTGGCTTGCTGGATTCTCACAAGGTTCCATGTCCTTGATTACCATTACTACAACCCATTTGTTTAGCAAGCCAAAATCCCAAAATATTTGTTGGTGCAAGAACAGTCGTTCTAAAGCCACCCCACATTTGTACTATTCAATTGTAGAAACAAAAAAATTCCTTTTAATCTTTGGATTTTATGGATTTTGAGATTTGGTGGTCCCAAGAAGTTTGTGTCATGGAGGGGAGCCAGTGTCACCAAATCTCTAATTGTTCGCATTTTCTAGTGTTTGGAGAAATCTTAGTGGGGAATCAACAAATATGGCCATTTCTATCCTAGGGTTGTAAATAATTGTGAGTTAGTTTATCACTTTTCTCGGTTTCAAAATGACACAAAAAACCATTCACTATCAACAAATATGGCCATTTCTATCTTAGGGTTGTAAATGATTGTGAGTCAGTTTAACACTTTGCTTGGTTTCAAAATGATACAAAAACAAACATTCACTATCATCCTCAAAATTTCAAACATTTTAGCTAAAATATGGACTTCTTGAGTTATCCTTGATATTATTACTTGTCCTAAGGATTTATCCTTAGAAATTCCTAAATATCTTGACATTAATCTCAAACCTATATTTTCCCAAAGGCAACATAGGAAATTATGGTTTTAACCTCATGATTTTCACAAAATGGACATTGTGAAAGCTATGATGTTTTTGATATAAACATATAGTTTGGAAACATAATCAAGACAAGTGTTTGTGGTAAGATCAATTCACTTAAGCAAAGATAAATTAACAAATGAACCCCACTTGACTATTTGGAGACCAATCACTCTCATTGAACAACCTGATATTCTAGGTGTTATAATTCAGCCAAAATTTGAACTCATAAACAATGAAATTGATCTTATTCGCAATTTGAGAAGCTTCACTTTTGAAAACAAGGAATCAAATAAATAGTGGAGAAACACAACAACCATTTTAGATGAAGAAGAGGAACAAGTTGATATTGAGGTTGGAAAGCCCACATTACTACCTCCCATGTGGAAATAAATATCTCCCTTTCTTCCATAAACTTAAACTATTTTCACATGATCTCAAATAAAATCAGGATCCCTAAGCCAAGTTCTATAGGTTGTCATTTTAAACTTAGGAATCTCACTCCAAAAGCTCTCAAGAAATACCTTTTAGTGCTTCATAGAAATAGAGATAGGTTGTTAGCAAAATTTTATAGACACACTTCAAGGTACAATCCAAAATTATATGCATTCTTTTTGAGTCAAAATCTTGATATTTTTACATGATACAAAACTCCTATAAATGATTCCTCAAACAAATAAAATTCATAGGGAAAATTTCCAGCCCATCATTTCAGACATAGGAATCGTAGAACAAGGTATGGTCAAAAGTGGGCTTCAATATTTTATGACAATTGTTAAACATTGATGAGAATATTTCATGCTCGAGCTAGGAGAGATCAAATAGGTTTAAACATTCCCATCCATCCTCTCATTTAAATTGACATTGGTTTTCTAGGACTTGAATATTTTGGAGGTCTAGCATCATTCTCACTACCTTGGTCTTGTCAAAAAAAAGGTTCACTTTACTAGATGATCTCACATAAAGTAAGGATCCCCAAAAGAAGTTCAACTGGTCATCACTTTAAGCTTAGGCATCGTAGTGTAAAAAAAAATCAACTACAACATTATGAAGCTGTACGAAAACATAAATAAGTTGTTGATAAAATTTTATCAACACACACTAAGGAAATATCTATACATGTATATGTTCTTTATGAGCCAAAACCCTCATCTTTTTTAGGATCAACAACATTTTTAAATCATTTAGTCTTTAGAATTTGAATATTTTAGAGATCTAGCATCATTCTCACTACCTTGGTCTTATCAAAACAAAAGGTTCACTTTAGGTCAACATTGGGTCAAATATTTCACTCACCCCTTCATCAAATTTCATCCTTCGCTTCATCTAAATTTGCAAAATTTCAAGTACACCAACACTTTGGGACTTAAACATCAATCAAACCAATGCTAACTTAGTTACTTTGTATGTGAAATCTATCCTTTTCCATGCACTTAGTTAATCTAGTTATCATTTTTGAACTAGATCATATTGAAGGTCACAAGTCTACCTTAAAGATTTCTAGGTTCATTAGCATCCTTTATCCCAACATCAAAACATCAAACTTAGGTCAAAAGTGTTGTCCCAAAACGTATACAAAGATCATTTCCCACATCATTTATCTTTTAATCACACATTATCATAATTTCTCCCAAAAGACTTAAGAGCATCCATTTTACCAAGATTTGAGTCAACCAGAGAGTTCAAACATTACAAAACTCAACACAACTCTCCCATAGGTGACAAAAAAATTATGGTAAAGACAAGATCAAAACACAATAGAATCATGGAGAAAACCAAAGTCACATTTACCTCAAGTTATCCAAATCCTGTACAATTCAATCCTAGAAGTCATGTTACCCCTTCACAATAAACATCATCTCAAGTGAGCCTACTAGGGAAGAAATCATGGAACATCAAGCCTTTGAAAATATAGCTCCTATCTCCTCAACATTTTTTGCATAAAATTTAACAAAAGGTTTCACAACTCATCACTAGGGCTAAATCAAACCTACATTCCTAGTCTTGCAACCAGCCGTGCTAAATATTTTGGTCACACCTTCACACCTCACCATTCAAAAGTAGTACACTTGTGGGTACCCTTGACACTAATCCTCCACCTTCCACCATCACTTGGACACCTACTTTTGGTGCTCCTCCTATTCCTGAAGCTCCAAAATAGCTACACACATTGCTTGAACTTCATTATTCCACCACCACTTTGACATTTTGTGGAGACCATTCTTCATCCACACCTATGATTACCACAAGTTTTCTCACCATCATGCAAAGTGGTATAGACCAAGTACCTCAAAACAACACACAAGGGCATTCCAATACTATATCATAGAACCAACCCCTAACACAAATAGGGACATCTTTATACAACTCTTTGGTGGGTTCATCCATCCCATCTACCATTTCCACATCATCCACCATCAATCCACCTCCAAAAAATCCCTTGGTTACAAGTTCTATCAATCCTAGAAGTACCTTGATCACAAATACTTTGTTTATATCTTTTACTCAAGGTCCTAGTGTGTCATTTCCATTGCAAAATTTAATGACATCATCCTCATCATTTCCCATAGTCCCCTTCACTATGCCAAATCAATCAGGAACACAAACATACATTTCTCCATCTCAATCCACCATCTTCAAAGGAATGTTAAATCAAGGTAATCCTCCACCTTTCACTAGCAATCCACTACACATTCAAAACATCAATATCCATAATCCTTCATAGATGCCTCAACAACCACTTGATCCTACATTACAAGCACATACCTTAGCTTTACAACAATCACAACAATCTTATCAACAAGTCATCCAGAAACAACAACAAGAATCAACCATAGCACAAAAACATCAAGAACATCAAGTAGCCCTAGCACAACAACAACATCAAGCACAACAAGAAACATTAGCACAACAACAATAACAACAATGAGAAGACATTGCACAACAAGCACAACAAGCAGCCTTAGCAACACAACAAGCCATGCAATAACAAAATCAAGCACAATAAGAAAATTTATTAGCACACCTACAATAGTAGGCCCAACAACAACAACAAGCTCAACAACAAGCTCTACTACTCCTTCAATCTTGACATGGACGTCAGTCTAGAAGAATTATACACTCTCAGACAAAATCAAGGAGAAACCTTTGCTAATTTCTTACAATGATGGAGACAAAGAGCTAGTAAAAGTAAGTGGCCTCTTCCCAACGAACAACAAGTGGAAATCATTATAGGCAATCTTGATCCAAATCTATCATTCCACTTGAAAAAAATTATGTCCCCAATTTGGAGGCAAATTAATTCAATTAATTTAATTAATTATGCTGTCCAAATATTGTTCTTTCATAAGGATGACTAATTGATTAATTTAATCAAAATAAATATTAAATTAATTATTTATAAAGTTATCCTAAAAATACAATATCGTAAGGTGACTTTATATTTAATTAATTTATTAATAAAGTGACTAAAATTAAATAATATCAAAAAGTCACTTAAGAGAATAAAATAATGTTTTATTCTAGATGCTTCTTGGAGACTTGTTGAGAAATCTATTTAAGAGGTTGTTGGCTAAGCATTTGACCACACTTGATTTTGGAATTAATTTTACTCATTAGCTGTGTGGTAAATAGCCAAAGCTAAATGCTTAGCTTGCTAGAGTGTTGAAGACTCTAGGGTTTTAGTTTCATTTGTGACACAACAAATCTGGCCAGTCATTTTGGGAAGAGATATTTTAGTCTTCTCATTGCTGCAAATTTTGTGGCCAAGGGCCAAAATCTGAGAGGTTCGATTTAGGGATTCATTGAACAACATTTTCATTTTATGAAGGACATCAATTTTTGAAGCACATACAAATTTCTATCTTCATCAAGGAGGTTGATGTGAAGGAGTATCTTAGTCCATTAGCAAGGATGATTTTGCATTGAAGGAAACAAATTTATAAAATTTTAACTTTGTACTTAGTAGTCTGCAACAAGTAGTGGTATTTCCTCAAGCTAGGTGCACTTGCAAGAAGTACAATTTTGTGTAGGGAGGAAAATAAAAAATCCAAGAATATTAGGGAGAGGTTGTTGGGCTCTGAGGAGGATTGGTGCAACATTTTTGAAGGAAAAGGAAGCCTCATTAGGGAGAATCAAAGGAATTCATGCTTATTGTCATAGTATACTAGGTTCCATATTATGTTCATATGATGCATTATGACAATTCATTATCTAGGTGTTAGGTGCTATTGAAAAGAGTCACATAGTTACTTGTGTTTCAGTTATTGGAATCCATTGTAATTGCTATCATTGATAGCCATCTTTGTAATATTAGTTATGATATGATAGTTGAATAAGGATAAAATTTGAGTTAGCTACATTGGAATTCATAGCATGGTATCTCATTCATAAATTCAAGTTGAGGAAGTTAGTTTTCTGCCAATTGTATGATAGAATGTTGAGTAGTTGTACCTACATATTAGCTAATATAGGTTGCATACAAAATGTTTGTCAAAATTTCTAATTACCAAACTCTCATATTTACACGGATTAGATGCATGCCAAATTTTTGTTAAAATGTTTATTGGCTATAGCTTGCATTTGAGTCACTTATATGCATTTAAAAAGACAAAATCAGTTTGCATATCATTTCTTTATCAGTATTAGATATTATTGCATTGTTGAAAACACTCAAAAAGACCATTGGAAACACACAAGACCAAAATCAAGCAATTAGAAAATTACAATAGCAGATTATTAGCTCTTCTCATCTTGCAAACAAAGTGTTTGACAATATTCCTTAAGACCAGAATCAACAAGTTTAGGTGAAATTATTCAAGGGATATTGCAATGGTATCAAATCCAAGATTCTGCTAGCTTGTTTGGGTCATTCAAAGAAATTTTAGTTGGATTTCATGGCCGATTTTAGCAAGACAATAGAAGCTACAATAGGATTTTGGATTCAACAACAAGATAGCATGATGGAAAGAATAGGAAAAAGGATTAGAAAAATTGGGAAATAGTCTTGAGCAGGAGGCCACTAAAAATAAATTACAGGTTTCATCTTCTCTTCAGAAGGATAGCATGTCATCATCAAATGTTTCATTTGAGTGGGGTGATGATGAGTACATGGAGTAGCTGGAGTCCTCTTGTATTTGGAAACCTATTCAGGACATTGAAGAGGATTTTGTAGATGGTATTATTGCTTTCCTAACTCTAGATCAGAATGAGAGCATACAAGAATTTACAAAAAAATAATATCAGGCACAATTGGAGGCTTCTTCATGGGAGGTTGAAGCTAGACAAAAACCGTATGGTCTACATAGTTTGTGGAACCAACTGAAGGTGAATGAGGGTGAAATTATAGAAGCTTTATCTCATCATGAAAAAATGCATAAGCTCTTTGAAAATCACCTATGGATTGTTCAACTAGAGAGAATACAAAAGGGAAATGAAGCAGAGTATTCTCATGATAGTTTGATAGAAGTCAAAGAAGGATTGGGAGCATTGAAGAAAAATTATTTGCACCATCTTTCAAATTGTGATCACCTTCTCAACCTTGTTGAGGTTTATGTGGATGTGTTGGGAAGGAAGGAGGATGAATTAGATAAGCTTACTCATGAGCTTATGGTTACCAATGATTTCTTAAGGAGTACTCAACTAGCTCTTCAATAATCAGAGAGCCATGTTGATGATATTTGCTTAGAGTTGAGTTTGGCTTGAGATTCATTATATTTAGCTCAGAGACTTAGTTATCTATGGTAGCCAAAGCACAGGTTGATGATAGTATCATGAGTTCACTTGGCATTCACATTCATGATATAGGTATAGTGTCTTGTGTGATGGAAAGGCATGAGGAGTCAATAGGTGATGGGCACATTGTTCTCGAGAGGAGTTTGATCAAGCTAACAATTGATTGTGTGTTGGATTTTGGTGTCAATCCAACCTCTTTCTAGGGAGTAGATGGAATTCATGACAATAATCATGATGATGATGTTGCTACAAGACCAACTCATCTAGTTGTGAGTTATGAGTCTTCAACGGATACTACCAGTACAGGATGGAGTACACATGACTATTCAAGTTTCCATTTGGCATAGTTAGGGGAGTTTCACCTCGATTTCATCTTAAGGTGTGCTCATCAGTTCTTTTTCAGTCACAGGTATATGATTTGATGATGACATCAACGATACATGGAGGTGGGTTGAACATGTGGTGTTTAGGTTCACTCTTTTGTGATACATTCCCGACTTTTGGTGATGAGTCCTAGTCTCTTGCTTCATTCTTTCCAATTGGTTGCTTCCTGAAGTAGGGTTTCAACATTTGGTCAGATGGGACTTTATGGGGAGGTATTAGAGTGACACAACAAAAGTCAATTGGAGTTGAGTTTGGAGGACTTCTAGCTTATTCATGTGATCTAGGTGGAGATTGTTTTTGGAGAGTGTGGATGCATGAATATTATCATTGCAGTACTTGGATTCAACATGGTGGGGAAAATATAAAAGTTTGGGATCCAATAGTTCTCTTCTTGGATAGTTGGCCTCATAGATTGATAAGAATTCAAAGTGATAGGAGATTCATCTATATTCAGTGGATGTTGGTTGGAGTTCTTTTCAGAATCATTTGGGATTTGGGTGGTTGGTGGACAGGTGCAAGTGATTCTCCATTTCGAGCTTTAGGTACTTTGGTAGTGTGGATTGATTGAGGACAAGAAATCTTTGAGAAGGGAGGATTGTCATCTCCCCAATTTGGAGGAAGATTAATTTAATTAATTATGTTGTCCAAATATTTTTATTTCATAAGGATGACTAATTGATTAATTTAATTAAATTAAATATTAAATTAATTATTTATAAAGTTATTCAAAAAATAAAATATCATAAAAAAGAGCTTTTTTATTCATTTTCACTCATTCAGTTTAAGCAAGTTTTGGAAGTGCATTTGGGTAGCGAAATCTAAATTTTGCATTTAGCGAATAAATTTTTGTGACATGGCTCTCCACCCTTGGAACCTAAGAATTAATTGTCCAGTTCAACCATGGGAAAGGTCGTTTGAAAAATCCTTTCTCAAGAGGATTTAAGCCTCATCTTCAAATTAGATTGCTTGCAAATGGAGGATGTTGTACGGGTGGTGCTAGGAGCAGAGATTACCAGTCCTAGAGCTCGGAGATTAATATTTCCTTCCCAATTTTTATCAGTATTCTTATCAAATGCTATGGATTTACTCAAATTGTTGAAGGAATTAGAATTAATTATGGTTAAATTTTTGAACCCTCAATTCATTGATAAGAATGATTTGTTGTCTATTGTACAAAAATATAATTTGTTTACTAGGGAGGGTTATATTGGTAGTTTATTTCCCCATGATTATGTCAAGGAATGTTTAGGGTTTGAGGATATATTTGAAGTTATCATATTGGGTCTTCAATTTAGGAACAATTATGTCCTCTTATCAACTCTAAAGAAACATGCCAAAAGAATTCGTGCATCTTTGGACTTTGAAATCAAAGAAAAGTTTATGCCATCTCATTTCTTCATGACCGTGTGCAACATTAATTCTTCAATTGTTTTGCTGGTAAAAAAGAGAAAATCCATTTTGAGTCAGATAAGCATGTGGTCAAAGAATTTCATGAGGCCCATTTAGTAGAGAGCTCTAAAGCTTTGCTTTAGGGTTTAATGGCAAGGGCCTAAACTGATGTTGTTGATAAATTAGAAGCAACTGAAGTTCCTTTTGTTAGCTATGACTTTTTTTCTTGCAAAACTCTTCTTCCTAGGTAAGCTAAACCATAGGACATTCAAGTAGAGGTGTAGGATCAAAACTAAACCTATGTAGACCATATGGAAGAGTAGATTATGTAACGCCCGTCGTGTAGACCCCAGAGAATGAACATTGCAACCAATTTTTTTTTTTTAAATTTAAATAAAGTAAACATGAAAATAAACATTATAACACATTCACATTGCACATTACATTACCACAACTTAGTTCTCTGGGGCACGCGAGGTTACATCGCAAAAATCTAACAACAAAGTAAAAGATAATGATAAACAACTTATCCATTAATATTATAATAACCATGAATAAAATTACATCCATGAGTCAAAAGCGAAGGTATCACCATGTCACATATTACAATCATAAAGAATCTCTTACAATAATGTTACAAAAGTTCCTAACTATTACATCATCGTTTAAACAATACATTACATGATCTTAATAAATGAATTACAATAACTTTCCCAAACATGTGGGATGATACAAAGTACAATAACATATGAATTACAGAGTGAACACTAGTACAAATCCAACTGTAGAATGCTGAGAAGATAGAATGCTAATGGGGAACCCAACGGGTGCAGAGCACATTCCACCCAACCATGTGAATTATAAATAACTCAACCCCCATGCTCATAGGTGACAAGGAAGAGATCACGACCATGAATTCCAAACTGTCTCCAATGAACAAAATAGCACAAAACTCAAGTACAACTCAAGGATTATAATGACATAAGCAACAACATTCACGAGTTGACATAATTAGACAAAGCTATGAATCTCATCACGATTAACCAAAGCAACGACCATTATCCAAGTAACTAAATAACAACCATAAACCAATTCCAAGAGAATTTGAAACAACAATTAGAATACAAATCTAGAATAACTGACACAACAATCAAAATACAAATTCCAGAGGCAAGAAGGAAACAAGTAAACAAGTGTCTAGTAGAGAGTGTCATCGCATAGCTCTCATGGGATATTCTGTCCCTTCATCCAACTTGAGGCGTCGACACCCATCTATGGATATCCTGGCCCTTCCTCCTACTTGAGGTGCCAACACCATAGGGTAGCTCATGCGGAGCTGATAACTTCTCATGGGGACGAGGTTACAACTTTGCCGACAACGGCCTGCTCAGTCTATCATTAGTCTATGATAGCCCTAATGCATAGATGATGTATCCAATATTTATTATCTTGTGTGTTTTACTACCCATCCCCCTAAGTCTATTTTTATGTTATCACTTGTTATACTACTCTTACATGGGTTATCCTGAGCTCTTCCTCCTTTCGAGGCGCTAATGCCCACAAAGAGCTACTCTCCCTAAGACCCTTAACATAAACAAAAACTAGGCAAGGGTTGTACTATAATGAACAAAGCACACAATTCAAGATAAGGACATGCGAGGTATTACCCATCTCGTGATAACTCATAATCAAAATCTCAACAACCCGTACAACTCTTCCAAGCATAAAACTAATGAATTTCAATTCCAAGAGCACAACCAAAATGAGGATAACATTCAATAATTAAATCAAACCTCTGGAAATAAGGTTCACAATAACCAAAATTGGGTCTAAAATTTACAACAGGGTTCCCACATCCAAGGAAAAACCAACCCTATAATAAAATGGTAATATTAAAACCTCCCGACCAAATAACTTGAGAGACCATTTGAAATTAAAACATACAATAACAATTTTACCATCATATTTAATTTGTATCATTTAATAAACCCATACAATCCAACTTTACAATTTTCACAATTAAAACCCAATCAATAAATTCTAAACTTGCAATTTATCTAGATTTATAAATACAATTTATTGCATATATATATATATGTATGTATATATATATATATATATATATAAACATAAAATATATATCTACTAACATTTTCCTTTCTTATAATTCCCAAACTTATACAAATAAACAAAAATGAATGTAATTATACTCAAATTGTGAATATACATGCAATATATATTTATATATATATAAATATATATAAAACATAATATAACATAAAAAAATAAAACAAAGTTTAAAAAAAAAACAATTTTAAAACATAAAGAGCAACGCCCATACATGGGTGTTGTCGTTAGTCCCACGACTGCTGTGCGCAACAGTCCACAGACTGCAACGCAGTTTGTGGCCTGGTGCAGGGGTATGGGGAGGGGGTACAGCCTGCGTCATCCCTCTCCTCTCCCACATATATATATTTTTTATATAATTTTTTTTTTGAAATATAACACAATTTCAATTTCGCCAACTTTCCGAGGTTCGGCCAAAATAAAATACAAAAGGCCAAAAAAAGATTACATTCGAATTACATAATCATATTTAAATATATATATATAAATATATTCAAAACATAAGCTCAGTACAACAGTATACTCATGACAGACAAAAAAAAGGTATATATATATATATATATTTATATATACATATATATATTTCTTCCAAAATTACTTTTATTATAGAGGGAGATGTATTTCTCCATAAAATAACTTTAAGGAAAACTTAAAACACACAACTCAAAATTTTATAATGAATTCCTCCTCTCTTTTGTTTTCATAACCAAATTGAATAAATCACAGAACATCTTAGATCAACCTGTTTCCCCTCTTCCACAAATTTGCATATTCATTAAAATCTAAATCCCAAGAGTTTTCGTTCTATTTCATAGAATACCATATTTAACTAAATCTCAGACATATATTTTCTTTACAACACAATTTCATTCAAGTCGTAATTTTTTTTATTTCTTTTGTAGATTCAAAGAAATCAAAGGTAGAGAAGGGAACCTGGAGTCTTGCATTTATTTGAGAACCTGATGGTGCTTGCTTGATCTCGATGGCCTCTATGAAGAGATTCTCGTTCCTACTTTGAAATCTCCTCTCCACAATACTATGCTTGAATTCGAATGCAAGATTTTATTTAGAAAACTGTCTCCAACATAATGCAAGCAAAAGACTGAAAAATCCCTTTCTAGAATCCCAAAAGAACTATTGAATTCAAAAAACTTAATTCTTGTGCAACTTCAATTCCAATTTTCCTGTGTGAGAAAAACTCACAAATTTTCAATTAAATAAAAGATATTTCCCTTCCTTTCCAAAAGCTCTGAAAATCCAATATAAAGAAATTATTTATTTTAAAAATAAGCTTTTTAGTCAACACTTAATCCTCATTCGTCCTTTCAACTTTTGATGTTGTTTGATTTATTTATTTTTCCATTTTACAATACTTTTTGTTTTAAATCAGCTTTTGCAAGCTTTACTTGCTTTGCACATAATTTGATTTATTTAATTTATTTATTTTATAATTATCTTCAACAAGATAATTTAATTAAATTAACAAAACACAATTTAATATTTAATTAGAATTTAATAAAACACATGACTTTTTAAGCTAAAACTTTTTAAATATTTAAATACAAATTAATCTAACATTATAATAAACAATTATTACCATCATTTAATTAAATCAATCACAACTTATAAAATACCAACATAAATAACATACAAAAAGACACTCACATGAAACAATAATAAATACATAAATGACAATTACAAGATTGCACAATACCATTCAATCAAGACGGTCTGACAACATCGGACATGGTGACTTCCTTGTCATCTCTGTTTCAACATTATACCATTGGGTTGTTGGTGCTCGCCCTGTCCTGCCGAAGCAGGTGGAATCGAGACTCTGTACCTACAAACCGTGCATACAAACCAAGTCGTGTACATGTGCATATATTTATATAAAATCAAAGCATAAAATTGTGGGAAGGAATTGCAGCGTAGCAGGGCACTCGTGAACGAGTGATGCTACACTGTCCTTTTATCACATCTATTCTAACAATCATAATATAAATGATAAAATAACATCTCTAAACTAATGGATCATCTCATAATATAATTTATTAAATCACTGCATCATAATATAATTCTAGAATCAACTAACATCACCAACCATAATGCCATATCAATAACCATGTCCAAAAATGTATAAGCATAAACACCAAAGTCTACTAACCAAACCACCAAACCAAACAATATAAGTACCATCATAGTATCAAAGTATCAAATCAAAGCATAGAAACTGTTGAGTCCATCTAGGAAACAGGAGGGTTATTACATCCTCCCCCCCATGAATCTGGCTTACTCCTGGAAGCCAGAAAACAAGTAAGGTTAGGATTCTCTAATACAGGAAGCATCCTCCCATGTCGTTGAAGTCTCATTATTGGGATCCCACTGGACCCACACCTGCTCAATGTCCCTGCCTCTAAGAATGAGTCTCCTGTGCTACATCATGACCATGGGCTCTAGAGCTAGCTTCCCGTCGTTGACCTATAGAGCATTCCAATCAAGTATGTGAGTAACATTAGGAAAATATGGCCTAAGGAATGATACATGAAAAACATTGTGAATCCATGATAGACTAGGTGGCAAGGCAAGGCGATAGGCAACAGGACCAATATGCTCTAACACCTTGAACAGACCCACAAAATGGGGTGCAAGCTTAGAACCCTTTCCATGACGAATAGGGCTCTTTCGAGGATGAACTCGAAGAAACACTCGATCTCCAACTACAAACTTCCGATCACCCTTGTGAGCATCATCAAACTTCTTCTGCCTATCTTGAGTTGCTACCAGATGCTCTTAGATGCGAGTTACCTGCTGCTCCATCTCTTGAAGCATTTTGGGTCCAAGAAGCACCCTGTCATCCAAACAATCCCAACTCAAAGGGGTACGGCAAGGATGACCATACAAGGCCGGAAATGGAGCCATGCCAATAGAACTATAATAGCAATTGTTATAGGAAAACTCAACCAAATGCTGATAATATTGCCAACAAGATTGTTGGTCCATGACATACATGTAGAGCATATCCTCAAGCACCTGATTAACTCTCTCAGTTTGACCATCAGTCTCAGGATGGTAGGTAGAACTAAAACTCAACTTAGTCCCTAAGGACCGCTGAAGGGATGTCCATAATGCAGATGTGAATATCGTATCTCTATCAGAAGTGATTCTGCATGGTATCCCATGCAATCAGACAATATCTTCCATGAACACCCTAGCAACCACAGAAGTAGTATAAGAAGATCAGATAGAGGAGAAATGGGCTACCTTGGTCAACCTATCAATAGTGACCATGATAGTGTTGTGTTTCTTGGAAGACATAGGCAACCCGACTATAAAATCCATAGAGATGATGTCCCACTTCCACTTTGGGACAAGATGAGGTTGTAACAAGCCTGTCGGATGATGATGCTCAACCTTAACTCTCTGAAATTCAAGGCACCTAGCCACAAAATCAGCAATGTCACGCTTCATTCCTACCCAAAAATATAGTGAGCAAAGATCAGCATACATTTTCTTAACTCCTAGCTGTGCCAAATAAGGAGCTCTATGAGCTTCAGACAAGATTAGGGTGCGAAGACCCTCTGTAGGAGGTACATACATATGGCCTGCATAGCGCAAAACATCATCTAAATCCAAAGAGTATCTAGAAAATTTACCTTCCAAAGCTTTGCCCAACTCGATCTCTGATTTCACCACTTGATACCAATCATCAGAAGAAAGAGCAGAAATAATTTAACTCTTCAAATCAACCTCAAGAGCCATAGTAGAAATCTCATGCTTGTGTCTACTCAATGCATCCCCCACCACATTCTCCTTGCCCTGAATATATTTCACTTCAAAATCGTATTTACACAAAAATTCCATCCACCCTCTCTATCTTGCATTCAGGTTCAGCGGCATGAAGATGTATTATAGACTACGGTGATCTGTATGCAACTCAAACTAATGCCCTAGGAGAAAGTGTCGCCATCTTACCAAGGCATGCACAATTGCGGCTAACTCCAAATCATGAGTGGGGTAACTAAGTTCATGGTCCTTAATTTTCCGTGATTCATAAGCAATCACTTGCCCTTCCTGCATCAACACAACCCCTAAGCCTTCCAAAGAAGCATCCGTACAAACAACAAAGTCATCTGTCGGATCCAGAACTGCTAAGATTGGAGCACTAGTCAACTTGTCCTTTAGAGTCTTGAAAGCTAACTCACATTGATCGGACCAAAGGAACTTCTCTCCCTTCCTCTGTAAAGAGGTGATAGGATGTGCCAACCTAGAAAAACCTTGGACAAACCACCTATAATAGCCTGCCAGTCCCATGAAGCTATGAATTTTTGAGACATTGGTGGGTGCAGGCCAATCCAGAATGGCCCGAATCTTTGTAGGATCAATTGAAATTTCCTCTCCAGAAATCACATGGCCCAAATATTGAACTTCAGTATTATAAAATTCACACTTTTTAAGATTAGCAAACAACTGATTGCCCCTTAAAAATTGTAACACCTATTTTAGATGTTCCTCATGTTCCTCCATATACCTAGAATAGATTAGAATGTCATCAAGAAACACCAAGACGAATCTATCCAAGTATGTTCGGAACACTCCATTCATTAAGCTCATAAAGACTGAAGGTGCATTCGTCAACCCAAATGACATCACAGTGAACTTGTAGTGTCTGTATCGAGTACAAAATGTTGTTTTGTGAATATCTACATCTGCAATCCTCAACTGATGATATCCTGATTTGAGATCAATCTTAGAGAACACCTTCGCCCCTTTTATCTGATCGAAGAGATCATCAATTTTGGGTAAAGGATATCGGTTCTTCACTGTTACCTTATTCAACTACCTATAATCAATACACAAGTGAAGAGAACCATCTTTCTTCTTCATGAATATCACAGGTGCTCCCCAAGGTGAGACACTTGGGTAGATAAATCCCTTAGCCAACAACTCTTCCAACTATAGATGAAGATCCTGAAGTTCCTGCATTGTCATTCGATATGGAGCTCGAGATATTGGCTCAGCTCCAGGTACCAAATCAATCCGGAAATCTATATCTCGCTTTGGCAGCATACCAGGAATCTCCTCTGGAAACACATCAAAAAACTCCTTAAGGAGTGGGTAATCATCCAATGACACCCCTCAACTATCCTCACATTCCAAGTCACTCATAGATACTGAAAAGAGCTGAAAACCCTGTCAAAAGTGCCTTTTGAGCTGCATGGTAGAGATCATTCGCAATGAAATGGGTCTTTGAACACCCATTATCTCCACCTCCTTTCCAGAGTAATCAATGCACCACACTACTTTATAGTGATAGTCGATTACAACATAGTGTGCACTCAACCAGTCCATTCCCAAGACATCATAAGAACTGAGTGGTAGGATTCTAAGGTCCACCCTAGTTGACAATTCATCTATACTCAAATTACAATCCTGCACAAGCTTCTCTACAACAACCTTTGACCCTGAGGCCAATTCAAGATGCCATTTTACGCCTTGACTAGTTGCCACCAGTCCACATCACTCAACTACTAAAGGAGATATAAAAGAATAAGATGCACCGGAATCAAAAAAGTATAGAAATGCTAGAATTATGCAACACACCTGATGTCTCAACAATGGTGTTCTGGTGATTTTCGTAATGATTATCCACTATAGCAAAGACATGATGAGATCTCCCTACATCACCTACTATCGGCTCTGATGCAACTAGCCTCTAATTAAATCCTGAGGTGTTCTTCTGAGGACACAATCTAGTGATATGCCCCTGCTGACCACATGAGTAACACCCAGTACCTCTGCCAAAATCTCTGCCCCCTGATGGAGCATTTTACTGCTGAAAACTTCCTCGACTCGGCGTTGATTGAAAGCTAGGTGTAGGCTATACAAAATGCTCCTAACGAACTTGGTTCCTGTTTTGATCCCTGTGAAACTGAGAGTTGCCACCCTGTTGAGATTGAGAGTTCTTCTGCCTCAACTGCTACTGTTGCTGCTGACCCCCTTTAGAGGGTGGGTACCTGTTCCTAGAAGATCCTACTCCTTGTGATTGACCTCCATGAGTGTCATAACTAGGTGTAGGCACACTGCCAATTTGTACTCTGATGTGACCACCCAAGGCCATGGCCAAATTTTCCTCTACCAAATGAGCCTTCTCAACTGCCATTTCCATCGTCTTCGGTTTGAAGACTTGCATGCCACCACTGATGTGGGCATTTAAGCCTCGAAAAAAATGCTGCACCAACATGCCTTCATCATGGCTAATCCCTGCATACTGCTTCAACTCATAGAAGTGCCTCTCATACCATTCTATTGACATAGACAACTTCTTAAGATCATGAAACTCATCAACCCTGCATTGCCTCCAATGATTTGAGAGGAAGCGAGCCTTGAACCTGTCTAGAAACAACTCCCATGTAACTGTACTGAGATCAAGATGTAACTTTTGTTCCTCAAGATGCCACCAAGTAGATGCGAAACCTCACAAATGCATAAATATGCATTGAGCCTTGGTATTGCTACCATAGGGGTGTATCGTGAAGCAATGATCTAAGTAAATTAACCATGTCTCAGCCTCTAGACCTCCTCCAGAACCATCAAAAGTGGGAGGGTGTTCCCTCATCAGATCTCTCATATGGCCTGCTATGATTGCATCCTGAACCACATCTGTTTCCCTTCACCTTGGCGACCTTTCTCTCTCTCTCTCTCTCAACCTGGTGCACCTCCTTTGGCCTGGGTCCCAATCGGTCAAGAATCTCTTCAAGTATATGCTGCAACTGGCTGTCTAATCCAGGCTATCCTAGGTTCTGGCCACCTGATGGATTATTGTGAAGACTTTGTTGTTCCTCATGCTCAGAACCATGGGAAAGGAACTAAGGGACTTCGCCGGTTTGCTCTACGACCGGCACCACGGTCTCTTGCTCGGCGATGACCTCTACCTCGAGGTATAATTCTGTGCAACAAGATAAAGGTACAAATGAGCTCAAGAGTCAAACACAAGGTTGCCTAATGGACTTAACTACCTAGAGACCCTAGCGTTTGCAAACCTTGGCTCTAATACCAATTTGTAACGCCCATTGTGCAGACCCTAGAGAACAAACATTGCAACCAATTTTTTAAAAAAAAATTAAACAAAGTAAACATGCAAATAAACATTATAACACATTCACATTACACATTACATTACCACAACTTATTTCTCTAGGGCACATGAGGTTACATCACAAACATCTAACAACAAAGTAAAAGATAATGATAAACAACTTATCCATTAATATTATAATAACCATGAATAAAAGTACATCCATGAATCAAAAGTGAAGGTATCACCATGTCACATATTACAATCATAAAGAATCTCTTACAATAATGTTACAAAAGTTCCTAACTATTACATCATCATTTAAACAATACATTACATGATCTTAGTAAATGAATTACAATAAATTTCCCAAACATGTGGGATGATACAAAGTACAATAACATCTGAATTACAGAGTGAACACTAGTACAACTCCAACTACAGAATGCTAAGAAGATAGAATGATGATGGGGAACCCAATGGGTGTGGAGCACGTTCCACCTAATAATGAGAATTATAAATAACTCACCCCCCGTGCTCATAGGTGACAAGAAAGAGATCACGACCATGAATGCCAAACCGACTCCAATGAACAACATAGCATGAAACTCAAGCACAACTCAAGGATTACAATGACATAAGCAACAACATTCACGAGTCGACATAATTAGGCAAAGCTATGAATCTCATCATGATTAACCAAAGCAATAACCATTATCCAAGTAACTAAATAACAACCATAAACCAATTCCAAGAGAATCTGAAACAACAATTAGAATACAAATCTAGAATAACTGATACAACAATCAAAATACAAATTCCAGAGGCAAGAAGGAAACAAGCAAACATGTGTCTAGTGGAGAGTGTCATCGCATAGCTCTCATGGGATATTCTGGCCCTTCCTCCAACTTGAGGTGCCGACACCCATCTATGGATATCCTGACCCTTCCTCCTACTTGAGGTGTTGGTACCATAGGGTAGCTCATGCAGAGCCAATAACCTCTAATGGGGACAAGGTTACGACTTTTCCAACCACAACCTTCTCAGTCTATCATTAGTCTGTGATAGCCGTAATGCATAGATGAGGAATCTAATATTTATCATCTTGTGTGTTTTACTACCCATCCCCCTAGTCTATTTTTAGGTTATCACTTGTTATACTACTCTAACGTGGGTTATCCTGAGCTCTTCCTCCTTTTGAGGCGTCGATGCCCACAAAGAGCCACTCTCCCTAAGACCCTTAACATAAACCAAAACTAGGCAAGGGTTGTACTATAATGAACAAAGCACATAATTCAAGACAAGGACATGCGAGGTATTACCCATCTCGTGATAACTCATAATCGAAATATCAACAACCCGTACAACCCTTCCAAGCATAAAACCAATAAATTTCAACTCCAAAATCATAAGAAAAATGAGGATAACATTCAATAATTAAATCAAGCCTCTGGAAATAAGGTTCACAATAACCAAAATTGGGTCTAAAATTTACAACAGGGTTCCCACATCCAAGGAAAAACCAACCCAATAATAAAATGGTAATATTAAAACCTCTCGACCAAACAACTCCAGAGACCATTTGAAAGTAAAACATACAATAACAATTTTACCATCATATTTAATTTGTTTCATTTAATAAACCCATACAATCCAACTTTACAATTTTCACAATTAAAACCCAATCAATAAATTCTAAACTTGCAATTTATCTAGATTTATAAATACAATTTATTGCATATATATATATATGTATATATATATATATATATATATATATATATCTAAACATAAAATATATATCTACTAACATTTTCCTTTCTTATAATTCCCAAACTTATACAAATAAACTAAAATCAATGTAATTATACTCAAATTGTGAATATACATGCAATATATATATATATATATATATATATATATATATATATATGTATGTATGTATATATATATAAATATATATAAAACATAATATAACATAAAAAAATTAAAACAAAAATTTAAAAAAAAAAAAATTTAAAACATAAAGAGGGACGCTCATACATGGGTGTTGTCACTAGTCCCACAAACTACACACGACAGTCTGTGTGACTATTGTGCGCAACAGTCCACAGACTACGACGTAGTCTGTGGCCTAGCGCAGGGGTATGGGGAGGGGGTACGGCCTGCGCTGTCCCTCTCCTCTCCCACATATATATATATTTTTATATAATTTTTTTTTTTAAATATAAGACAATTTCATTTTCGCTGACTTTCCCAAGTTTGTCCAAAATATAATACAGACGGCCAAAAAAAGATTACATTCGTATTACATAAGCATATATATATATATATATATATATATATATATATATTCAAAACATAAGCTTAATACAACAGTATACTCATGACAGACAAAAATAAGGTAATATATATATATTTATATATACTTATATATATATTTCTTCCAAAACAACTTTTATTATAGAGGGAGGTGTATTTCTCCATAAAAGAACTTTAAGGAAAACTTAAAACACACAACTCATAATTCCATAATGAATTCCTCCTCTCTTTTTTTTTCATAACAAAATTGAATAAATCACAGAACATCTTAGATCAACCCATTTCCCCTCTTCCACAAATTTGCATATTCATTAAAATCTAAATCCCAAGAGTTTTCATTCTATTTCATAGAATATCATATTTAACTAAATCTCAAATAGATGTTTTCTTTGCAGCACAATTTCATTCGTCATAATTTTTTTAATTTCTTTTGCAGATTCAGAGAAATCAAAGGAAGAGAAGGGAACCTGGAGTCCTGCGTTTATTTGAGAACTTGATGATGCTTGCTTGATCCTGATGGCCTCTACAAAGAGCTTCTCATTCCTGCTTTGGAATCTCCTCTCTAGAATATCGTGCTCGAATTCAAATCCAATATTTTATTCAGAAAACTCTCTCCAACATAATGCAAGCAAAAGACTGAAAAAACCCTTTCTAGAATCCCAGAAGAACTATTGAATTCAGAAAACTTAATTCTTGTGCAACTTCAATTCCAATTTTCCTTTGTGAGAAAAACTCAAATTTTCAATTAAATAAAAGATATTTCCCTTCCTTTCCAAAAGCTCTGAAAATCCAATATAAAAGAAATTATTTATTTTAGAAACAAGCTTTTCAGTCAACACTTAATCCTCATTCATCCTTTCAACTTTTTATGTTCTTTTATTTATTTATTTTTCCATTTTACAATACATTTTGTTTTAAATCAGCTTTTGCAAGCTTTACTTGCTTTGCACATAATTTGATTTATTTAATTTATTTATTTTATAATTATCTTCAACAAAGATAATTTAATTTAATTAACAAAACACAATTTAATATTTAATTAGCATTTAATAAAACACATGACTTTTTAAGCTAAAACTTTTTAAATATTTAAATACAAATTAATCTAACATTATAATAAACAATTATTACCATCATTTAATTAAATCAATCACAACTTATAAAATACCAACATAAATAACATACGACAAGACACTCACACAAAAAACTAATGAATATAGAAATGACAATTACAAGATCATACAATACCATTCAATCAAGACGGTCTGACAACATGGGACGGGGTGACTTCCTTGTAATCTCTATTTCAACATTATACCATTGGGTTATTGGTGCTCTCCCTATCCTGCCGAAGGAGGTGGAATCAAGACTCTGTACCTGCAACCCCTACATACAAACAAAGTCGTGTACATGTGCATATGTTTATATAAAATCAAAGCATAACATTGTGGGAAGGAATTGCAGCGTAGCAGGGAACTCACGAACGAGTAATGCTACACTGTCCTTTTATCACATCTATTCTAAAAATCATAATATAAATGATAAAATAACATCTCTAAACTAACGGATCATCTCATAACATAATTTATTAAATCACTGCATCATAATATAATTCTGGAATCAACTAACATCACCAACCATAATGTTATATCAATAACTATGTCCACAAATGTATAAGCATAAACACCAAAGTCTACTAACCAAACCACCAAACCAAACAATATAAGTACCATCATAGTATCAAAGTATCAAATCAAAGCATAGAAACTACTGAGTCCATCTAGCAAACAGGAGGGTTATGATAGAGTATGTGAAAGTTTATTTTAGAAAATATTTTTTGTTTCAAGTTATTTTATCTTTGAGGATGCTTCGAATGCTAAATTCATTCCTCACTTTTGTATCATTTGTGTAATAGGTTTTCAGTTGGGAAAATTTAGGGTGGCGGTACTGTAGCTATTCTTTTTGAAAATTTGTTATGGATCCCTAGATGAGGGACAATTTTGTAATCTTTTGTAATGTTCTTAATCACATTTTGAAATGTTTTGGGCTATAACCAAATGTTTTCTTCCTAGTTATTTCCTTCTAGTATGCCCTCTGAACCAGGATCATGTATATAATTATAAATATTTATTAATATATTACAGTGGCTTGCCACTTTTGTTTAAAAAAATAAATATCAAAAAAGTCACTTAAGAGAATAAAATAATGTTTTATTCTAGAAGCTTCTTGGAGACTTGTTGAGAAATCTATTTAAGAGGCTATTGGCTAAGCATTTGAACACACTTGATTTGGGAATTCCTTTTATTCATTACCTACGTGGTAAATAGTTGAAGCTAAATTCTTAGCTTGCTAGAGTGTGGAAGACTCTAGGGTTCTAGTTTCATTTGTGAAACACAAAACCTAGCTGGTCATTTTGGGAGGAGATATTTCAGTTTTCTCATTGCTGCAAATTTTATGGCCAAGGGGAAAAATTTAAGAGGTTCAATTTATTGATTCATTGAACATCATTTTTAGTTTATGAAGGACATCAATTTTGGAAGCACATGCAAGTTTCTATCTTCATCAAGGAGGTTGATGTGCAGGAGTATCTCAGTCCATTAGCAAGGATGATTTTGCATTGAAGGAAATGAATTTACGAAAGGCCAACTTCATACTTGTTGGTTTGCAACAAGTAGTGGCATTTCCTCAAGTTGGGCACACTTATAAGAAGTGTGATTTTGTGTAGGGAGGAAAATAAAAAATCCAAGAATATTAGGGAGATGTCAATGGGCTCTAAGGAGGACTGGCACACCATTTTTAAAGGAAAATGTAGCCTCATAAGGGAAAATCAAAGGAATTCATGCTTGTTGTCACAGTATACCAAGTTCCATATTATGTTCATATGATGCATTAAGATCATTCATTATCTAGGTGTTAGGTGTTGTTAAAAAGAGTTGCATAGTTACTTGTCTTTCAGTTATTGGAATCCATTGTAATCACTATCATTGACAACCATTTTGCATTGTTTAATCTTAGTTATGATATGATAGTTGAATAAGGAGAAAATATGAGTTAGCTACATTGGAGTTCATAGCATGGTATCTCATTCATAAATTCAAGTTGAGGAAGTTAGTTGGCTGCCAATTGTATGAAATAATGTTGAGTAGTTGTACCTTCATATTAGTTGATATAGGTTGCATACAATTTTTTTTTGAAAATGTCTAATTTCTAAACTATCACATTTTCATGGATTAGATGCATGCCAAATGTTTGTTAAAATGTAGATTGGTTGTAGCTTGCATTTTTAGTCACTTATATGCATTTAAAAAGACAAAATCAGTTTGCATATAATTTCTTTATCAGTATTAGATATTATTGCATTGCTGAAAACACTCAAAAACACCATTGGAAACACACAAAACCAAAATCAAACAATCAAAAAATTACAATAGCAGATTATCAACTCTTAGCTTTCAAGAAAAGTGTTTGATAATATTCCTTGAGACCAAAATCAACAAGTTTAGTTGAAATTCTTCAAGGGATATTGCAAAAATGCAATGCATCACATCATATGATGAACTGGTCCCTAGAGCCCTTAACATTGAAAGAGCCCTAATCTCAAAAGGAAATTCTTAGGCTTACAAAGGCAACTATCCTTCAACTAGTTCCAATGAGAAACCTTGTGTATTGGCTAAAAATAAAAATATGAAAAATGACAATGTAGTAGATGCTAAGGTCATACTAAGTCCTCCTAGACTGAATAAAAATCAAGTTTCTAACATCCAACCAACTATGCAACAAATAGCACCAGCATTGAACAATCAAATCAATAACACCAAGATGCAACAAAGGAAAATAGCTAACAGGAACAACTATCCAAAATGCAAGTACACATAGTTATCAAAACCCATCGAGACGGTCATGAAGAAGTTGGTAGAGTCAAATCTGATAACACTTTCTAACTTTGAAAAATACCAAGAACCACACGAGAAGGATTGTCCTAGTACAATGAGTTTGATCTCTGTGGCTCTCATAAAATCAAAGGACATCAAACAACAAACTACATGAAACTCAAGAATATCATCCAAGATCTTATAGAAAACGATACCATATTTGTTGAGGTACTAGTTGGGAATCAAGATCTCAAGATATACAAGAACCCTGTGCCAGATCATAACAAAGCAAACAACAACGAAAAAACTAAGGATTACACTAATGTGTAGCATACCTATTCCAATGTAGTTTCCTCCTATTATAGTGTTATCACTATTGTCACCATCAAAGGAGCTAGTACAAAATGTGGAGTCACCACATGATGTGGAAAAATAACTGTACAAGGAGTCTCATATCAATCTAGGACACAACCTAATTTTCCTACATCTAATCCTAGAAAGTACAATATTTTAGATCATCTTAAGCAAACCCCCACATAGATATCAATCTTATAACTCTTAAGGCTATCCACTGAACATAGGGAAATACTGGAAAAAGCCTTTTCTGAGTCATCTGTTCTCAAGTACATTGATACCAAATAGTTTCAAGCTGTGGTGGGACATATAGAAAACCATCTTCTCACCTTCTCTAAGCAAGATCTACCATCACAATGATCTTATAGCCATGATTTACACCTTGAGGTTGTCATTCATAAAAACAAGGTCAAAAGAGTCTTGGTAGATGGAGGTGCTAGTCTGAACATTTGTACCTTGTAGTTGATAAAAAATCTAGGCTATTGAAAAGATACTATTGAGAAGAAAAAAAGTACCACCATGAGGGCATATGATGACCAAGAACTGGTATCACAAGGAATCATTGCACTTCCAATCCAAGTGGGACCTATTATTGTAGAAACTACATGCAAAGTGCTTGAGCTTGATCTTCCCTATAACATAATACTTGGCTGATAATGGATCCATGCTCTAAAAGTTGTAGCCTCAACCTATCATCAGTGTGTGAAGTTTCATTTAAAATAAAGAGAAATCACTATCCATGAAGATCTTAAGCCTTTCTACTACTACAAAATTCTTGAGACCAAGTTCTATAAGATCTCACAAATACCCAAAAAATGATGAAAGACCTACACCATCAAGCTCATTTGTTGACCCATCATCCCTAGGCTCTACCTCAACATAAAAATGCCCATTGTGTAGAGTATACCCAAAATCAAGTCAATGATCCAAGATGATGGTTGTGGAAACTAAAAACTATTGAAAGACACCTTTGTCTTAGGAAAGTTACCTATTTCTCCTTAATCACATGGGAAACCTACATCTAACACTAAAGAGTTAGAAAAAATCAAGATGGCAGATACTACCTTCACCAAGTGGGGATGTTTGAGTCAAGAAGATGTCAATGAGGGTGATATCTCTAAACTTCTCTATTAAGATGAATGACCTATTCCTATTCTTCCCATGGAAGATGAAAACAAAGGCCTACAACTAATGAAGAGCATGGGATATACTAAGAATGAGAAGCTAGGGAAGAATGGCAATGGTTTACTAGAACCCATCGTTCCTAAGAAATGAATAAAGAATCTTGGATTAGGTTGTACTACTAGCAATGCCACACTTATTGGCAAAGGTATTTCCATTAAAAAAGATGAGGCCTCCTCTTGGTCACTGACATCATGTGATACAACTTTAGATGACTTTCTCCTTGATGTTGCTAACTGAACCATATATTTTGGGTGGATTAGGGATTTTATGTCTCTTTTGCTCAATTAGGGTCTTTCACCTAATAGAAAGAGATAGATCCCACACCAAAAATCTAGGTGGTTCACCAAAACTAATGTGTGTATGATGAATTTATGACTAAATGTAGTGATCCAAATGTAGAAAATTAATAAAATTGATTGACTATGTATGCAAAACTAATTAAATATGAAGTGTTTGAAAAAATAGTGTGATATGCAGAAATGAACTAGAAACATGCACAAATGAACTAAAAACTTAATGAAACTAAATAGAGTGCACCTAGAGATGAAATGTTGATGTAGGAATATTTTAGAATAGGTTAGAAATTATTGTTGATGACCAATGGGACTCATTTGCCACTAATGGAAAATCAGTCTTGCTTCTGGCAAACTTTCTTGAAACTAGTTTCTGAATATCAGGAACTAAATTATGATGAAATAAAATTTTCCAGCCTAGTAGTGGGACTCATTTTCCATTGAAGGTGAATCAGTCCTCCAAAAATTTACAAATTCAGGGGTCAACTCTGTGGGTCTAGATTTACACTTGTCTTCTTGTCGAGTTGACAAAATCAAATCTTCAGAAGAAGGGATGAATGTTGTCTCCAAGCTTGAATTAGGGTTTAGTTTACTTGAATGGATTTGATGACTTTTTCACCAGTTTTCAACACCTATTTCTTTGAAAAATCTACCTACAAGACCTACAAACATACATGCAAAGAGGGGGAAAGTGCTTAAGGGTTAGAGTATAGGGATTTTCCTTGGTCAAATCTCACTTTGGTAATCAAACCCTTGATAAAGAAATGAAATGAAAACGAGAAAGGAATGATGAATAAACAACATGCAAGTGTCCTAAACTCACCAAATCCTTGTTGTTGAAGTCTGAAGATATGTCAATGGTTGCTCCAAGATTCTTGATAATTGCTTGATTGAATGATGCTTTGATGAATTGAATGTAAGAATTCTAATTGATGATGAATCAACGAATGAGATGAATGGGGGTTAAAATGGATGGAAAAGCACTTATTTATACACACTTATGCCCTAATTAGCTGAAAATACAATATCATAGGCTAGCATAAGGTCTTAATAAATAAAAACCCAATAGAAATTTGAAATTATTTTGAAATTTGAGCCAAGAGGGACTCATTCACCACCCATGGAGAATGTGTCCCACTCTAGGCTTGCAAGTGGGTGTCAAGAATTAAGTTGCTTTTAATGTTGTTTTTTGGGTTTTTATTCAAAAAAACACTTAATTAAGGCCTATAAGTGCATAAAGGGGCTAAGTAAAGTAGAAGAAAGGTGTAATTAGTGGTGACAAGTCTAGAAAAGTGTGAAATCTTGTTACACGACTTTACAACACTTTGAAATAAGACTTGATGAAGCATAAAAAGATGATGTTTAGATGAATTATAATAAGAAGAGTCTAGAAAAGTGTAGAAATGTGTTACAACACTTCACAACACCTTCACAAGACATCATAATTTGAATATTTAGGACCTAATGTGAATGCATAAGTTACATTACAACATTACATCAAAGAAAAATAGGTCAAGCATCATGAGAGAAAGACCTAAATGACAATGGAAATGTCAAAGATCCATTTTTCTATGATATGCTGACCTATTTGAAAAAAAACTCTCTTTATGATATCCATAACATCCTTTGTCTCAAGCAACCAACCAACTAAAATATGTCTAGTATACCCACAACTCATTGACATGGACCAACAAGGACCACTGATTCTAGATTTATTCAAAAACAATGAAGCAATATAAAAATTCATGGGACTCCTAGACAACTTATCATAGGTAGATCATAAAGCAAGCTTTGACATAGAACTTGATACATTGGCATATTATGGGGAGACAACTGAATCCTTTAGTCATAAATTAAATGAAATGAAACTAACATGTAGATCCTTGAGTGAAAACCACCTAGTGGCACTCTCTGATCCCAAAATAGTGAAAACAAAGGACACATTAGATGGTGAAAACCTTTCTAAGGTTCCCAAGGATGAGGGATTCAATCTCCCCCTTAGTGCAATGCATCCAGAAAAGTTAGCGATACTAGCAGAAAAGGTTACTCCATTCAATGTGGGAATAAAGGAAGCACCTAAGATCAATTTTTATGTTGAATCCTTGTTGGAAGAAGAACAAAAGAACCTAGAAACTTTCCTTAAAGAAAGAAAAGATAACTTTGCATGGTCATACAAAAATATGCCTGGCCTTGATCCAGAAGTGGTTGTGCATCACTTAGCATGTTATTTTCAAGCCAAACCAGTTAAGCAAAAATTAAGGAATATACACCCTCAGATAGCATTCTTGGTTAAAATAGAATTACAAAAGCTTCTTGATGTTGGATTCATCTAACTGATAGATTATCTTTATTGGGTTTCAAACCTGGTACTAGTCTCAAAAACCACTAGGGGCATTAGAATATATAGAGGTTTTAGAGATTTGAACAAGGCATGCCCAAAGGATGATTTCCCTCTTCCCAACATTGATCTCATTATAGATTTAATAGTTGGGCATGCAATTTTGTCACTCATGGATGGATTTTTAGGATGGAGATAAAGATTTTGGCACCCAAATGCTTTATGCTCCTTCTAGGGTTTTTCACCTAAAAGGAGGTAAGATTGGAGCAAAAATGTAATGCTCACATTCAAAGAGGGATGTGATGTGGGTGCAATATGCTTAGATGAAGTAAACCAAATGCAGAAACTTAATGAAATAGATCAATTATTGAATGTAAACTAGGAAATGCAAAGTGATTGAAAACATAGTGTTGTATGCAAACATGAACTAGAAACATACATAAATAGAAACAAAACTTAATGAGACTGAATGGAATGCACCTAGAGATAGAATGTTGATGTTGAAAGGTTCTGGAATGTTTCAGAAATCACTGTTGATTACTACTAGAACTCATTCACCACATATGGTGAATTAGTTCTGATTTTGGTAAATTTTTTTGAAATAGGTTTTAGGGTGTCAGGAACTGAAAACCTTAGAAATTAATTTTTGTAGCTTGGCATTGGGACTGATTCACCATAGATGATGAATTAGTCCACCTATAGAAATATGTAAATTCTGAAGTCAACTCTGTGGTTCCAAATCTATACTTGTCTTCTTGTCAAGTTGACAAATTCAAATCTAAAGAACATGGTTCGAATGATGTCTTCAAGCTTGAAATAGGTATTGTTGACTTGAATAGATTTTATGACTTGTTGACCACTTTTCAACACCTATCTCTTTGAAAAATCTACCTACAAGACCTACAAACACACATGCAAAGAGGGGGAAAATGGTTAAGGTTTACAGTATGGGGGTTTGCCTTGGTCAAACCCCACTTTGGTAATCAAACCCTTGATAAAGAAATGAAATGTTGATGAAAACATAACATGCAAATGCCATGAACTCATCAAACCTTTGTTGTTTAAGTCTGAAGATATGTCAATGGCTTCTCCAAGATGCTTGATAATTGCTTAATTGAATAATGTTATGATGCTCAAGTGCTTAGATGGATGCAAGAATGAATGAGATGATTGAATGGATTAATGGGGGTTAAAATAGATAGAAAAACACTTATGTATACACAATTATTCCCTAATTTCCCAAAGATACAACATTACAGGTTGACCTAAGGTCTTAATGAATAAAAAACTGAAATAAATTTAAAATTATTTTGAATTTCTTGCCAAGAGGGACTCATTCGCCACCCATGGTGAATGAGTCCCACTCAAGGCATGCAAGTGGGTGTCAAGGATTAAGTTGTATTTAATGATATTTATCATGTTTATATTCAAAAACATAATTTATTAAGGCCTATAATTGCATAAAGGGGCTAAATAAAGCATAAGAAAGGTGTATTTAGTGATGACAAGCCTAGAAAAGTGTGAAGGTTTGTTACAAGACTTTACAACACTTTAAAATAAGACTTGGTAAGGGATAAAAAGGAAATATTTAGATGAATTATAATAAGAAGAGTCTAGAAAAGTGTGAAAATGTCTTACAACACTTCACAACACCTTTACAAGACATCATAAAGTCTTAATAATTTGAATATTCAAAACCTAATGTGAATGTATAAGTTACATTAAAACATTAAATCAAGGGGAAATCAAGCCAAATAAGCACAAGGAGGGACAAGACAAGAAAAAGTAAAAGGGTTTCTTTTTCCATGTCCACACAGGCTATAATCAAATCATAATTTCCAAGAAGGAGGATCAACACAAAATTGTCGTCACTTGTCCATGGGGAACCTATGGCTAGAATGTGATGCCATTCAGGTTAAAGAATGCATGAGCAACCTATCAAAGAGAAATGAACTTCATCTTTTGTGACATGATCCATAAAATAGTTGAAGATTAAATGGATGATACCTTAGTAAAATAAAAAAAGAGAATTGAACGCATACAACTCTTAGGACCTATCTTTGACAAGCTTGAAGAGTATAAGGTATGATTGAATCCAAAAAAGTGTGTGTTCGGGGTCACATTAGGGAAACGTCTAGGCTTTATTGTTTCACAAAGAGGGATAGAAATTTATCCAACAAAGGTAAAATCCATCATAGACATGGAACTACCACAAACATTGAAATAGATGAGAGGATTACAAGAAATATTATAGTCCATCAGAAGGTTCATATCCCAACTATCAGATAAGATTCACCCCTTTTCACATCTCCTCCATAATGGGATAACCTACAAGTGGCATGAAAAATGTGATAAATATTTCCAGTAGATCAAATATTACTTACTAACACCTACAATTGTCATGTTGCTAATACCAAACAAGCCACTAATTTTGTACATCTCAGCAACACTAGTAACATTAGGAGCTCTTTTAGCATAACATGAAAATAGAAAGGAAAGAGCCATATACTACATCATAGAAACCTTAGTAGGCTATTAAATGAACTATTCACCCATTGAGAAGGCATACCTAGTAGTAGTTTATTCTTCACAAAATTTTAGGCACTACATGTTGTCACATCAAATTAATCTCATTGCAAAGATTGATCCATTAAAATATCCATTATCTAAAGCAACCCTCATAAGATGAATGAACAAATGGGTGATGATCTTAACATAGTTTGACATAGAGTATGTAGAGCACAAGGCAATCAAAGGATACATGATCAAAAACCAACTAGTAGAAGTACCCATCTATGCTGAGAACGCTTTAATATCTAAGTTCCTTGATGAATTTTTTAAAAGGCGCAAGAAAAATAAGAGGGGGGTGAATCAGTTGTCACCAAATTCAAAAAAAACTTCACACACTTATCAAATTCACAACCACACTATTCTATTATTAAGTATGAACATGAAATGGAGATAACAAAAATAAAAGTCAACACAATGAACACCAAATTTTACATTGAAAACCTAATAAGGGAAAAACCATGGTGAGGCTTAAGTCACAATATAAAGTAATAGAAAAAACTAAATATATAAGGCTCACTGCCCAAAATAGGGCCCACTATTCGAATACAAAAGTTCACTACTTACACAAGGAGGCTCACAGCCTATAAAAATATTACAAAATAAAATTGGCTTCACAACCAAAATGAACTGATAAGAGTGCACCTAACAAGTATTGATATAGTTTCGGTGATGCTCAATAGAATAACTTAACACACTTCATCATTTTCACACTTCTTCACATGGAAATTTATCACACACAACAATCTTCAAAACTATCCAAAATATATATGACCTATTCACAAGCATCAATTAGGTCAACCTAATTAGATGTAATCCATATTTACTAAAAATACCAACTGTCAGCTTCAATTTTTCACAAAATATTTCTAAACAATAAATAAAAATGTGTAACACACTACATCATGTTGACATAGACCTAAGATAGGTCACACATATATCCACATAAAAAAATTAATTCACCATAACACCAATTATCCATGAGGTCAACTAGAGATAGGCTTAATACCAAAATGCAATTAATAGAATAACATTGATACACCATACAAGCACCTATGCATGAGATATTTTTAAAATACATGCTTCCAACATCCATAAACTATTTCCCAAAACCACAAGCAACAACAATCAATTGTAGAGGATTGTGGACCAAAATATTGGAGGATGTAAACTATATACCAGTTCACATACCAGACCAAAATACTAGATCAAACAATGACTTAGCCTTGTAGTCACAACTTGTATAACATGGTGAAATCAATGACAACAAATTTTTTTATAGTTAGCCATTCTTCTTCATTCTTCCAACAATCTCCCCCTTTGTCATTGATGGCAACATGTGCCACAATATTCTCTCCCTTATCATCTCAGTATTCTTTCCCCTTTTTATTCCTCTCCCCCCCTTTGACATCAATGGCAAAGGGAAACCAAAAATAGGATGTAAATGTATGTACATGGTAACATTGTATATACAAAGGAATTCCAACTCCCCATTTCAAACATTCAAGTGAAAATAACACTTTTTACATGAAATTTTTTATGATCAAAATAATCCTTTTCCAAGCAAGCACAACTAAATTCATCCTTGCACTCATACCATCCAATAAAGATAACGATGTAAAAGAGGATGTCTGGTCCAAAGATAGACATTGTTGTTCACAATCTTCTGCATTAAAGAGTATTCTAGAGAGATGATCCAACCAGACCTCAAAAATTTCTTTAACCAACTAGAAGATTTTAACCAAGTCTTCTCTTTGTCTCTAAGAAATCAAACACTATGCTTGCAATTCACCAACTCTTATTCTCTATTTTCTATTCTTTTCTTTTAAGAAATCAAAACTCTTTCCAATATAATTTATCTCAAATTCAATGGCTTCAATTCTGCTTCTAAAATTATCACAGCTATTGGCCACTGGAGACAATACCTATAGATGTTAGATATTTTCTTGATGCATTCTCTTGTCTCATTAATGTTTTTAGATAACACTTGTTTATATTTGACACATCTTCTCTTAATCATAGCTTCAAACTTGTGACCTTCAAGTCCTTCAAACAATGTTCTTTCTTCAATAACTTCTACCAGATCATTCGGTAATGAGTTAGACACATCTGAAATTGAAATACCCCTATTGAGTAGATAGTCAATCAATACATCATCAAGCTTAAGTCTCTTGATTAGAGAGAATTCAGTCCATATTTCATGAACCTTCTTCATCTCATCTCTATCTAACATCATCCGTATATCTTTTGGATCAAAGGAGTCGGCCCCAGATAGAAATTCTTCTCCATTATTCTTTTCTTTTGAGATAGTAATAACATCTTTTATGATATTATTCTCCTTTTAGATTCTAGAGGGGATTAACCAATGAAAACTTCCAATTCTTTCTTTCCAAAGGAGGAACCCTCTTCAAAATGACTAGGCACAAACATACCGAAGCACAAATTTGTCTTTAGGGATGCAAAATAGGTTCTACAAACACTTGCATTTTCCTCCAATGATTCCAAATCCCTATAAAGTTTTCTGACATGAATGCCAGATTCCCACTCAACATTCTCTCTTCCTAGTAGGAAGCTTATAAAGTAAAATATCAAACATATGACCAAAGACCCAAACCGAAAAGGATATCCCTCAACCAAAGACATTCATACATTATCAATTAGGTTTTTTAGTAATAGGCTACAAAAATCATATTGCTTATTTTCCTTAACCATCATATGTGCAAGGTATACATCAATGGCCGAATTTGAACCTTCATGATTTCTAAAATAGATTTTATAAGAGATGTCATACACAACATACCTTATAGTAGGATCAACAATAGTATTTATCAATAGAGCTTGAGGGTCTTTGTTAATACCTATAAGTTCCTCCACATCTTTGTATTTCATGGTTTTCTTCCCAGGGAGGTCCCCAACATTGCCTAAACTAGTAACATCTTTGATTGCTTCCTTTGTGATCAGATAAGGTTTGTCCAACATAATGTTTCTATTCTTGAATTGACTTAATAGGAACAAGATCAATTATTTTTCTAAAAACCAAGGAAATTCTCCCCATAAATACATACCTAGGGTTTTAATGATCTACAATTCATTTGTCTTCAACCCTAGTTCCATTTCCTTCATCTTCCTATGATCAAATTATTCCAATTCAACACCCTTCAACTTCAATGGAATATTTCCACTCAATCCTCTATCCATCATTGTGCTTATCTTTCTTGAATTCATTATTGTTCAATCAAGACTTCTTCCTTTTCCCTTCTTCCCCTTTGTACACTAAGAAATAATTCCTAATTATCCATAATAATTCCTTCAATTACCTTAGAATTGCTTCAAATCACTTCAAGATTGCTCCAAGACTTCTTTCAAAATATTCAAGTGCACAAGTGATAAAAAATACTTATGAATTCTACGTTATACACCATCAGTTTTCCCTAATTCACATTAAATGTGATAGACTTCAAAAAGCTGATAAAACCATTATTTCTCTGCACTGTAAATGCTAAATCAATTCACAAAAGAATGTTCCTATAATTTTTCTTTTAGTTTCTTTTTCATAACCTCTGTCTACTCATTATTTACAACTTAACCTCATGCCAAATTCTAACATGCCATTCATCTAGGGGGTTTGTACATATTTCTATTAATGCTCCCCTTAAGACCATGCTAGGTATAATTCCTAGAGGAATTATCTGCACTAGATGAGGGCATAGAAACATTTGTTGTCTCTGGATATTCTTCTTTCTTCCTTCATATCTTATTCATTTCTAGCTTTACCTCATCTTTGTCAATTTTCTTCATTGGCTCATTCTTTTGTACTAGAGTGGTCTACTTTCCCTTATTACATTTGCAAACTTTTGAGATATGTCTTGGTTTGTTGTAGTTATAGAAGAAAACACTTTGATTTTTTTGACCTCCATTAACCCTTGATCTACATTTATTTTCTTTGTGTCTAAACTTGTTACATGCATAGTAATATCCATCAAAATATTGATTCATTCTTCCTCCATTAAACCTATTAATCATCACCTGACTAATAATTCTCACCCAAGATCTTCATTTAGTAGCTTTATGTTCAATTTTATTGAATGAGAAACATTATCTAGAGAAGGAACAAAAAAAATGATTCATTGTACTCCTACACTCTATTGCCTTGTGACCAAATTTGTTACATGAAAAGAAAACACCATTGAAAGATGGATACCTTTGAGCATTTGGCTATCTAATAGGTGGTTTTCTAGCAAAGTTCCTTGAATTTCTTTTTTGCTTCCCTTTGTCTTGAGTCTTTTGATTACCCTTTGAGCTTTCACCTATTTCATTTCCCAAGCCACCTTTGTCTTTACTTGGTTTTTGTCTTGCAATCAACTCATCGAGCTTGTCAGAGCTAGATTTGAAATTGTTTTCATAAAGGTTTTCTTTCTCCATTTCTACTTTCAAGTTCACCACCTCTTGTTCAAGTCTAGTGCATTCATTAGTCTTTCTCTGCACCATTTTATTCAGACATTCTTCAATTCTCTTCTTTTCTTCCACTAGCACTTTCAATCTGATAATCTATTGTTTTATTTTCTCACTCACTTCTCTATGTCTTTGTTTGAATTTATTTAATTTCTGTTTCAATTTATGGATACATTCATTTACCTCATCAAGATTTAATTTCAAATATTTGTTTTCACTTTCAACCTTGTCAAGATCCTCAAGTGCAACTCAAAGTTCTTTTTCCATCCATTTATTCAACCTTTAGGATCTTCCTCAAGTAGTTCAACTTTTCAGTAAGGAATTAAAGCTCTGATACCAATTGTTAAAAGGCACAAGACAACTGAGAGGGGGGTGAATTAGTTGTTACCAAATTCAAAAAAAACTTCACACACTTATCAACTTCACAACCGCACTATTCAGTTATTAAGTATGAACATGAAATGTAGATAATAGAAAGAAAAATCAACATAACGAACATCAAATTTTATGTTGAAAAACCAATGATGGAAAAACCACGGTGAGGATTAAATCAGAATATAAAGTAATATAAAAAACCGAATATATTGAGGCTCATTACACAAAATAAGACCCATTGTTCGGATACAAAAGCTCATTGCTTACACAAGGAGGCTCACTACCTACAAAAAGATTACAAAACAAAATTGGCTTCAAAGCTAGAATGAACTAATAAGAGTGGACCTAAAAAGTGTTGATATAGTTCTGGTGATGCTCAATAGACTAACTTAACACACTTCATCATTTTTTCACTTCTTGACATGACAATTTATCACACAATAATATTCAAAACCATCTGACATGTATATCTGACCTATTCACAAGCATCAATTAGGTCAACCTAATTAGATGGAATCCTTATTTACTAAAAATTCCAACTATTAGCTTCGACCTTTCACAAAATATTTCCAAACAATAAATCAAAACATGTAGCACACTACATTATGTCATCATAGACCTAACATAGGTCACACAAATATCTGCATAAAAAAATTAATTCACCATAACACCAATTATCCATGAGATTAGCCAAAGATAGGCTTAATACCAAAATGAAATTAATAGAATAATGTCAATATGCCATATGATCACCTATGCATGAGAGATTATGAAAATACATGCTTCCAACATGCATAAACTATTTCCCAAAATTGTAAGGAATAACAATCAACCATAGAGGATTGTGGACCAAAATACCAGAGGATGTAAATTGTATACCAGTTGAGATATTGGACCAAAATATCAAATAAAACAATGAATTAGTCTTGCAATCACAACTTGTGTAACAAGGTGACATTAATGAAAACAAAAAATATATAGTTAGCCATTCTTTTTCATTTTTCCAACAAAATTAGTGTTCCATATTAATCTCACAGCTTAGTGGAAGATGTACTTTGATGGATTGTTCACCCAACATGGATCAGGGGCAGACATTCTTTTCATCACCCGCCAAGGTGATTGCATGCAAAATTCATACAGGTTATCATTCTCTTGTACCAACAACATTGTTGAATATGAATCCCTAATCATAGGACTTAGGATAGTAGTTCATTGGAAGATTCAAGAGATGAAAGTCTATGGAGACTCATAGCTGGCTATCAACCAAGCCAATGATGACTATCAAACTAAAGATGACAAGCTCACTACTTACAAGAAGATAGTGGAGAATCTCAAAGACCTTTTTATAGACATAACTTTTGAGCAGAGTCCTTGCATGAACAATAGAGCAACAGATGCCATGGAAAAAAAATTCTCCAATGTGAATTCTTGGTAGAACAACTTCTCGTACCAACCTTCAAAATCCCTAAATTTGAATTCATGTGTGTCATTGTTGGTCTGGGATCCTAGTGGTACCATGACATTTTTACTTACCTTAACAGAGGAACCCTTCCATTAGATATTACCCTAAACCTTAAAAATATCTTTGTTAAAAAGGCATCCTTATTTGTGATCCTAGGTGATAACCTTTGTTGTCAAAGCATTGAAGGGACATTACTATGATGTCTTAACCAATAGGAATCCTTAACTAATTTAACAGAAGTACATGATGGCATATGTAGGTAACATTCTAACAATATGAAAAATTCTAAGAAAATATTGAGGATGGGTACTATTAGCCAACCATGGAAAAAGAAGCTTGTCAGTATGTGCAGAAGTGTACCTAGTTTCAACAACATGGGGATCTGATTCATGCTCCAACTCAAGAATTGTAGCCAATGATCACACCATGGCCTTTTTTGTAGTGGGGACTTGACCTCATAGGAAAAATCACTCTAACCTCATCCAACGACCACAATTTTATCATAACTGCCATTGAGTACTTTACTAAGTGGGTTGAATCCATTCTATGAACTACATAATAGGGAAGCAGATAGCCGAGTTTATCTTGAATTACCTAATCTTCCATTATGGTGTCTCACAAACCTTAATTTCTAATAATGGAAACCTTTTTAAAAACTAGGATGTGAAAGAGTTGTCCCAAAGATTTAATATCCAACACCAATTCTCTACCCCATACTATCCCAAAGGAAATGGTCAAGCTGAGGCTACAAACAAAACTATCATAAAAATACTAAAGAAAATAGTGAATGAAGCTAGTGTGACTAGCATCTACAACTAAATCTCACTCTTTGGGCTTATCGAACCAATATCCACATGCCTACAGGTGCAACCCCTTTCTCTTTGGTCTATGGATCAGAAGCCATCTTGCCTATTGAGCTTGAGCTCCCATCATTGTGAGTGTCACTACAAAACCTAATAACTTAGGAAGAATACATAGTGTATCACTTGAATGAGCAAGAATTCTTTTATGAATGTTGTCTTAATTCCCTAAATCACTTAAAAGTATATCAAAACCGACTGAAGTAGAGCTATAATAAGAGAATCAAATTTTAGTCATTCTTGGTAGGAGATCTAGTCTTAAAGAGGAATCAAAAGAATATTTTGGATCAAGACAACAAAGGAAAGTTTGAACCTAATTGGTTGGGTCCCTTTATTATCACAACAATCTATGGATCAGGAGCATACCAACTGTTAACCCTTGAAGGTGAACCCTTGTAGGAGCCAACCAATAACTTGCATCTCAATAAGTTTTATGCCTAGTCTTGAAGGGTATAAATTAGAAAATACAAATAAAAATCGTAAAATAATAAAAATCCAAAAAAATGAGAAAAAGCATTGAAAAAGTAAAGAAAAAAATCATCATCTAGTGAAAACCACTTCAGTGGCACTTTGGGAAAGTACCTTGGTGAAAACCTGGTGAATAGGCAACTTATGTAAATAAAGCATCTTCATCTATTCTTTGGATCTTTTGATTTATCATTGTTTGCATTTCCATTTATCCCTCATTCACATCATAATCATGGCTTGACACTGTAAGGTATCATGAACTCTTTACTACTACTTGACATATTCCCAAGGTTAGTCTATCTCGCTTTTATCAAAGTAGGCTAACATGTCACACTTGGGGTGTTGATGATGGTTTTACTCGCAAAAAATAGGGTGAATAAATTCTTCATAGACAAGACTGCAAAGATCCTATCCTTCTTGAAAGATATGGAACAAAGACAACCTAAAGGGGAATTTTTCTTTAATAGGAAAATATTGGCTTTAGTTCAATCCCAAGTATCCAATAACTAGGTCATGATTGCACTAGGGTTGATCTTAGGTATTTATGTGATATTTTCTATTAATCTCAAATGGAATACGATTATTTCTAGTATTGCTAAGGATAATAAACCATTTCACACAAAATTTCCACTTCATTTACAAAATAACATCATGAAATTGAAAGATTTACAATAATATTTCATGAACACCAAAAATTATTTGGTATCACTTAAGTAGATTTAGTATTAAGCATTCAACAATTTCATGGAAAATGAAATATTTTCAATAAAATTTCAACCATTCATTTAAATTTTGGAACATTTTCAATAATTTAAACATCTACTCTAAAATAAATCATAAAATAATAAAAAATTAAAAGTTTCTCCTGGCTATTCTCCATGGATGCCCCAAAGAATCAATTAAAATAGAGAAAACCACTTCATACTTCACCAGATTGCTTCACAACTACATATAAAATTATGGAAGCTTTTAAAGAGAGGGGTTTCATTTTTGGACACCGAGTAGGTTTTGTATGTACCCCTACATGGAACAACATATAGCCTTGTTCAGTTGAACTAACAAAACCAGCTATAAAAGATATTGAGATAGGTAGCTATCTAATTAGCTCTGATATTAATCAATTTCTATCTACATAATTTTTTTTACACCAAAATGATTCAAAAAATAGGAAAAAAGAACAAAACTTGAAAAAGTTTTATTCTTTTTTGACATCCACAAATTTTGAACTTAAAATGAAAATAAAATAGAAAATGACCTGTTATATGAACAAGGCTTAAAAATTTCAACTTAAAGTTTATCTAGAGAATCATAAACAACAAATTAAAATGTAGCATGTGGCATTCACCAACTCATCAGAATATTCTAGATCAAGTCAAAGTTTGACTTCATCAATAGAAACACTTTCACTTTTTACTCCAGCATGAAACACTTCACATATGTTGAGGCTATCAACTTCATTCCAAAATACCAGAAAAATGAACATCCACTAGGACTGGGTTCAACATGCAAATTCAAAATTGAAAACAAAATAACATCTCCATCACACTTCTAGTGTCCAATATTTGGTTCTTTATCTCCTTGCTCAAGACTCAGGCTCCAAGATTCTTTCTCTCCCTTTCTTCAATTGGTACTCTTGGAAACTGTTTAATACGTGGTGCATATGTTCCTTTGAAATCCCTTGTATTTCCCTCCAAGTGAGTTTGAGCCTAGTATATTCTTCAGATAGCTAGAGTATAATACCATTCCTTTGCATTTTATCTGCTTCATATTTAGCTAGTGTTCCTGCACTGTATATTTTCATCAATGACCTTTTGCACTAACAACTGAATAGGATCTCTATATATTGTTTCAATCCATTCCTTGAAGGATTTATATTCTTTACCATCCTTCCCTAATGTCTGGGGATCACAACCTTGGTGTGCTAGCATTTCAATAAATTCTTGATATTCATCTATCAATTTTCTACATTCAATAGTGAACTTTTCAAATCCTTCAATGCATTTAGTTAGCATGTCACCTTCCCATTTCAATTGTTTATTCCATTTTTTATGGAAATGGAAGTTATTTTTTTTGATATTATATCACTCTATATTAATTCTTGGATATTTATTTGCATGAGAATTTCATTAGTTCGCCTTTCTTCAATAACTTGCTCTTGGTGAAATCTGCATTCATTTTCAAATCCTTTAGATTTCTATGATCGACGGTATGCTTCCTTGTTCTTCCCTATTGCATCTATGATGAATTCTCCCCCCTGATTTACCCAATACTCAATCCATTCTTTAAATATATTCATTTTGTAGAAAACTATTGCAATTGCAATCACCTATTCTTGTGACATCAATACAAGATGTTGGGGTAATTAAGCTTGTGCTTGATCGAATAGGGTTAATGACTTTATAAAATGCTCCATGGTAGAAACCCATTCTTTCAATTCTCTTTTCTTCTATTTATATTTCCACACTCTAGAAACAATAGCATTCAAATTCACTTTTATTTCTTTTAACTCTTGCCTTCAAGATTAGTGTCCAAGATTAATACTTGTTATCTTGTACTCCTTAGGCATTATTTCATGTATATATTTATTAGCTATTGGAGTAGCTATCTAGATGGTTCTCTTACCATCTACATTTCTTTGTATGATTTTTTTTTCTTTTTCTCTGCACCTAGGTTTAGGAGTGTCTACTTCTTGTATAAAATTATTAAGATTTAGAGGCAATACTTCTACTTCCATTGAGGAATTCAATTCCCTGATCAACCAAATAGGTGTATCATCACCTTGCTCTACCTTTGTAACATTTCTTTGTTCCTAGTTTCCACTTGATTTAGGAAATTCTTCTCTTTGATCTATCACATCTTTTGAAATGGGAATTTCCTCAATAATTTTTGGCATAGATTCAGGATTAGTAGGGTTTGGCACTATCTCCTATGTTTGAAGACTTATATTCTCCTGTCTATCTAATTTTTCAACCTCATCTCTCAATATTTTACCTTCTTTATTCTCTACTACATCAAGGTTTTCCACATTTTCAATTCCCTCACCTAAAAACTATGTAGCTTCTTCTTTCTCAGTTTCAATTTTAACTTTAGCATGGCCTTTCTCTGATTCTTCAAAGACCTACAACTATTCATTAACCTTTGGAACATTCCCAAGGGAAGACTTGGAATCAAAAGTATCTTTAATAATTATTTCATCATTAAGATCCTACTCTGTAGTCTTGCCTATTTCCATCTCAAGAATATTAGGATTTCCCGCCTTTGAGGTGAGTGTTCCTTGTACAAACTCTTCTTCATCAAAATATATAGGATTAGAACTTGTATCCTGAATCTCTTTTATCACTGGATTCACCATGGGTTTTTTTATAGAATTATTTTCTTTCACTTTCTCCCACATAGCAACCTATCTATCCATTTGTTCTTTGTCTTTGGTTTCATCTTCTTCAGAAATTTCTTCCAAAACCACAAGAGTTCCTCCTAGTGCTTGTTTCATACTAGCCATGTTAATAGAAGGTGGAGAAGTAAATAATGTTGCAACCCTTTGAGATGTAGACTTGGTTTGTGTACCAATATTTTCTATTACTCCTACTTCTTCATCAATAACAGGTTTATTTCTTGGATTTTCTGAAGAGGAAGATGCACCTTTAGGTCTTACTTTTTATTTATCTTTTCCTATTTCTACATCTTTCTGCTTATCAGATGGTTTCATGGGAGTTTCTTGTCTTGAAATTTTAGGGGCTCTTTCTTCAATTCTTATACCAAGAGCCACTTTACTATTTTCCCTTCTCTTCTTATTAGTCTCTCCACTCTTAAATGTTGTTTCATCTCTTTGCTTCCATTTTTTATCCTCTAAGAATGTGGGCTCAATTCCTCTTTCTCTCAAATTGTTACAAAAATCATCAATCTAGTGTTTAATATACACTAAGACTTGTCTAGATAACTCATCAATTGATTTCATAGCTTCATCATCAAAACCTGGGCCTAGGATGGGTTCATAATATACCTTATCTTCATTATAAACTTTATTCAACATTTTGCCATCATGCTCTTCCAACTGATCTGGAATGTCATGAATCTTGAGAATCTAGGCAGATTTTAGAGACAATCTTTCATATTTTCTTCTTCTTACTATGTGCTTGTCTACAAAATTAAGCCAACAATCTCCTAAATGTGGCACATAAGCATGATAACCAACTATATTCTTGGGATTATTTCCCTCAATGTAATAATATATTCTATGAAGTGGGAAATCTTCAAAATTATATGTTCTTAATTTTTCCTCACACAACTTAGCTACTCTAATTGCATTACACTTATAATTTCCTATTGCAATGGGAAATTTGAAAGAGGCCTTCTTGCAGGCATGGCTATAAAGAGCATGAGACAGTTTCAATTGTCTCACCAATTCCAATAAAATAATTTTATTTGTTGGGTACCTGGGCAACATGAATGAATGTCTATCAAATCCCTCCATTCTAATGTAGGAGTAAGTAGGGAACTGAATGTACCAACCTCCCATTGGTCCAATGACACCTTGTGCTTCCAGGGATAATCTTTTGGCTTTATCACCTTCCATTGTTCTGACTAGTTTCATGGAGAATAGATCATTTAATTTCCTATAATTGTATTTATATCCATGGATGGTGATCTGGGGTAAATCTGCATATATCAAACTATTTCCTACCTTCATGCCCATAGTACCAATCTATTTGAACACTTGCTCGCTGGCTCTCATGGAATAAGAGTAAATAACATATGACGACATGTAAAAGAAATTGGTTTTGGGAGATGTTATTTGTTCATATAATCTTTCACTTATGAGCTTTCCCCAATGCAATTGCATGAGAGTTTCCATCGTACTGGATATTATTGCAAAAATCTAGGGTTCAAATTTGCTTGCATCTCTTAAAACAACAACCTTGCTTAGTAGAGTTATAATATCTTGTATTTCTTGGTTGAACATAGACCTCTGAATTACTTTGGTCTATGGTGTAATTAGCTCTTGGCCCCATTGGGTACTCATAATTTCTCGATTGCACTCTTTAAAATTTGGATACATCTTACCCTTTGCTTTCATATCAACATTGTTCATTTGTGTGTAAATAGGGAGACCAAATGTGTATATGATTCCTTTCTGTGATAGGTCTGCATAAATTCTCCCTTCTTTGTCAATGACCCTTTTGGCTGGGCTGTAGTAATTAATACATTGCATAACTAATTCAGGGGACTCCATTGCTAGTGGAAACCCTTATGTTGAAAGTAACCCATTTGACACGACATTTTTGGTATATTGAGGAGAATTTTCTTGTAGTACCCATGAATAGATTTCAATATTAGAAGACCATCCTAGATGAGTGTCTGTAACCACTACATTGATTGGTATGGCTTGTGAATTGTAGTATTTGAATTCATCTTCTAGCTTTGCATCAAAAGTACTCATTTTCTCTAGCATGTTCTGCATTTTCTAGAATGTGTGTCTTGTGTGCGAGTTAGGGTTAAATTTAACAAAAAAACATATTTAATAAAAAAAATTGGTTCATTTTTCAATTAAATTCAGACAAATCAAAGACCATTCAACATGTCAATTTCTAAAGGGAAATACCATTATCAAGATCTTTCAAACTTGAAAATCACTAACAAAATGTTAGTTATCCAAAACATACCTAGTTCTGGTCGATGATGATGATCTTTTAGAATGTAGATTCAAAACCATTGGTAGCTATGTTCTTGGTTTCTCAAATTTTACCTCTCCTTGTGTGCTAGTGTCATTTTGTTCTTTCAATGTCCTTTGCAAATTTGTAGCATAATGTGAAGTGGAGTGTTACAAAAGTAGTTGCATGCTTGAGGTGGTGCCAAGTACATAGGAATTTTTCCACCTTCATTAATTACCTGTTATTTTCCATTAATTACTCGAATAAAGGTGCAATAATTATGGATTAGGGTCAAAATCATGAACACCATGATTTCAGCGTAGGCTCGCTACTAGAGGAAAAAGATGACGTGATGATCATACATGGAAATCAGGTGTCACATTGACTCTTTATGAGGTATAGGTCATTAAATATATGTGATCAATTGGTGACCACTATGATTGAGGCTTTCTAGTTGAAACAAATTATTTTGGCACTCAAATCCTTCTTAGCTCCTCCAAGGGTTTTTCCCCTAGGAGAGAGAAAGTAGGCCAAAATGCACAACATTAACACTCAAGACTAAAGGATGGAAGAATGAAAAGAAAATGTGGAGTGTGTGAATGTGTCTTAGTGCTAGAAAATTAATGAAAATGCAAACTAAAGAATGTAAATAGATCTAAAACAAAAGTGCTGGAAAACATAGTGTTGATTACAAGCATGAATTAGAAACTTTGAGTAAATGGAAACAAAAATGAATGAGATTGAACAGAGAGAACCTGGAGGCAGATTGATGTCACTAGAATGTTTTGGAATGTGTCAAAAACTCATTTTAATGTCCATTGGGACTCATTCACCATGATTGGTGAATTAGTCCTATTTCTGGTAAAATATTTTAGAAACTTGTTTCTAACTGTTGGGAGCTGAAATCTTAGAAAATCTATTTTCAAGCCTATAGATGGATCTCATTTTCCATGGGTGCTGAATTAGTCCACCTATAGGAATCTACAAAATTAGGAGTTGATTCTTTGGAGTTATATCTACACTTCTGTCTCCTATAGGTGTTCATTTCTGAAACTACCAGATTCGAGTCTGAAAATGACTTTGTATTGATTCTTTGACTTGAATAATGAAGAGAAAGAGCCTTAATAACCTTACAACTTTATTTCCAATGAGATGCATGCTTCCAAGAGACCTAGATCTACATACACACAAGACAAGAGAGAGAAAAGTTGAATGTTAGGGCATGGGGGTTTGCCTTGGTCAAACCCTATTTAGGTAATTAAACCAAAATGATGAAAGAATGAAATGAAACATGAAAAATAGAATTGATTACCTTGTCATGATGATTTTATCTTGAAATTCTACAACATATGTAGAATCAAACCTTCATGTCTTAGGAAACTTAATGAATGACTTGCAAGGTAAAAGCCCTAGCTTGATTGAGAAGATAAATGGAATGAGAGGTAGAAGATATGATAGATGGATTGATGAATTGATTGGAGATGAAGAAGATGTGAAAATGAAGTGAAAAAAATTTATTTATATAATTCTTGTGCCTTAGTATTCATTCATACCTCATCACGGGCTGACATCAAGTGATTTTGAATAAAATATTGAAAGGAAATTTGAAATATTTTGAATTTTAGGCCAAGGGGCTCTCATTCGCCACCCATGGTGAATGGGTCCCACCTAGGACCTAAGAACAAGTGTTAGGAAATATGTTGTGTTTAATATTATTTGTTAGGATAACATTAAAAAATACACTTAAGTCATATGACTGCATAAAGAGACAAAATAAAGCATGAGAAGGGTGTACATAGTTAAAATATGCCTAGAAGAGCATGAAAGCTTGTCACAAGACTTTACAAAACTTCACAATGGGACTTGTTGATGTGTGAAAAGGTATTTTTTAGGTAAATTGCATTAAATATCGAGTCTATAAGAATGTAGAAATGTCTTACAAAACTTCACAAAACCTTCACAAGACATCATTAAAAGAATTTTATTTAGTTTAGAAATGTTCAAGACTTAGTGTGGATGCATAAAATGCCTCACAACACCTAACTCAGATCCTCATCAAATCCAATTAATCTCATGTCAAGCAAAGGGTACTTAAATTTTTGATGGCCCAGTTAGCCCCCACTTTAGTGAGAGTATGAACCTACTTCAAAATCACACTATAGTAGCCATTCAAGAAAGATCCACATGTATTTCAAGCCCCCAAGATACAAAATCATGCAAAGGCAAGATAAAAGGAAAGAAAAGGTGAAAAAGATGTACTCACTCTGGGCCAATGGAACTTCTTGGTTGTCTGATAGGTGAGAAAGGCCAAATTGTATACTCAATCTGGAGCCACATAACTAGTTGTCCATGGGGTGAGAAATCCAAAAAAGGTAAGATACATACGCTAGTTGGTATGCACTCACAAAACAAAAAGGTGGCTATGGGGGAAATTCATGCCACTAGGTGGGCTTCCCACTCAACAATGCCAAAGTTATACCAATTTGATAACTTTAACAAGGTGCCACAAAAGAAAATGAAATGAAATGATTTGAAACCTACTATTAATGCAAAAAATAAAATAAAATAATGTAAATATTATTCAAAGAGATTTTTTCCATGCAATGTTTCACCTTAGGGAACATCATGTTCAATGTTTCCAAGAGAGGATAAGTGAAAATAATTTCATCTTATTTCTAAGAGAGGACAAGTGCAAGGTCTCATCTTGAACAACATTTTAGCTAATGCATCCAAGAGAACACATCATAAGAAATCATACAATGAAAGGTGAGTGGTGACGTATGCCCCCACATTAAAGCAGTTGCGAGCACCCGTACTAAGAGCATTTGCTTTAAAGTAGAAGAGAAAAAGAAGAACATGATAGCTCACATGGAAAGCCCTATGCCAAGTCATATGTTCTCAAAATGCTACATCATGAAGGAGAAAAGTTTCTCATATGTGAGCCAACTTAGGGCATGTCATCCACATCCCAAGCTTGTACTTATATGTTTATGAAAAGTTAACAACTAGCCAAAAGGAGGAAACCACAAGTGACATATGAGGACAAGGCTATCGAACCTCTTTTAGTGCAGAACAAAGGTGAGCTGAAAGGATTAATGAAACATATGAAAGAGTGAAAATCAATAGAAATTAGAGGAATTAGATGCCCCCACTTCGGGAAGCATACCAAACTCTTGAAAATGTTGGATTTTATGGCTCAAAGCATGACATTCATTAGTGGAATGACCATAAATTCTATGATATGGACAAAATAAAGTCTTGTAATAATATTTCTTGTGAGTTATAGGAGGAAGGGTAATCAAATTATGTTGGAGAAGGTTGGAAAAAATACTTTCTTGGGTAAGAGTATGAACTTCAAATCCATGAGTAAGGGAGGATGATTGATGAGTGAGACTGAAGGAAGATGGGTATGGAAGATGTCCTATGGGATATGGATGAGGTTCATTGATTGAACGAGATGAATGTACACTTGATCATGCATATCATCGATAGACTCGTCATGAGAGATCTTTATGTAAGGACAATCAGGAACAACTTGTTGTTCATAATCTAAGGCCATGATACTCTCCCTAGAAGGAGAGTCAAGAGGACTTGGTTCTTGCACAATAACTTCATTTCCAATAGGGGAATTTAATCAAGGATAGGATTAGGAGGAGGGTAAAAATGAAAGGATGCTAATTGAATGTCGATTGCCGTTAGGATTTAATTCTCTTGTTCCATATTATCTACCCTACAAGGAGAGCTAGTAATATGTTCATTCAAGTTTAAGGTTTGGAAAGTAGCTTCATCACAAGTGGAAGAGGTATCAAGAGAAGAACCACTATGGTTGTCAAAGAGATCCTCCCATAGGATAGGGACATTAGGAAAGGGAAGATCAAGGGTGTCATGATTCTGAATAAGAATATCTTCTAACACCAACCTATCCTCTTTACATTGAGGAGGGATATTAGGAGATAGAAAAGATTGATTGTCATGATTATGAATATTTGGTAAGGTGATGTTGACGAATGTTTTTATGATGTCATGTTCTTCTTGTGTAAAGTCATCTAAAGGGGAATAAGGAGATGGAAAATCAAGACTCTCAAGGATTGTAACTTCTTGCATCTCAATACTTTTGTAAGTAGGAAAGGTATTCAGAGAAGAACAAGTATGTGTGATATGATTGTCAACATTTCCATTATAACCAATGGGCAATGTAAAATTAAGGATTGCATTAATGGATTGGTTATAGTGTTTGTTGTGGTAGTCAAAAGAAAACTCAGAATCTGAGGGGATATTATGCTTGTAAAATCTATATTTGAGACAATTAGGAGCACAAATTTTGAAAGAAAACATATTGAAATGAAAGAAAGGTAATATGCAATGTAATTTTTAGTGTTTAGGAATGGTTGATACAATGCAATAATAGAAAAATGAAATGTGGTGAGTACAAAAAGTGGAATGAAACAATGCATTAAATGAGCTAATTGAAGCAAGATTTAACAAAATGCATGCTATAGAAATGCAGCTGACTGATATATACATGTTAAGGCACCAAACAAAAGCTAATTTTCTTTTTTTGAGTTATGAAAATGTTGTTTCAAGGATCAGATGGGATTGATTTTCCCATGGTGGCAAATGAGTCCCAGTATAGACCTTTTTCAAAAAATTTAGAAATTTGTGACTGATTTGTATGAAGTCTAAGTGCCAAGATGCATACCTAAGTGAAAAATGCAGAATTTTAGTAAATATAAATAAATTTAGATGCTACAAATGCAACCTAAATACACTTTTTATGAATGCAAAATTTAACATCTAACATGCAAATGAATCATGCAAACCCTAATGTGAGTTAGATCTATAATGAAAGACATTGAATCAGAAAATAGAAGTATTCAAAAAGTCGAGTTCACCAAAATGAAATGAAGGATATTTGCACTCAAATCCTTCTTAGCTCCTCGTAGGGATTTTCACCTAGAAGGAGAGAGAAAATGGGAGAAAATGCACAATGTTAACACTCAAGACTAAAGGATGGAAGAATGAAATAAAATGTGGAGTATTTGAATGTGTCTTAATGCTAGAAACCTAAAGAAAATGCAGAATAAAGAATGTAAATAGATCTAAAACAAAAGTGTTTGAAAACACAAGTTTGATCACAAGCATGAATTAGAAACTTTAAGCAAATGGAAACATAAATGAATGAGACTAAACAAAGATCACCTAGAGGAAGATTGATGTCACTAGAAGGTTCTAGAATGTCTCAGAAACTCTTGTTAATGGCCATTGGGACTCATTCGTCATGCTTGGAAAATTAGTCCTGTTTCTAGTAAAATCTTCTAGAAACCTATTTTTGACTGGCAGGAGCTGAAATCTTAGAAAATATATTTTCAAGCCTATAGATGGGACTCATTCACCATGGGTGGTGAATCATTCCACCTATAGGAATCTACAAAATCAAGAGTTGATTCTGTGGAGTTAGATCTACACTTTTGTCTCCTACATGTGTCTATTTCTGAAACTACCAGATTCGAGTCTGAAAATGACTTTGTATTGATTCTTTGATTTGAATAATGAAGAGAAAGAGCTTTAATACCCTTACAACTTTATTTCCAATGATATGCATGCTTCCAAGAGACCTAGATCTACAAACACACAAGACAAGAGAAAGAAAAGTTGAATGTTAGGGCATGGGGGTTTGCCTTGGTCAAATCCCGTTTAGGTAATTAAAACAAAATGATGAAAGAATGGAATGAAACATGAAAAATGGAATTGATTACCTTGTCATGATGATTTGATATTGAAATTATACAACATATGTAGAATCAACCCTTCAATGTCTTAGGAAACTTAATGAATGACTTGCAAAGTAAAAGCCCTGGCTTGCTTGAGAAGATAAACGGAATGATAGGTGGAAGATATGATATATGGATTGATGAATTGATTGGAGATGAAGAAGATGTGAAAATGAGGTGAAAAACACTTTTTTTATACAATGCTTGTGCCTTAGTATCCATCCATACCTCATCACAGGCCAACATCAGGTGATTTTGAATAAAATACCAAAAGGAAATTTGAAATATTTTGAATTTGGGGCCAAGGGGAGACTCATTTTTCACCCATGGTGAATGGGTCCCACCTAGGACCTAAAAAAGAGTGTCACAAAATATGTTGCATTTAATATTATTTTTCAAGATAACATTCAAAAATACAGTTAATTAAGTCATATGAGGGCATAAAGAGATAAAATAAAGCATGAGAAGGGTGTAAATAGTGAAAATATTCCTATAAGAGTGTGAAAGATTGTTACAAGGCTTTACAAGACTTCACAATGGGAATTGTTGATGTGTGAAAAGGTGGTTTTTAGGTAAATTTCATCAAATAGAGTCTAGAAGAATGTAGAAATGTCTTACAACAATTCACAACACCTTCACAAGACATCATTAAAAGCATTTTATTTAGTTTACAAAGGTCCAACACTTAGTGTGGATGCATAAAATGCCTCACAACACCTAAATCAAAGCCTCATTAAGTCTAATTAATCTCATGCCAAGCAAAGGATACTTTTTTCTATGACACACCAGTATTTACTTTAAGAAGAAACACTGGGATCTGGGAATTTTACCTCTTAGCCTTAGAAAGAGAAAACCAAAACAAAAGAAAAGATCAAGAACTAGGTTCAAGAGAGATTAACAAATTTCAAAATAGAATCTTTGGTTTCCAACTTCTGAATAAGGAAAAGAAAAAAGAAACAATAAAATATAGAACTTCGATAAAAAGGATATGACCGAGATTGAGGACTTCGATCAATGAAATACTAGGTAGAGCTAGGATCAAATGAAGATACAATTTTCCTTGGTGCAAATGCAGGACTTCAGGATTTTGGTTTTTAGTAAAATGTTAAACTTTATGAAAAGACTGAAACACTAAATCTGATAAATAAAAGGATAAAGTAAAAAGACCAAGCAAAATTGAAAGTGAGATCAACAACCAAGTAAGCCTTTGAATGACATTAAAGAAAACAAAAGGAAAAGGGAATAAAGGAAAGGAAAAAAAAGGGGTCCACATTTTTCCAAGGGGAAAAATAAGGAATGTTGTGAGACCACACAACAACTAACAACCAATAAAACTAAACAAAATAATACAAATCCATTTCTAAATCTAACATCAATGTACCAACTTTCTCTAGTCTTCTAATTATAAATCATTGGATCCTTATTTTGACATTCAAATTTCACTTTGGTTAGGATGCAAGATTAAGTATTACTGAGCTCACGTGTGTTCAATTGATTATTTTTTCCACAACAAACTTAGAAATAGAATTTTTTTTTATTAATATACATAATATAACAATTCCTTTTAAGACAACTAGGGATAGAGCCTTACTTCTAGTCAAGTTTTCATAGCCCCGACAAGGTTATCTCCATAATTCCCCCCAAACATGGCTCTACTATCGGTCAGGAGTCTATAGCCTTGGTAGAGTTATTTGGATAGCCTAAAGAGTTGATTTTATTTTTATTTTTTATAGATATAGCAATGATAGCTCAATTTCTCTTTTTATATTTCAATGATAGCTCTTTTATCAACTTGCAAGCAATGAAGCTCGCTATTAGGTTGGGAATTATAGTGGTAGCAAAGGTAGTCTTTTTTTATTTTTTAATTAATGCAAACAACTGCTATCCCAAATTTTAGTAGAATGATTTAGATGAATTCATTTGTAGCTCAACATCAACAAAATAATTCATGCTAATCAGAGTATAAAGAATTGAATAATTCTTGTACAATTTATAAATAAAGGACTATTTCTGGTCAAGACATAAATCAAATTTCTAGAGTTGACATTTTATTAGCCTTTTCACCTTCAAAAGTTGCTAATCATTGTAAATTCAAACAATGCAACACCCAAAAATAAAAATAAAAACAAGCGAATATTTACAAAACCACAACAAAAACTATTTACAAAAAGAAAATTAAAAAATTGTTTACTTATGACTAGAAATAATGCTTTAGGAAATTCCCATTGAAAGACAATGGGATATCTTCACCATTCAAAGACTTCAACCTATAAGTGTTGTCACCAAAATTTTAGAAATTTGATATGGACCTATCCACAACTTGTCAAATTTACCATGTTCACCCTTTCCTTCATGGGCTTTATTCCAATACAGGACCAAATCAGCATTCTAAAAGTCTTTAATCTAACTCTTTTATCAAATCATCTTTTCACCATAGATTGATGCCTAGAAAAATGATCTATAGCTCGAGTATGTTTTTAATCTAAATGAATTAGTTGCAACATTTAGGCTTCTATTTGGTCATCTAATCCAACATATTCCTATGCAAACTGCCAAGTAGGGATTTTTAAGTTTATTGGTAGTATATGGTCTACCCCATAGACTAAATGATAAGGAGAATTCCACAATGCAACTTTCATCCTAGTATGATCTACCCAAAGGGAAAATTTTGGCAAAGAATCTCATTCTTTAGTATTCTTTTCAATCAATTTTCTAATTATATCTAGCAGATTTTTATTTGATGATTTAGCGAATCCATTTCCTTGTGGATAATAGTTAGATGAAACTTTTTGTGTTATGCCATATTCAAATGCCCAGTTAAAAATTTTCAATGAAGCAAAGGTAGGGACATTATCACATACCAATACATATGGTGTTCCAAACCTAGTGATGATATTCTCTTCCAAGAATTTAATGACCACTTCCTTAGTGCATTTCTTGTTGGGAGAACATTTTGTCAATATGGTGCAGTAATCTATAATAGTTAATATGAATCTATGGCCATCGTGGGATGGAGGATTAATACTTGCAATAAATTCTAGTCCCCATTGTGAAAAGGGGTGTATCTCCGTCACTAGTTGTAACGGTTGAGTACTGAATCTTCCTTTATTTGACGTAGATTGACATGTATAGTAGTGTTTAACATGTTCATATGTATCTTTGAAAATTGTTGGCTAGTAGTAACTAGCTCTCAGAATGAGGTGTACAGTAGCTAAGGGTGCTCCATGAGTTGTTCCAAACTTATCATGTAGTTCCTATAACAATTTAGTTGCTTATGTTCTATTTATGCATCTTAAATAGATTCCTTCATGGTTTCTTTTGAATAGAGCTCCTCCTTTGATCATGCAACTTTGTTATTTTATCTTAAGGCTTCTTCTTTGATTTATTTGCATATGATCAGGGAAAGTATGGCTAACTAGATAATGCCATATATTTGAATAACAATTTTCTTGGTCTTCTACATCCAAAGTATATTGTTGACTTGAAATTTGTAGATCTATTTCTACAATAGATCTAACCAAACCATGTCACCAAAACAATCTCATGGGTATGATTTCTAGATGTAATTATTGTAAAATTGTGACCCATTTGGCTATTTTTTCATTGAGCTCACTCTATTTTAACAACATTTTGACTGTAGAATCTAGAACAATAACTTTGATTATACTCCTGAGGGTTTACTGTCTAAATTTATGTACTACTTTGACCAAAACAAAGGATTATTTTTTAATGTATTTATATCTTAGCTTTGCTTCTTTGAATGGAGTGCTCATAAAAGCAATTAGTTTTTCTTCTTTATTTTTTCCTTTCTATGTTAATACTGCTACACAAGTGTGACCAGAAGAAAAAGATTAAATATAAAAAGGCATAACATAATCCAGACTTACCAATACTAGTGCTTCTATGATTGCAGTCTTTATAGTCTCGAAGGTGATCTTAGCTACATTTTTCCATTCTATTTTTGCATATTTCTTTAACATATCATTGAGTGGTTTCACTATTTTGGTGAATCTGGTAATAAATTTTCAAACAAAATTAATCTTACCAAAATATGATTTCAATTCTTTTCTACTTCACAGGGGCTGTAATTTGAGTAATGCACTCACTCTGTTTGGGTATATTGAAATTCCTTATTAAAAAATGATGTGTCCCAGAAAATTTCCTTCAGTTACCCCAAAAATATATTTTTTAGGATTTAATGAAACTAAGTAGGTTTCAAAATTTTGTAATATCGCTATGAGATCTCAAACACAATCTCTTCTATCTTTCAAAAATATTGTGGTGTAGGGGCACCATTAGTAAAAAAATGTCAACTCAAGTTGTTAAGGGATAGGCTTTAGGATTTTTGAGTTTTTTTACTAAAATAAGTTCAATAAGACCAATTTCTAATGTAATAGGTTATAATTGAGGGTTTATAGGTGATTAGGAGTTTTTTTTTTTCAAAAGAAGAAAGAAAATGAAAAGTTTTCAAAATTGAAATATTGCAAAGTTGTAAAAAAGTAGATTATGGGAAGACAAATGGTCAAGCCTATTCAAAAGATAGTTTTTGAGATTTGAACAGTTAGTTTGAAGGGAAAAAGGAATAAATAAAGTGAAACACCATTGTAAGTTCTCTTTTGAGACTTGGAAGGAGAAATAATTCAAGACTTGTCGATTTTGTCAATTTTTTGTATTTTTACATCTTTGTTCAACCTTGTATGGCCCATACAGTACTTTGATGATTCAAATTTCTTTGTAATAGAATATAATAAGGTTATAACTTTCATTTGAATCAATTTTGAAGTATTCTTATTGAATTTTGTGTGTTTGTTGTTTATTTTCTAACATTGACTTGAGTTCCAAACTTAAAGGTTTGTGAGTCAATAAAATGGATTTTTGACCCATTCCTCTTACTATGTTCATTGTGGCTTGAGGAATGGGTCTAAAAAATCATTAAAAAGGTGTGAGTATGGTGATTTTACATAGGGGAGGTCCAAAATAATGTTGGGCATGAAGCCCTAGGTTGGAAATTAGTGTTTTCTAAGTGAATTTGAGTGATTTGGATATGTCAAAGTAAGAGTATGATTGGGGAAGCATGTTTGATGATTTGATTAAGCATAAGTATAGATTTTTGAACTTTTTTGAAGTGGTGGCTAGTTTTTTTGAAGTTTGTAAGTGTATTTTTTATGAAAACCCTAGTTTCTTGGCATAAAAGGAGCATTTTGGGTTTTGATGCTTTTTTGAATATAATTCTAACAAAATATTGTGGATTCTTTAGTTTTGGCACATGGGTAATGCTTCCCAATTGATTTTGTAGAGTTTTGGAGAGATTATTGAGTAGTTCCTTTGCAAAAGAGGGCTAGTTTGAGCCCTAAAAGGCATCAAAAGCATGATTTGAGTAAGTTGAGTAAAAAAAAACATTGGTGATTTGTTGATATGTTATTGTTTGGAAAATTGGGTCCCTAAAATAGGTCAGGTCTTGAATTGAAAGAAAGTGAATGTGAAAATATACCCGATTGAGTGGTTTCCCAATGTTACAAGGGAAAAGAGTGGATTTGAAGAAATGGTGAAATTTTGATGAGTTTTTGATTTGGAAATTGTGATTTTAGATTGGAATTTTTTTTTTATTGTAGGACCTCCCCTAATTGCATCAAAATGGTATCAGAGCAATGGTACCGGGTCTTTATGGAGAAACATTGAAGATTGTGAAAGAAAGCTTGGAAGGTGAAGAGGAAAGATTGTGAATATGCATCCAAAAGGAAATAATACAAAAAAGGAGATGAATGAATTGAAGAGTCATTACATAAGAGAGATCATAGAACTAAAAGAGAGATTGACAACTTTAAAAACCAATAAGATAAGAGAAGTAGTTGAAAGTAGTGAATCAGAGGAAGAGGATGAAGAGTTTGAAGATGTTGAAGAAGAACTTGATCTAGAAGATCAAATAATGGCCAAGTTGTTGAAGTTAGTAAAAGGTGAAAAGTACAAGGTGAAAATTGATGTGAAAAAGTTTGGTGGAAACCTGAATGAAGAGGAATTGTTAGATTGGATATATTCTTTGGACAACTATTTTGAATGTGAAGAGATTCCAAAGGAGCAGAGAGTCAAGATTGCAAAAACAAAGTTAAAAGGTCATGCACTTGTATGGTGGGATTATTTGTAGTCATAAAGAAGGAAACAAGGTAATTCCAAGATTGTGGCATGGGACAAGATGGTAGCAAAGTTAAAAGGTAAGTTTCTCCCTTTAGATTATTCAATTCAAATGTTTAAGAGATTACAAAGTTTAAGGAAAAGGGAAATGGATGTATAGGAATACACTGAAGAATTTTATAGATTAAGCATGAGATATAATGATAATGAAAATGAAGATGAGAATATTTATAGGTACTTGGGTAGCTTGAGAATGAATAGACAAGATGAGTTGGCTTTGAAAAATCCTAGGAATGTGGAGGAACGTTATCAAATGTCATTGTAGGTGTCCAAGATAAAATGAAGAGAAGATAAGAGAAAATAGTTAGAGGAAGAGGAAACACCATGAGAGGAAGAGGAACTTTCTCTACTCCAAGACAAGCTAATGAAAATCATGAACAACCAAGAAAAATAGATGAACAAGCTGCAAATTTTAGAGGAGGATATAGAGGTACAAGGGGTAGGTTTTGAGGTGGAAGGAATTCTAACACTTTTGCAGGTAAATGTTATCATTTCCAAGAATATGGAAATCTTGCTTGGAAGTGCCATGAGAAGATTGGTTCATCAACAAGTGGAGGAGAAAGAAAACTAGATAGGAGAGCACAAATTGTTCATGAAGATGAAGGTAAAAGTAGTTCAAGTTCCAATAGATTGGTTGCTACTCCTAAAGTTGGTGAAATGCTAATGATGAAGAAACAAGTTTTGAAGACAAAAAAGGAGGAAGAGCTACTACAAAGAAGAGCATTATTTAGGACAACCAGTAGGTGTAAAAATAAGGTATGCAAAGTGATTGTTGACTCAGGTTGTACTGATAACATTGTGTCTAATGAGATGGTGGAAAAGTTGCATTTGCAAAGAGTACCTAGGGAAAGACCATATAAGGTGTCATGGGTTAGTGGTACTCAATATTTGGTGGTGAGTGAACAAGAAAGAGTTGAGTTTCAGATTGGACAATATAGAGATGAATTTCTTTGTGACATACTACCCATGAATTGTTGTCACGGGTATTGTTAGGAAGCCCCTAGCAGTTTGACAGGTCAACTTTGTATAATGGAAGGAAAAACACATACATCATTGAAAATGATGGGAGATAGTTTGTTCTAACTCCATTGGTTGAGAAGATAAAAGAACATCGTGAGATTATTGTGCTAGGGAGAAAGGAGTTTATAATTGTTGATAAAGTTAAGAATATAGATTTGGTAGCCAATGCAAGGTATGATAAAGATAGGATAGTAGGAAGAAAGAATGAGAAGGATTTTTAGTTAGTTGTTGGAAAGAATAATTCTTTTTTATGGAAAAAGAAGGTTGATGGGAATGAGTTTCAGATTGGTAAAGTGTAGTGTAAAGTTGAAGATCCTATGGAAAGGAAAGAAAATAGTGATGGCATACTGGTAGGGACTATCATATGTCCTATAGTAGTAAAGAGATAATTAAGAGATGTTAGTACAAAGATTGGTAAGATAAAAGAAAATAAGATAGTATTTTTTTATGGGATTGTGGATTGTAAGGTTGTTGGTATAGTAAAAGGGACAATTGGAGGTCTGAAAGTGATGACAAATTGTGATGGTACAGAGGTTTATGAGATTGATAGTGAGAAAGATACAGTTAAGAAGGCTAGTGGGAAATGGATAAAGTCAGAGGGACAAAGGGAAGTTATGATAGTTGGTGAAAATGTAAGTGTAGATGCAAAATAAGGTAGGACAATAGTATTTGATTATGGAAAACTTGCAAAATGCCCCACAGTACAACAAGATAGAGAGAAGCATGAACCAAATGAAGGAAAAGTCAAGGAAGATAAGGACAGTGAGAAAAAAAAACATAGTGAACCTATTGAAGACCAACATAAAGGACTAAGGCATGAATAAAAAAAGGAATAACAAGCTACAATAATCTTTCCAAGAGACTTGGAAAACTTTCAAATTGGGGTGTATGGTGTAGGGGAACCATTAGTAAAAAATTGTCAATTCAAGTTGTTAAGGGCTAGGCTTTAGGAGTTTTGTGTTTTTACACTAAAATAAGGTCAATAAGACCAATTTATAATGTAATAGGTTATAATTGAGGGTTCATAGGTGATTAGGAGTTTTAGTTTTCAAAAAAAGAAAAAAAATGAAGATTTGTCAAAATTGAAATATTGCAAACTTTTAAAAAAGCAGATTATGGGGAGACAAACAGTCAAGTCTATTCAAAAGATAGTTTTTGGGAGTTGGAAAGTTAGTTTTATGGGAAAAATTCATAAATAAAATGAAAACCATCGATGTAAGTTTTCTTTTGAGATTTGGAAGGAGAAACAATTCAAAACTTGTTGATTTTATCATATTTCTATATTTTTCCATCTTTGTTCAGGCTTGTATAGCCCATAGAGTACTTTGATGATTCAAATTTCTTTGGAATAGCATATCATAAGGTTCTAACTTTCATTTGAATCAATTATCAATCATTCTTATTAAATTTGGTGCTTTTTTTTTCCATTTTCTAACATCGGCCTGAGTTGCAGACTCACAAGTTTGTGAGTCAATAAAATGGATTTTTGACCTATTCCTCTTACTGTGTTCACTGTGGCTTGAGGAATGGGTCTACACCATCATTAAAAATGTTTGAGTATGGTGAGTTTATGCAGTGGAGGTCATGTTGGGCATGAAGCCCTAGGCTAGAAATTAGTGTTTTCCAAGTGAATTTGAGTGATTTGGATATGTCTAAGTAAGATTATGATTGGAGCAGCGTTATTGATGGTTTGATTAAGCATGAGAAGAGGTTTTTGAACTTTTTTGAAGTGGTGGCTAGTTTTTTTGAAGTTTGGAAGTGTTTTTTCCATGAAAACCCTATTTTCTTGGCATAAAAGAAAGGGATTTGGGTTTTGATGCTTTGATGAATAAAATTATAACAAAAGATTGTGGATTCTTTAGTTTTGGCACATGGGTACTACTTCCCAATTGAGTTTCTAGAGTTTGAGAAAGATTAGTGAGTAGTTCCTTTGCAAAATAAATTTGAGCCCTAAAAGGCGTAAAAATCCTGATTTGAGTAAGTTGAGTCAGAAAAAACATTGGTCCTTTATTGATATGTTATTTTTTTGAAAATTGGATCCTTGAAATAGGTTAGGTCTTGAACTAAAAGGAATTGATTATGAAAATATACCTGATTGAGTGGTTTCCCAATGCTACAAGGGAAAAGAGTGGATTTGAAGAAATGGTGAGATTTTGAAGAGTTTGTGATTTAGAAATTGTGATTGTAGGTTGGAATTATGTTTGTTGATTGTAGGACCTCCCCTAATTGCATCATACTGTATGGTTGTCCATGTAGATAATGATGCATTTTCCTATTAGCTCATGAAAAGTATAGTCCACAACTCTTTGGAATGTAGGTCCATCATTTATCAATCTGAGTGGCATCCTTTTGTAAGAAAAAGTTCCCCACTTCATGGTTAAAGATGTTTTCATATGATGTTCCCTTGCTACCATTACTTGGTTATATCTAGAGAATCCACCCAAAAAGGACATCATTTGTGAACCATTAACTATTTGTAGCACTTCTTCAAGTGAGGGTAGTGGATAATTGTCTTTTTCAGATTCCTTGTTGAGATTTCAAAAATATACACATAGTCATATATCTCCATTTTTCTTTCTTATGGGGACCAAGTTTGCCACCTAAGTGGAATGTCTAATAGGAAAAATTATTTTGGATTATAAAAGTTTTTGAATTTCCTTTTGAATTAAAGGCTCTAAGAGTGCATTTACTGGCCATTGTTTATATAGGTAATGCTTCACATCCAACTTCAATGGTATCATATAGTAATGATGGAAGTGTCATAAGTCTTCAAATCTTCATATGTACAAGCTATAACTTTCCAATAATATTTATGTTCTTGAGCAATGTTTCTTTTCTCTTCTTCAGTACAAACCTTTCCTATGAGCACACTCTTAGGATCTTCTTCAGTATTAAAATTGTATAATTCAGATTGTCCTCCACTACTTTGAGGAAAATCTTTCTATTTGACTATCTGATCAATGTCAAATAATCATTCTAACTCAGTTATTCCTTTCAAAATGTTATTATCTCTAGCTTGAGTTAATTCTTCATCTTGAATTTTGGTATTAGGATGATCTATCTCTTCAATTATTTGTGCTTTGAAAATACCAAAATTAGTGATGAACTCCAATATATGTCAGTCATCTTTGAATACCTACAAATTAGTAACATTATTAGGAACTGAAGGTAACTGTACCAGCTCAACTATAAATATTTTCAAATCAGAGGCCTTTAGAGGTTCTAGAGTATTGGCAGCAGTAGCCATATCATTAGCTCTTTGATTAAATCTTCTAGGGATATGAGTAATGTTGAATGCATCATAATATTCTATTAAATACCATACTCTGTGTCAATAATTGGAAAATCTCTTGTAATGGAAGTTATACTGCTTTCAGACTTGCCTAACCACTAATTCTAAATCACCGAATACTTTAAGGATTTAGACTTTCTTCTTAATTGTGAGGAGTAGGCCATTTATAAGGGCTTCATATTTTGCCACATTGTTAGTACATTGAAATTGCAATCAATATACAATGAGAAAAGACTTACCTTGTGGGTTGATAAGTTCAAGTCTGATTCCACTCCCTTGTTTTAATTTAGATCCATCAAATTTGAGAATCCAAGCTTGATTATTTGTAGCTTGTACTTTACTATTCTTCGATATCATTGAATTAACCTTTTCAGTATATATGTCTTGAGCATTATCTTTGTGTACTCCTGATCCAATTATTTTGACCTTATCATGTTTTAGACAATACCGATTCTTAATTTTGCAAATTATCTACAGACACATCATACAACTATTTTCTGAGTGTCTAGCAATATGCAATTTGCACTAATCCTGAAACAACACAAATTTTAGTGAAATTTTGGTTCTATCACTCTCTTGATCTTTTGCAATAATATTCTTCTAAAATTTATCATAAGGACTATTCTCTTCTTTAGAAGAATCACAATCCGATTCAATCAAAAAATCTATTACAGGAGTCAATTGATTAGGTTTATTGGCATCAAATGCAAAGAATTCTTCTATTGTAACTCCTGAACTTTGTATTTTGTAAACTCTTGGTTCTATATCGATGAACAAAACTTCATTTTTTTTATAATAATCAGTAATCATGTATTTCATGAACAATTCTCTTTTGATTGTAATTCGATTAGGAACTCCCTTCCATGGTAATCACATATGTGAGAAATCAGAAGCCATATATCCATTTGAGGTTTTAGACCAATCTCTACCCAAAAGCATACCATAAGTATCAGGTATCTCAACAACTTGAATGTCAATGTAATATTGAGTTATAGGGTTAGAGGCCAATTGCATGTGACTATTAGTCAACTCTCCGACTACAATTACTTCTATTTTATCAAGTGGAGTGACCTTCTTTAAAGAACTTTTTGGAGCTAACCCTAATGTTTGACATATGGATAAAGGTATCACATTAGTAGATGCTCCAGAATCTACTAAGCAATTGTGAAGATTCTAATTGAATATTCTCACAGTGAGTAAAAATGGTGGAGACTCCAAATTTTCCTCTATAAAAGGCTACTTGTGCATCTACTATGGGAATAATGTTCCTATCTTTCATTTTAGCCTGACTATCTTTCACTTGAGTATCCTTAAACTTTCTTTCTTTAGGAAAATTTTCTAGAGTATTTAATAAGGCTTTCTTCATCATAGGTGTTGTATCAATGGGTTAATTTTTGGATTAAGGTTAGCAAATAATTAAGAGCATAAACCAAAAGAAAATAATGAAGTGTAAAGGAGCAATTAATGAAAACACATAAAATAGAACAATCTCACCCAGTGTCTTCAATCTTCATGGTGGACCTCCATTACACCTTATAACTTGTTGATTGTTGCCCTTAGATCGAGTGTGTGAGCAATTTTGACTATTACATTGTCCTATGCAAGCTTTGAAGGATTTAAGTAGAATTATTCTTATGCCTATGATGAATGATAAATGACTATAATGCCTATAATATTGAAAGAGTGGTCCCTCAATTATGAACAAAATTGACATTTTATAGAAAAAACAATTTTGATTGGATGGACGAGATCAACTTTTGACAGAAACCTAAAATCAAAGGTCAAGATTTCATTTGATAATCCCTAATTAGGGTTAGGTAAAAATCCTTAGACGAGTGGTCGAGATGTCATCTGAGAAAATTGAAACAGTGGTGGAGAAAAGAGGATATAATTAATTAGAAAAATAAAGATTTTCGAAAATCAAGAAGATAAGAGACTGCCTGATTAATGAGATTTGAAAAATCAGATAAAATATGGACTGAAAAGAAAATTTGATAAAATCAAGAACCTACTTGCTTTATTTGATTTTTGGAAGAAAGCTACCATTTTGAATTAAATCAGCTCAAAATATGGATTTTGTGAGACAATAAATAATCTTTTTCAGATTATTTACTAAAATGGACTGTCAGTTAATAATGTGATGACATTTTAAATAATTTCATTTATTTAAAATGAGAGGAATATTAATTTTGACAATTAAATAATTAAACATTAATTATTCAATTTAGAAGATATGATTAAGAATTAAATAAATTAATGAATTTATTTAATTGTGAGGATTAGTGACATATTAAATAAATAAATAAAATTCATTTATTTAACAATCAAGAAGAATTAATGAATAAAGAAAATTAAATAAATTAAGAAATTTATTTAATTAAGTGAAGACTTAAACAATTAATGATGTATTTAATAAATAAATAAAATTTATTTATTTAATAATCATGAACAATATAAGAGACATGAATCAATTAAATAATTATGAATTATTTAATTAATAGTCAAGTGTGGACCAAGGACATAACTAAATGTCATAATTATGCTAGGATGAAAGTGGTATAAATGAAGCTTGCAGGCCTAGGTCATTTTTATGTGTCTACAGGTGTTTTGAGAAATTCTGATAAAGAAAGGCTAATATTTACCTTTTTTCATTTCTTTCGCTAAATAATTATTCAAGTTTTTTTGGTTAGTGGAATCTATCTTTTCACCTTTTGAAACATTTGATGAATTGTAGTGAGAGGTTACCTTGGGTAACCCCGGGTTATTGCTCAATTTATCATCAGGTGGAGTATTAAAGTTATGAGGAGTGATATATGTTGTTAACAACCCATTGAATTTACCTCTACTATTGGTTTTATTTCTCATGTTATAATTATGCCCTTTCTTATATTGTTGAAAGGCATGAATTTTGTCAATTTATTCATGAGGTTCATTCTCATCTTGATAGGGAAAAGTATATGTTTCTAAATTCATTGTTGAGTTATCTCTTTCATGTTCATGAGTGTGACTTGTGATAATGACAGGTGATTTGAAATGTTCATAACATTCAAGGACTAAAGCAACCATATCCTACAAGGACTAACTCATTTCCCTTAGGAGGATGAGAATCACAATGTTCATTATAATGTGTAGTAGCCAAAAAAATGACTGAAGCAGTTTTGTATTATAAATAGTCTACTTTAGCATGAGCATTTGTATTATGAATCCTACACCAATTATTCATCACAAGACCAACTAAATTCACTTTTGATGTAGACCTTTCATCAATAGGATCAGGATTATCTAAAGGTGTTGATACTCCATTATTAGGTCATGTATTCCAAGGTCTAGGTGGCCTAGGAGCATTATACATCTTACTTTGCAAATTTTGATTGTTATTTTGAGCATAAATTTTTTGATTTCTTAACTATGTAACCTCTATGGTTAATCTTTTGAGTTGAGCTATAACTTATTTCATGTCTTCCTTTTCCTCAGAAATCTTGACATTTTGATTTTATTGAGTTTGTGAGAAAAAGGAATTTCTATTAGGACATGGCTCTGTAATAGCTGGACCAGGGTGAGGGACTAAAGCTTAACTATTTCCTGGTTGAAAGAAAGTATTTTGAGGAAATTTCCCATTTTGTACCACTGAAGGATAAACATTAAGAGCTATAGGATGACCTACAAGGACTCCATTTGTGTTTGGGGTAGGATAATTGTTCAATACATTTATGCCATTCACAGATGATCCATTTCCAATATTTTTCATTTCTAAATTCACACTCACGACTTTAGCATAGGCTTGGGTTAGAGTAGTAGGAGGATTTTGTCTTCGCTTCACAAACATAGCAGTTAAGGGTTGTACTACTATATAATAAGTTGTGATAGTAGAAAAATTATCCACTACATAAGGTTCTTGTAGCCTAGAATAAGCATTTTGAAACCTATCATTAAAGGCAGTAATAGGTTCTCCTTTGAGCCTCTTAATTTGAGAAAATTGATGATATAACAAAGCGAGGTGAGTAGGTGTTCTAAATCTGGCTAAGAATTGAGTTTCCATGTCCTACCATGACTTGATAGATTTACGAGGTAGGTTGATATACCATTGGTAAACTTCATTGCTTAAGGTGTATGGGAATAACCTACATATGAAATCTTCATGTTGAATCCTCGCTCTAAAGCATGTACCTTTCAATATACTAATATGTTCTTCCAAACCTTTATGGAAATAATATTTAGGACACAACTTGTTAGGATATTTAGGTAAATAATTGTATACAAAAAATTAAATCAGTGACTCCATGTTAAAGAATTCCATCACTATAGGTGGTGGAGGTGTAACAATAGTTGGATTCTTTGAACTTGCACTTAAATTTATAGACTTCTGAGGTCTATATGATGTTTGACCACTAAGCTCAACTAAATTCACATGAGGATCACCAGATCGAGATCTAGTGATTCTATGGAAATCTAGATTAAAACTTAACAAAGCCAAAAGTGACAACAATAGGGCCTCCTTCTAGCGTCAGTTCCTGTTGACAACAATTTTACTCACAAAAAACATGAAAAATAAATTCTTCACAGACAAGACCACAAAGAGCCTATCCTTCTTGAAAGATATGGAACAAAGATAACCTAAAGGGGAATTCTACTTAAATAGGAAAAGATTTGATTTAGTTCAATCCCAAGTCTCTGATAACTAGGTCATGATTGTACTAGGGTCACTCTCGGGCACTGATCTGATATTTGTTGTTAATCTCAATCAACTATGGTTATTTCTAGTTTTTCTAAGGATAATAAACCATTTCACACAAAATTTCCACTTCATTTACATAATAACATCATGAAATCAAAATATTTACAATAATATTTCATGAACATCACAAATTATTTGCTATCACTTAAGTAGATTTAGCATTAAGCATTCAACAATTTCATGGAAAATGAAATATTTTTTATAAAATTCCATCCATTCATTTAACTTTTGGAACATTTTCAAGAACTTAAACATCCACTCTAAAATAAAGCATAAAAATACCAAAAAAATTAAAAGTTTTTCCTAGTTATTCTCCATGGATGCCCCAAAGAATCAATTAAAATAGAGCAAATTGCTATATACTTCATCAGATTGCTTCACAACTACATATAAAATATTACAAGCTTTAAAGAGAGGGGTTTTGTTTTCAAACATACAGTAGGTTTTGTATGCACCCTTAAACATTGTAGCATATAGTCTTGTTCGGTTGAACTAACAAAAACAACTACAAAAGATATTGCAATAGGTAGCTATCTAATTAGCTTTGATATTAATCAATGTCTATGTGCATACAAATTTTTACTTCAAAATGATTTAGAAAATAGGAAAAAAGAACAAAACATGAAAAAATTTAATGCTCTTTCGACATCCACAAATTATGAACTTAAACTTAAAAAATAAAGTAGGAAATGGCCTTTTATAGGAACAAGGCCTTAAAAATTCAACTTAAAGTTTATCCAAAGAATCAAAAACAAGATATTAAAATGTAGCACATGGCATTCACCAAATTTCATCAGAATATTCTATATCAAGTTAAATTTTTGACTTCATCAACAACAACACTTTCACTTTTTATTCCAGCATGAAACACTTCACACATATAGAGGCTATAAGCTTCTTTCCAAAATATTGGAAAAAGGAACATCTACTAGGACTGGGATCAACTTGTAAATTCAAAATTGCAAACAAAATAACATCTCCATCACACTTTTGGTGTCTGATATCTAGTTCTTCATCTCCTCACTCAAGACTCGAGGTTCAGGATTCTTTCTTGTCCTTTCTTCAATTGGTACTCTTGGAAAGCATTTAATACTTGGTGCATATGTTCCTTCAAAATCCCTTGTACTTCCCTCCAAGTGAGTCTGATCCTAGTATATTCTTTAGATACCTGGAGTATAATACCATTCCTTTGCACTTTATTTGCTTCATATTTAGCTATAGTGTTCCTGCACTGTATAATTTCATCAATGACCTCCCACATTAATAGTTGAACATGATCTATGTTTATTATTTCAATCCATTCCTTGAAGGCTTTAGTTTCTTTTCCCTCTTGTCCTAATGTCTAGGGATGACAACCTTGACATGCTAGCATTTCAATAAATTCTTGATCTTCATCAATCAATTTTCTACATTCAATGGTGACCTTTTCAAATCCTTCAATGCATTTAGTTAGCATGTCACCTTCCCATTTCAATTGTTTATTCCATCTTTCTAGAAATGTAATTTCTTGTTCTAATATTACATCACTCTATATTAATTCTTGGATATTTATTTGCATGAAAATTTCATCACTTCGCCTTTCTCCAATAACTTGCTCTTGGTGAAATCTACATTCATTTTCAAATCTTTTGGAATTCTCTAATCAACGGTATGCTTCCTTGTGCTTCCCTATTGCATCATTGATGAATTCTCCCCCTTACTTTACCCAATTCTCAATCCATTCTTCAAATATATTCATTTTGTGGTGAATTGCTACAATTGCATCCACATGTTCTTGTGACATCAATACTGGATGTTGGGGAAATTCAACTTGTTATTGACTAGATAGGGTTAATGACTTTATAAAATGCTCCAAGGTAGAAACCCATTCTTTGAATTCTCTTTTCTTCTATTTATATTTCTGCACTCTGGAGAAAGTAGTATTCAAATTCAATTTTATTTCTTCTAACTCTTTTCTCCAAGATGAGTGTCCAAGATTAATACTTGTTATCTTGTACTCCTTAGGCGTTATTTCATGTATATCTTTATCAACTGTTGGAGTAGCTATCTAGATGGTTTTGTTACCATCTTCATTTCTTTGTATGACATGTTTTTATTTTACTTTGCACCTAGGTTTAGGAGTTTCTACTTGTATAAAACTATTAATATTTAGAGGAAATACTTCTACTTCCATTGGCGAAGCCAATTCTTTGATCAACCAATTAGGTGTATCATCACCTTGCTCTACCTCTATTAAATTTCATTGTTCCTAGTTTCCACTTGATTTAGGAACTTGTTCTCTTTGATCCATCACATCTTCTAAAATGGGAATTTCCTCAATAATTTAGGCATAGATTTGGGATTAGTAGGGTTTGGCATTGTCTCCTATGTTTGAAGACTTATATTTTCCTATTTATCTAGATGTTCAACCTCATCTTTTTGGATGTTACCTTTGTTATTCTCTACTACATCAGGGTTTTCCTCTTTTTCAATTCCATCACCTGAAAACTATATAGCTTCTTCTTTCTCAGTTTCAATTTGAACTTTAGCATGGCCTTTCTCTAATTCTTCAAAGACTTGCGATGGTTCATTAACATTTGGAACATTTCTGAGTGAAGACTAGGAATCAAAAGTATGTTCAACAATTATTTCATCAATAGTATCCTACTATGTAGTCTCCCCTATTTCCATCTCAAGAATATTATGATTTCCCTCCTCTGAGGTGAGTATTCCTTGTATAAACTCTTCTTATTCAATATTTATATTAGAACTTGTATCCTAAATCTCTTTTGTCACTAGATGCACCATGGGTTTGTCTTTAGACTTCTTTTCTTTCACTTTCTCCCACATAGCATCCCATCTATCCATTTGTTCTTTGATTCTAGCTTCATCTTTTTCAAAAATTTCTTCCAAAACCATAAGAGTTCCTCCCAGTGCTAGTTTCATACTATCCATGTTAATAGAAGGGGGAGAAGGAAATAATGTTACAGCGCTTTGAGATGTAGACCTGATTTGTGCACCAATATTTTATGTTACTCCTGCTTCTTCATTAATAACCAATTTATTTCTTAGTTTTTCTGTAGAGGAAGATGCACCTTTAGGTCTTACTTTTGACTTATCTTTACTTGTTTCTACATCTTTTTGCTTATTAGATGGTTTCTTGGGAATTCTTTATCTTGAAATTTTAGGGGTCCTTTCTTCAATTCTTATACAAGGAGCAACCTTACTAGTTTTCCTTCTCTTCTTAGTATCCTCTCCACTCTCAAATGTTGTCTCATCTCTTTGCTTCCTTCTTTTATCCTCTGAGAATGTGACCTCAATTCTTCTTTCTTTCAAATCTTTACAAAAATCCTTAATCCAATGTTGAGTATACACTAAGACTGGTCTAGAGAACTCATCAATTGATGTCATATCTTCATCGTCAAAACTTGGGTTTGGGATGGGTTCGTCATATACCTTGTCATCATTATAAACTTTATTCAAAACTTGGCCATCATCCTCTTCAAACTGATCTAGAATGTCATGAAGCTTGAGAATCCAAGAAAATTTTGGAGACAATCTTTCATATTTTATTCTTCTTACTATGTGCTCATCTTGAAAATTAAGCCAATAATCTTCTAAGTGTGGCACATGAGTAACCATCTATATTCTTGGAAATATTTCCCACAATGTCATAATATATTCTCTAAAGTGGGGAATCTTCAAAATTATATGTTCTTAATTCTTCCTTGCACAAGTCAGCTACTCTAATTGCATTACACTTATAATTTACTATTGGTTCAATTAAAAGTGTTGTACCTAGTCCTAGGTGATAATTACACCTTAGTTAAGTTTACTTAGGGACCACATAGGAGGTTGTTGGAGATTTTCCACTTTTGGTGAACTTGACATGTCATTACTTTATCACCTCCACCTTTTGTAGACTCATTATGTGATTATCTCTCCACCTTAGGTGGACTGATAGATTTTCATAGTTGTCTCATGTCATAAGATTATGACACTTGTCATAATCTTATGCCCTTCTATGTTCACACCTTGGCTATATAACCAAGGGGTCTCCTATGTACCATTCCATCATTTTTGCATTATTGGTAGAATACAGTTTATTCTTGTCATCTTGTTTCTATCTGTCTTATGCTTTTGCTTTCTATTAGGCCTCTAGATCTTGGGTGGCTACCTTCATAGCCAATTCTTACATGGTATCGAGCTATTGGAGTGCCTTTAGTTAGTCATTTTGGAGAGATTCTTGGAGGGTTCCATTTTTGGCCTTGTATTGGCATTTTGGGAGCTTGTTGCATTATATCTGAGCTCGCCATTGTCCGGAGTGTCCGAGATAGTCTATTTCCTTTTGTTTTATCTTAGTTGGACATTGGAGGCCAAATCTATAAAGGGTTGAAGATTGGAGGTGGTTGCTAGATCCAGGAGCTAGCTACCACTTTAGAGCATTTTCAGCCAAAAAGGACATCACCATTGCTCGAAGGGAAAAAACCCCTAAATTGATTGTGAAATGGTTGAATTTGGACCAAAGTTGCTCTTAGAGGAAAATTTTTTTTTAGGAATTGATGCAGCCCTAATTAATACTATGCGATTTTTCATTTAAAAAAAAAAAAAAACTTTTCAATTTTTAAATTTTTTAATTAAATTTGAAAAAGAAAAAAAAAATTATTTTTTTTGTTGTTTCATAAGTTTAAAAATAAAAAATAAAATTATTAAACTTATACAAGGATGTGGGAACTCTTGTAGTACCTACTTGTTCTTGAGTCTCTTCGGCCCAGCAGTGGCAGTCAACTCACCTACCACATTTGGCGGCCATTAGAGAGGTGGCCCTCAGCTCAATTATAGGCCTTTGTTATAAAAGTTTTTTTAAAATAAAAACTATTTTTATTTGTTTTCTTTAATTTTTTTTTTAAACAAAAACTTTTATATTATGTTTTTTATATATATATTTTTCAAAGTTTTACTAAATACAAAACTTTTATTGAATTTTTTTTTTATTAAGCTTTTTTTTAAATAAAACTTTAATTTTTTTCTTTAATAGATTACAGTAAGTTTTTTAATAATTAAAATAAAAATAAATCATGTTTTCTTTGACAATTTTTTTAATAAAGTTTTTTCTTAATAATTATTGTTTTTTAAAATTAAACTTTAAATTAAGTCTTTTTAAAAACAAATCATGCAATAATAAGCAAACTTGGAGAAATAATTTTTCCTACCAATCGAGCCTTGTTTTGGACCATTTCTCCTTCAATAAGTAGTCAACTGGGTCAGTTGCTCCTACCGACATCCACCTAGAAGGCTTTCTTCACGGTCTTCAACTTTGGGTTTCTTTTGGTTGGCTTCTTCATCAACAGTTCTAGAGCATCTCAATGAATGTTGCATCATAGATTCAGAGTTGTGCCAGTTTGCAAGTTTTCCAGTGTTCCTTGGCATCGGGTCTACTGTTGCTTTATCATGATTCCACCTTGAGTCAATCAGTGACTCTAATATGGTTTCAGTAGCAAACAGAAGTATCTTTCCTTGCTTCATTTCAGGATTCTAGTGTTACTCCACAGTGTACTTCTAGTGCTTCTTCTTTGTAGCAGGTTATCTCTTATGGGGGGGTCATATGATCTCTCTTATGGATAGAGATTGATTGGATTTGTGATGGATATCATTATTGTATTTCATCTCTCTTTTGAGGGGGAGTTTTTCCCATGAGGTTTTCTCCCTTTCCTCACTTGTGAGAGATTGCATTTAATACATGGAGTACCCTAACATGGCCTGTAGCTGGGACCCATCATTGCCTTTTGTGTCATTTACATAATAATTTTCCACTCCTAAGTTGCACTTAAAGAGGTGTTGAGTGTAATTAAAAGTGTTGTACCTGGTCCTAGGTCATAATTACATTAGTTAAGCTTACTTAGGGACCACATAGGAGGGTTGTTGGAGATTTTCCACTTTTGGTGGACTTGACATGTCATTACTTTATCACCTCCACCTTTTGTAGACTCATTATGTGATTATCTCTCCACCTTAGGTGGACTGATAGATTTTCATAGTTGTCTCATGTCATAAGATTATGACACTTGTCATAATCTTATGCCCTTCTATGTTCACACCTTGGCTATATAACCAAGGGGTCTCCTATGTACCATTCCATCATTTTTGCATTATTGGTAGAATACAGTTTATTCTTGTCATCTTGTTTCTATCTGTCTTATGCTTTTGCTTTCTATTAGGCCTCTAGATCTTGGGTGGCTACCTTTATAGCCAATTCTTACATTTACTATTGCAATGGGAAATTTGAAAGAGGCATTCTTGCGGGCATGGATATAAAGAGCCTAAGATAGTTTCAATTGTCTCACCAATTCCAATAAAACAATTTTATCTGTTGGGTACCTGGGAAGCATGAATGGATTTCCATCAAATCCTTCCATCCTAATGTAGTAGTAAGTAGGGAGGTGAATGTACCAGCCTCCCATTGGTCCAATGACACTTTGTGCTTTCGAGGAAAATTTGTTGTCTTTATCACCTTCCATTGTTCTGACCAGTTTCATGGAGAATAGATCATTGACTTTCTTGTAATTGTCTTTATATCCATGGATGGTGATCTGGGGTAAATGTGCATATATCAAACTATTTCCTACCTTCATGCCCAGAGTACCAATCTATTTCAACCCTTGCTTGCTGGCTCTCATGGAACAAGATTAAATAACATATGACGACAGATAAAAGTACCTAGTTTTGGGAGATGTTATTTGTTCATATAATCTATCACTTATGAGATTTACCCAATGCAATTGCACAAGACTTTCCATCAAGTTGGATATTATTACAAACATCTAGGGTTCAAATTTTCTTTCATCTCTTAAACCAGCTACCCTACTTAGCAAAGTTATAATATCTTGTATTTATTGGTTGATTATAGACCTCTGAATTACTTTTTTCTATTGTTTAATCGGCTCTTGGCAGCATTGGGTACTCATAATTTCTCTATTTTGCTCTTCAACATTTTGATACATCTTACTCTTTTCTTTCATATTGAAATTGTTCATTTGTGTGTAAACAGCGAGACCAAATTTGTATATGATTCCTTTCTGTGAGATGTATGCATAAATTCTCCCTTCTTTTTCAATGACCCTTTTGGCTATGTTGTAGTAATTCATACATTGCATAACTAATTCAGGGGCCTCCATTGTTGGTGGAAACTCTCGTGTTGAAAGTAACCCATTTGTCATAGCATTTTTGGTACATTCAAAAGCATTTTCTTGTAGTACACATGAATGGATTTCAATATTAGAAGACCATCCTAGATGAGTGTCTCTAACCACCACATTGATTGGTATAACTTGTGAATTGTAGTATTTGAATTCATCTTCTAGGTTTGTGCCAGAAGTACTTATTTGCTCTGGTGTGTTCTGCATTTTCCAAAATGTGTGTCTTGTGTGCAAGTTAGGGTTAAATTTAACCAAAACTTATAGTTTATAAAATTTTGGGTTCATTCTTTTGATTAAATTCAAAAAAATCAAAGAACAATCAACATTTCAATTTCTAAAGGGAAATACCATTATCGAGATCTTTCTAGCCTGAAAATCACTAAGAAAACATTAGTTATCTAAAACATACCTGGTGCTGGTAGATGATGATGATCTTTAAGAATTTAGCTTCAAAACATTTGGTAGTTGTGTTTCTTGGTTTCTTGAATTTTACCTCTCCTTGTGTGCCAGTGTTGTTTCATTCTTTCAATGTCCTTTACAAATTTGCATCATAATGTGAAGTGGAGTGTTACAAAAGCAACTGCATGCTTGAGGTGGTGCCAAGTACATAGATAGTTTTCCATTTTCATTAATTACACGTTATTTTGCATTAATTCCTTGAATAAAGGTATAGTCATTACAAATTACAGTCCAATCATGAACACCTAGATTTCTACATGGGATCGCTACTATAAGAGAAAGATGGTGTGATGATCATACATGGAAATTAGGTGTCACACTGATTCTTTATGAGTTATAGGTCATTAAAGATATGTGATCAATTGGTGATCACCAGGATTGAGGTTTTCTTGTATTTACTTTAAGAAGAAACATTGGGATTTAAAATTTTTACCTCTAAGCCTTAGAAAGAGAAAATCCAAAAAAAGGAAAAGACCAGGAACAAGGTTCAAGAGAGATTAACAAATTTTAAAAAAAACTCTCTTTCTAACTTCAGAATAAGGAAAAGAAAAGGAAATAATAAAATACCAGATTCTGATAGAAAGGATATCACTAAGATTGAGGACTCTGGTCAATGAAATACTAGGCAAAGCTAGGATCAAATGAAGATACAATTTTCCTTGGTCCAAATGTAGGACTGTAGGATTCCGCTTTCTAGTAATATGTTAAACTTTTTGAAAATATCAAAACATTGAATCCAAGAAATAAAAGGATAAACTAAAAATACCAAGTGAAATTGAAAGTGAGATCAACAACCAACCAATCCCTAGAACGATGCAAAAGAAAATAAAAGAAAAAGGGAATAGAGGAAAGGAAAAAAAGGGGCTCCACATTTTTCCAAGGGGCAAAATGGGGTGTTTTGTGAGTCCACATAAAAGGAGGAATTTTGTTATGGGTTACAATCGGGTTCTTGTATATCTTGAGATCATTGGACATCTTATCAGAAAATCCAAAAAAATTCATAAAATATAACTCAAAAATTCAAAAACATTTGCAAGATCCTGTATAGTGAAAATCCAAAAACATTCAGAAAATTGTAAAGGTGAAATCTAAAAACATCTAGAAAACATCAAAAACTAGGTAACAAGGTCAAAAAACAAAAATCCAAAAAAAATAGAGTCCTCTTGTCAAACTACAACTCTTTGAGCTTGAATGTAGGGAAGGCCATTATTGATGTGCCCCTGAGACACCCTAGGTTAGTCCTTTAGGAGTCCATCATAACAAATTGACATCTTTCATCTATTCATATCTTCATCTTGTAAATGGGTTGAGCCATTCGAAATATGTGGTCTTTGCATGTATAATGCAGGCAATACTAGTCCATGATCATTCCCCAAGACCCCTAGGATAGGTCTTTAGGTTAGGCTCTTGGTCAAAATTAAAAAATTCTTAGAAAACTACTAAACATTTATAAAACCCTTGAAAATCTCCAAAACATCCAAATATTCAGAAAACACAAAAACATTTGAAAATTGAAAAATCCAAAAACAATATAAAACATTCAAAACACCTAAAAGGCCTCAAATATCTCATAAAACCCTAAATAGCCTTAAAAATTTTGAAAATCTTAAACATCCCCAAAAAAATTCAAAAAGTCCAAAAATATTGAAATATTCCAAAAAATCCAAAAAGCTACCCATCCCATCTCGATTTCACCCGCAATAAAATTTCACCCATAATAAATGATCATCACCTTCAACCTTTGGAAAAAAAATATAAAGAAAGTATAGCAAGTCATAAAGTGCGAACATAAAAATAAAAATCTAAAGTTTAAATCATAGGTAAATACATCAGTGAATTTTATAACAAAGGCTCATCTTAGCATCATCATCCTAACATCAAGCAACCCTCTGATCAACATGTCCTAGGATGTATCCTTCTTGTGATGGACATTAGTATTAGACATCACCTTAGCTAAAATTAAACTAGGCAAGAGCTATAGATAACATTGACTATTTTTCTTTGATATTTTCTTATGATTTATCTTAAAAATCCATCCCAAGGACCTCTCAATGATGTCTAACAAAATGATTTAGAGAGAAAGGAATAGGGAATCAATCATTCTCTTTTGTTTGTTGTGATTTTGGGTACTATTGTCAAATAATCTTGGCACATACTTGCTTAGTTGTGTGTAGGAAGGTCATTTGGAGTATGTTGTTGACTATTGCATATGCTTTGGTCAAATATATTGTAAGCTTCTAACTTACATTCCAACGAGGTTTCCATATGTCAAGGTGTGAACAAGAACTATCCTATCTTTTTGTCAAGTCAAAGTCGATTACACTAGATACAACATCATCCTAGTTATTAATACCTCGATGCATCGTGTCTATGTATTATATCAATCAATAAGAAACAACCAAAAATCCCAATCCCGAAATGTGAGCATCTCATCATCTTGCATTTCATCCTCATTTCGTATTTGTATCGTCACCATCTCTAGTAAAGTCTTGATGGATCAAGGACTTATTGGATCTTTTGAAGCAATCATCAAAATTGATGATCACTCATTCTTTATTCTTCTATCTTCTCTAAACACTAACCTGGTAACATGATAGTCTACACAAAAATCATCAATGTATCCACCCTACATCCACAAACCATCAACATACATGCATCTCATAATCATAGCATCCATCTCATGATCATTTCATATCATACATTCTACATTATAATTTAAGTCATGATGAATAATTTATTATTTTGTGCATATTAAAATTTTGCATAAGCATTTGCATCCATAACATTTGCATATCATAATCATCCATCCATATTATTATCATCAAATGTCATATATGCACAAATAAAATCCATCCATACATGAAATAAATTGAACACATCATAGCATGAATTAGCTGTATCTGTATCATATATATATATATATATATATAAATGAGTGTCATGGTATAAAATTTGGATTAGTGTATGAACAACAATCAAAAGTACAATATGCATAAGGGTATCAAAAAGGAGCCCATGAATGTATATCTATGATAAAGAATGGGGAAAAATAAAAAAGTGTTTATACATATTAGCTAGCCCTAATGGCTCCTACCCTCTCCAGCTTGTCTCTTAGGTTGATCCTCTACTCATGGTCGTGCGCCACTGCACTATAAAAAATATGGCTATCTGAGTGTTGTTGGTACATCATGATGATAATGCTACCTATAATATGCATCCTCTATAACAACCTCTGTATAATTGCATTGACATTTTTTGACCATGTTTGGCCACCATCATTGCCTCAATCTATTGTCTTTGAGCCACCTCTTGATCTCTCTCCCTTGTCATAGATTTTACTCTCTCCAATGCTTGATCTCTCTCAGCTGTAACTACAACAACCTGCTACCGAGCTTGGTCTCATTCAGCAGTAATGACCAAAACCTAATGGTGGGATTGATCTCGCTTACTAGTCAATGTCTGCACCTACTGCTACTAGTGTTGAATTTGTGCATCTCTAGCATCTGGTGGTGTTGGTGGTACTTCCTACTACTGAACTACTAGAGGCTATTTCTATACAACTAGAGGAGCCCCCAAAACCTGACTATCTTGGTTGTCCTGACCATCTTGTCCCCTGCCTCTCCCTACTCCTTTGTCTCTGGGTCTCCATCTGGGAGGAACACCTACTAGATCAATCAATTGGATCTCTCTAAACTATTGTGCTACCCTATCTAGTAGATACTTCTCAATAATGTGGTGCTCTCAACCCTACATGTATTGATTCTATCTAGCAAAATACAACTTTTGAATATCATCAAACCATGGTTGCATCTATAGCCATGGGTGCTAGCAAAAAACTGTCATGTCATCTATCACCCATCTCCAATATGAGAGCCCAATTTTTCTAGTGTACCTAAGGGTAATATCACCTCTGTATCTCCAAATGATGGTATCATCTAGCTCCATGTATACCATTTGAACAATGGATTGAAGCACAACAATATGCTCCCACACCCAAATGTGCACCAGAGTCACCCCTGCACCAATGGCTCTCCCATTGCAATAGAAAAAATCATGAAAATCATGAAATAAGGAGGCTAGCATCATGGTCCCCCAAGGAAAAAGTGTCCTCCTATGCAACATTCGATGCCACACCAAGCCCCATCCATCTTGGGCTAAATCCTTTGGTACGTCTATCTGGAGCCACCAAACCTAAAATGATGGTTGTGATGATCAATCTAAAGGTCAACACATGGCCTTTTTATGAATCCAAGTCAATCTATGATGTAACCAAATCAATTTGATCCATCTCCATGAACCCAAGGTAGGCATCAAATCTAACATGAGTGTCATAAATCGCACAGTCTCCATGAATCAACAAACACAATATACGCCATACATCCTCTAGAGTAACAATCACCTCACTTGTTGGAAGGTAGAAAGATGAGGTCTCATTGTGCCATCTATCCCCCAGAGAAGTCATCATCACTAAGTGTGTCTGAATATAGGTGCATATGCAACATACCAAAGGTTGATGTCTTCTAAGTGCTCTTGGAACAACTCTGATAGATCACCTAATCTCTCCAAAACAATGGGCCTATGCTTCCTCAACATCAGTGGTGGAAAGACTTTTTGCATCCATGAAGTGCATGATGTCAGGAAATCATTGAAATTTGTCTCAATTTGAAATTTATAGCTCAAAAATCACAATAGCATTGCTATATTCAAATTTCAAGTTGTGATGCCTAATACATTTAAAATTGCAACTAAAAACATGCATCACCAAATAAGCTGGTGCCACGATTTAGCTTTTGACATACCCTAATCCTAATTTCTAAATCAGTAAGTGTGTCACCACACAAGTATGCGCCACCATTTAAAATTATAAACCTAATTTTAAATTATGAATAGCATCAGCATATAAATATTCATCACTATAATTCATCTCAACATCACCGATTTTAGTTTGGGCATTGCTATATAGTGGCATTGCCAAAGTTTAAACATCAAAGCATAATAAATGGATCAAAAATTCAAATTTAAAATCAATTTTGGAGTTACATACCAGTGGTCTTGTGTTTGGAAGCCACTAGAACTCTCAAATTTGATCGAAGATGTGCCTTGGAAGGTCTTGGCACACCAATTCATCAAAGGGTTAGAGCTTAAATCACAAGAATTCCTTAAGGTGTGAATGCACAAATGAACTGAAAATGACCCTTCTTGCCCTATTTAAGCTAGAAAATTAGGGTTTTTTTCCCTAATTTAACCTTCAAGATAGGGTATATCATCATTTTCACTAATTTCTCCAATTAGACCCAATTTTTCATTGTTTTTTGCATTTTTGGCATTATTCTTGCATCCCAAAGACTTTTTGGACCCTTGGGGCAACTTTTAACCTTTATCAAGAAATCAACCAAAATTCAAAATTTCTACTTGATTTCTCGGTATTCAAATTTATCCTTCCATTGGGGCATCTAAAAATTATATATTTTTTATTTTTATTTAGCCATTAGTTTTATTTTGAAAATTGATTCTTTGAATCGAAACAACGGTACCTCACTTCAAAGGGGGAAAAATGTAGACTTGAAAAATGTCCTGTCGATATCATACACTTAAAGCAGTTAACTAACATAATTTCCTCTTTAACCCATCCTCTTTTCTCTTAAATTGATTAAATTAACCTAGCTATTTAATCAATTGCATCATTTTCATCTATTGACCTAATTAATTTAATTAGGTTAATTCATCCCTTTTTTGTGCTAAAATTTCATCTCATTAAATTAAATAAATCAAAATATTTAATTTAATTTCCTAAGTCATCTTATTTAATTAAATAACCCTAATATTTTAATTAAATATCATTTCCTTTCTCCCCATTTATTAAATCGTTTAATTTAATAAATATCACTTTAATTCTTCAAATCCCCTAATTGCATAATTAAATCTTGTTTAACTAGCAATTAAACTAACTTTCCTCTAATCAAAGGGAATATTCCTTATCCCCTTTTTTGTACAATTAAAACTTTGTTTTAATTTATAAATTTCCTTTTTTCCTCACCTAAAGGAATACTCCCTCTCCTTCAATCATCTCACTTGGATTCTTGAACAAGCTAAAACTTTAACCTCTTGAACAAGTCACCTTTGACCTATATGAGTAGGGTCAAAAGTGTGTTTGTTTGAGGCAACTATGAGCCCTTGATTAAATCTCATCATGCATTCTCAGCCATTGATGAGAATCTATGATTCATGCCTCTCATCTCTTTCATTTTGGACAATTGATTAATCATTTTGATCTCAACCCTTCATTCCTGATCATTTTCTCTCCTATAAATAAAGCCCTATTCAAAGACAAATGGATCCATATTTCAATTGAAAAGTCATGTTGTTGAATTCACTTGCATCCATACTCTCAATTTGCTAACTTTTTTAGCTTATCTTAGTTAATTTTAGTTGCATCATAGTTTAGAGCATCCATTAATGGATTCAATGAATCCATCTTAGTTTATATATGAATTATGGTTTTCATATTTTAGCATATATTTAGATTATATTAGCTTAGAAATAACATAATCAATTCATCTTTAGCATAAAATCATGGTAACTTAGCTTGCATCATGTTCATTTTTAGCATAAACTAGGTTTTCATATGTCAATCATAATGGTTTCATTGATTCTCTTCCATAGAATCGACTAAAATAGGCTCATTGATCATGAGATTTGGAAAGAGCCATTGTTTCACATCAACATGACACTAATTCCAAAATAGAATAAGTTTCAAATGGGTTAGATTAGGAATTCTACTATTTTATGTAGTTTGTAGCTTTCATTTTCAATTAAAATGCTTAGTTTAGATTTCCAATTTCAATGATCTTGTTTGTAGATGTAGTTATGTTTGGAAAATTTATGCTTCAATTCATCATGAGTCTGTTATTCACATGTTTGATGGAATGCTTGAAAATTAAGCATAATCAACCCTCACTAGCATTCCCTCATCTCACAACACCTACAATTTGCATATGCTTGAAATTTTTTAAAGCCTTTTGAATAAATCTATTTTGTGCATATCCTACAATCATTCTAGTCCATGAGGATATATCTCATTGAGGTATTTTTTCAAATAGTTATACCAAGCAACTAATTTCCTTGTCTATGATGCCAAATTTTTGATACACGTCTACCAAAGCATTTTATCAAACAATATAGACAAGGAAATTGACTATTTGAAGAAATGCCTCAAAGAAATAGGGTCTCATGGTGATGTGAATTTTATCCACCAACTGATTGCATTGTCTATGCTACCAAATATTCCATACATGTCTCTACAAAATTGAAATATACTCCTCCCACATTGATAGATCTTTCAATTATTTTCATTTTTTCTAAATTTACCTCATCACTAAACTTACCTCATCGCTTATATTTGTTATGTCATAAGATTTCACCCCCTACAATTTCACATGCATTCGTGTACCCGCTTTAGTGTCCACTCCCTTAGCATCTTGTGTAGGCTCATTTTAGCCTATGCATCAACCTTTTCCCCTCTCAGGATGCTCAACACCCCTTTTTAGTAGCTACCTTCGTGCGTCAGCTATGCATTAAACCTTGTGATTTTCCCATTCATGTCATTTTTTAGTGCAATGTGTTTGGACATTAGCATGTTGTGTGGATGTCCGCACATTGTGTTAGAGTCCTAGAATGTTTCAATGTTGAAATGACCACTTTCCTACATGCTTTCCACTTGTCATCTCCCTTGGTCAGTGCTAACGACTCAAATCCTTGTAACCTCCTGGGAAGCTTCTTTTCCTTATTTAAATGCTATCCTTTCACTTAATTTGCAACTCTCTTCTACTTCTAGCTTCACTCCAGCTTCTTGGATTCTCTCTTTTCCTCTTTACTCTCTTTCTTGCACAAATCTCTCACTTGTTACAACAACTCTCCCAAGCTCTTACAACTTTTTCTCTAACATTCTCTGCAGCTCTCTCAACTCTAGTAGCCCTCTCTTGTGTTCTTGCTCTCCCTCTTTGGATTGCTTAAGGCTTGTCTCTCTATCTTCCTTACTTTTTGCTTACGAGCATCTTGGGATTCCACATCCCCTATCTATTGCATCTTTACTTTGCAATACACATTCTCCTCCTTGAGCAGGGATTGCTTTTATCACCTACATTTTGTGATATGGGTTCTCCTCCTCGAGTAGGGATTTCTTTTATCACATCAAATTTTCTTAATTCTCTCTCACTCTCTTTATCTATCTAGTTTTCTGTGGATTTGGGAACACCAAAATGGGGGTTTGACTGAGCCAAACCCCTATACAGCTCCAACACTTTCTCTCAATATTATAGACACAGGTATTGTAGATATCTACTAGCTAGAGGCTTCATTACTTTGGTTTTTGTGAGCATTTTTCTATCTCTTATTATATTATTTTATCATTTATTCTTTACTTTGCTTCAATTCTATCACATCCCATTATTTTCATATTCTTTAGAAGTTCTTAGCAATCAGAGTAGAAGTAGTCATTTAGCTATTTTTTGTGATAAATTTTCTTTCTGGTTCATATGAGATACCAGTGTGCCTTGTGGATGTCAGTGCAATGTTTTGTCATCCTTATCTTGTACTAATGTCCTTTGGATGAGATCTTGTTAGTTTGTCCAGAAAACCTTTGTGACTTGCTCTTTTAGATTCTAGAACTCTTGCCATTGTTCCTTGAGGTAGTTTAGGGTAGTTCACCCCATGACACTCTTTGAATGAAGAAAAATTGTGAGTAATGAATCCCCCTTCTCTACATTTTGGTGAACTCGACATGAAGAAGGGTTTTTTTTTCAAAAAACTAGGAATTTATTTACCCCTACTTGGCAGGGTCATAACTTTTGACTTGGTGCTCGAAATTCAGAACCGTTTGGACCATTGGAAAGGCCTCCAAGAGAACTAGATGAGTCCCTAAAATACTATGACTTTGTCTATCAAATTTTGGGGTCCGATGCAAGTTCCAACCTAAAATTCCACTCTAAAAACCTTCAAAAATGCAAATTACTATAACATAGAAAATATAAAAAAAAATAAAATCTAGATTTTGGTTTTTCTTAGTTCTATCACCCAAATGAATTTAGTATATTCTTTTATCAATTCAATATATGATTTTATTCAAATCATTAATGATATTCAATTTCATGAATGTGATGGTGATTTGGGTTTACCCATGTCACTTGGTATATTTGATTCTTCTCATGAAATTCCTCATGCTTCAGAGGATATTTTGTTGCAAGAAGATTTAATCATTGATACCTTTCTTAATGTTACTCTACCTTCTCTTCATTCCAATTTAATTTCTTCTAGAGATGATGCATTTGTGAATGATTAATCTTCCCTTCATCCTAATGCACTCTCTTCTAGAGATGATGCATTAGGAAATGATGAACCTTCTTCCACATCTGATCCTCCTTGGATCAATGTTGAGAATATGTATTCAAATAATCATTATACTAGTTGTGATGATTCTATAAATGTAGTCTATGTCTTTGCTACCCCTCAAAGGCATAAGATATCGGTCATTTATCAAACTCTAGCTAGTCCTTCCCCTAAGAGGGTTTGTTCCATCAATGGTGTTCCATTTTATGGTGATTCCCCTAATCATTCTATAGCTCCTTCTTACAGAGTGGTAGCCCATACTTATGAGAATATAATTAATAAGCAAAAAAATCTTCCTTAAACTCTTGTAACTATGACTAAAGAACATACTAAGTGTGATCTTGTTGAACAACTTCAATTTACTTCAGCTAAGATCTCATTGTGGGACTTGTTTCAGTCTTCTATGGTTTATCAAGGTATACTTAGGAAGCCTTACAAAAGATCCTCTTGCCTTCTTCTGCTAGGATGATAGATGTTGATGTGTTGATGGCTCATATTCATGTGGATTCACTGAATATTACGTTCTATCCATAGGAAATCCCACCTTCAGAAGTACAGAAACAAGTAGATCCTTTAATGATTATGGTCAACATTAATAACATTGGCATTATATGTACTCTCATTGATGTCATTTTGACGCTCAATGTATGTAGAATTGATCTATTGCCTAATATTAATATTGATTCATCTACTCTTAATGCTTCTTATGTTAACATTCATGGGTTCGATAATTTTGGTGGATAAGTACTAGGAACAATAGTCTTTCTTTTGAGGTTGGGACCCATTATTGTACCTACCCTTATATATGTTATGTAAGAAAAGTTACCTTATAACCTTCCCCTTGGTAGACCATGGATTCATGCTATGGGTGTAGTCCCATCTACCTTACATAAATCTATTAAGTTAATTTTCAATAATTGAGTAGTCACAGTCAAGGCTAACCTTGAGGGAATGTGCTTATGTGAAGTGGCAACTATTGGTCAGGTTTTGGTTATGCCTACTCTTATTCCTTCAATATCTTCCAATGTGTTGATGTTTACTCCAGTATTACCTAATACAAAGGATACTCTCGAGATAAATTTTTGTAAGGAAGATCCTTCTAAAGCAAGAAACCTCTTCTCAAAAGAATGCATGTATTGGTGATGATTGGGGTTCCTTAGACTTTACAAAATCCTTTAGTGGGGGGTATAAAGTCAACCCAGTCCACTTAAACCTTCCAATAACATCATCGACACCCACTATCAAAATTTATTATTCTTTTGTATCGTGGGAAAGTGTGAGAAATAGTTGTAATGTTCTTGATGTCAATCCTCCTTCTGAGGAAGATGATCACACTCCTATTGAAGAGGTTAATGTTGGTAATCTTGTCAATAAAGATGATGGCGATCCTGTAGAGAAGTATAATCCCCATTTCCAAATTAATACTCTCCATGTGGATCCTCCATTGTCTTCTATCTTTGTATATTCTTTTTGTGAGTAGTCAAACTTTTCTCCACAAGTGAAAGGTTTGCTTCCTACTCCTCATTCCTTATTTTAGAAAGAGCACATCTTGTTGAGGCTTCTCAAAGCCCACTTGATTACTCTTACTTCTCCTACATGTAATAAATTCCATAAAAATGATAGAGAAACACATTATTTCTATGCATACCATCGAGTTCTTGGCCATTCCGCTAGTGAATGTAAGGCCTTGAAGGATAAAATACAACTTCATGATTTAGGTGCCATCACTAATTTTTGTTGATGCACTTGTCTCTTCTTCAAATGACAAGTGATATTGAGGTCTACCTCTATGTTTCACATTTTAAGCATCTTTCATGGTTCTCCTCCCCTATATGTTGGGGGGTAGTGATAACTCATTTTGGAGATGTGTGTAATTCTTAAGGATCTCCTCTTTTGAATTTATACACTTTCAAATAGAGTGTCCCTCTAGTGAACCCCTTTTATCTTGAAGGGTTTCCAAGGGATCCCCTTTAAAAGATTTTGTCTAAAATTATTTTTATGGCATCTAGCTTGGGGGAAGCCTGACTAGACCTATTTCATATCTTTGCATCTAGCTTGGGGGAAACCTGACTAGAACTTTCCTTTCTGTGACTTTCCTGCAACATAGTTTTTAGTAGCCACAAGATACTCTGATAAGTCTTGCTCTATAGGACAAAGAACCTATACAACTCCTTTACATCAAGCTTTCTTAACATGTTTATTCTATGGATTAACATGTTTTTAGGTGTGCTTATGAAGCCGCTTTCCAATATGAATTTTTGGAGTCTCCTTCCTTTAGGTTTCCTCCACGTGAGAGATCTTGAGGGATGCCTCCTTGCATGTCTTCTGGCTTGTAAGGTGCTTTCATCTATGTTTCCTTCATGTGAGAGATCTTGAATGGTACCTCCTTGTAGGTCTGTGGGCCTGTAAGGTGCTTTCATATGGGTTTCCTTCATGTGAGAGATCTTGGGTGATACCTTCTTGTAGGTTTATGGGCCTATAAGATGCATAATTCTCAAGGCTTCATTCATGTGATATATGTTTGAGGTTTCCTCCTTGTAGGTCTATGGGCCTGTGAGATGCTTTCATCCTGCAGTATTTGTCCATCATTGGTTTATAGGCCTTTGGTGTGCTTTTTTTAAACTCTCCTTGGGTCTAAGGACATGTGGAGCCATCTCTCTTGGAATCTTCATTCCTTTCTAGCTTCTCCACCTTTATCTTAAGTTCTTCTCTTCTCTCTCTCTTCTCTTTTGTATATACCAAATCAAATATTTGAATCTTCTTCATCTTGAGTATATGCCCTTCTTCTCTTTGTTTTAGAACTCTTCTTTGTGTTAGTGTTTTTTTTTTGAGGATGATGCATAGTATTGAGATAGCCTTTTACATAGAGGTCTCTTTAATTTTTTGACTCAAATCCTTTAGTTTTTTATGTTATAAGACTATTGTCTAGTGCAAGTTTTTCTTGTCTAATCCATTTGTTTTGCAGGTCTTCAGCTTGGGGGAATGCTTACATGGTTTGAAGATTTTTCTACTTCCTCTATAGTATCCTTTTGGCATATGATGCTATTTATTTTTAGTATATTTCCTTTACCTTGCATATTAGTGTAGAATCATATGATCGCTAAAGTGGGGGAAAAATGTAATTTTCTAAATTGTACCCCTTACAATTTCACATGCATTCTTGTACCCACTTTAGCGATCTTCTACTATATGGTGATGAAATATACTAAAAATAAATAGCATCATATGCCAAAAGGATACTATAGAGGAAGTAGAAAAATCTTCAAACCATGTAAGCATTCCCCCAAGCTGAAGACCTGCAAAACAAATGGTTTAGACAAGAAAAACTTGCACTAGACAATAGTCTTATAACATAAAAAACTAAAGGATTTGAGTCAAAAAATTAAAGAAACCTCTATGTAAAAGGCTATCTCAATACTATGCATCATCCTCAAAAAAAAAAAACTAACACAAAGAAGAGTTCTAAAACAAAGAGAAGAAGGGCATATACTCAAGATGAAGAAGATGCAAATATTTGATTTGGTATATACAAAAGAGAAGAGAGAG
>VDFB02258034.1:0-15014 GCA_007258455.2 Sequoia sempervirens | reverse complement strand
TATTGATAAGCTAATCTAATCTAAAGATATGGTAAAAGATGAAAACCTAAATTCATATAAAGACTAAGATGGATTCATGGAAGCCATGAATGGATTCTCTAAGTTATGATGTAGCTGAAATTAACTAAGATAAACTAAAAAAGTGAGTAAATTGATATTATGGATGCAAGTGAATTCAATAGCATGAATTTTCAATTGAAATATGGATCCATTTCTCTTCAAATAGTGCTTTACATATAGGAGATCAAATGAGGAATGAAGGGTTGAGATAAAAAAGATAAATCAACATTCCAAAATGAAGGAGATGAGAGGCATGGATCATGGATTCTCATCAACGAATGAGAATGCATGATGAAATTTAATCAAGGGCTCACACTTGCCTCAAACAAACACATTTTTGACCCAATCACATAGGTCAAAGGTGAATTGTTCAAGAGGTTAAAGGTTTATCTTGTTCAAGAAGCCAAGTGAAATGATTGGAGGAGAGAGAATATTCCTTAGAATTATCATTTTGGTGAGGAAAAAAGGCAATTTACAAATTAAAAAAAAAGTTTTAATTATGTAAAAAAGGGGGTAAGGAATACTCCCTAGGAATATTCCCTTTACTTAGAGAAAAGTTAGTTTAATTGCTAGTTAAACAAGATTTAATTATGCAATTAGGGGATTTGAAGAATTAATGCAATATTTATTAAATTAAGTGATTTAATAAATGGGAGAAAGGTGAAATGATATTTAATTAAAAATCTTAAGGTTATTTAATTAAATAAGATGAATTAGGAAATTAAATTAAATATTTTTATATATTTAATTTAATGCTCGATGAAATGTTAGCATGAAAAGGGATGAATTAACCTAATTAAATTAATTAGGTCAATAGATGAAAATGATGCAATTAATTAAATAGCTAGGATAATTTAATCAATTTAAGTGAAAAGAGGATGGGTTAAAGAGTAAATGATGTTAGTAAATTTGTTTTAAGTGTATGATATCGATTAGGACACTTTTGAGTGTCTATAGGTGTAAAACCAAATTCAACTACATTTTACAACATTCCTCATGCCTATACCAAAATGAAAGCTTTGGAGAGTGGTATGCACATCCATAGTAAATGATTGAGAAATGATTTATTATTTTACTTCCTTATAACTTTTTTCATATATATATGTATAAAAAATGTGGAAGCATACACAAGGTAAGTAAATTTTTTAACAAAATACGCCAAAGAGATGTGGTTTTAAAATGAAATTAGCAAGTGTAAAGAATTGTGTAATTTATAATGTGCACTGACAAGATAAGGTTATAATGACAAACAAATAATGATCAACATGAAATATGAAAAATAACAAAAATAAAAGTAAGTCAAAATAGAATGATATAAAATGTGTTAAGACCTCACATACCTAAAAACTAGAGTTTCAAATAGAGGAGTTCTACCCAATTATGTATCCTTTGCTTCTTCTTTCTTTAAACTCCTCAACAATTTGACTTTTTTAAAAGCTTGTTCCCCTCCAAACGTCAATTGTATATCACTCTTGAATGTAATTTAGACTTGAATTGATTTTATATGCCTTTCAACATGAAAAATCTACTATTTCATGTCAAGGTGGTGGAATGTGCAAAACATGCATGCACACTTTACAAAATCATCAAAAAGTTCTTTTTGTCAGAACATGTGCAGAACCAGAAGAATATGTAGAATGTGAGCCTTGAGATCATGGGTATATTGGATTTTTTACCATTTTTAGAGAAAGATAAAATGTGCTCGCATTACAACACAAGTGTGTTATTTCTTGCTAAAATAATGGTCATATCTCCACTACTTCCAAACATGCTTGCGTTATGAGAATGTTAATTTTTTTAGGTTTATCTTCTCTCTCTTTCTATCTATCCTCTACCCTCTACCTTTGAACCCTCTACCACATACCCTCTATCTCTCTCCATTCTATCTCTCTCCTCTCCACCCTCTCTCTCCGGGCTCTCCCTCTCCGTCTCACTCCCTTCACTCATTCTCCCCTCTCCCCTTAACCCTCTACCCTTAACACTTAAACCTTTAAAAATTGTACCCTCTATACCACTAACTCTCTCTCTCTACCCTTTATACCACTAAACCCAACACCCTAAACCCTCAACCCTCATCCCTTAAACCCTTAACCCTTAAACCCTCTACCTTAAACCATTAAATCCTAATCCCTCAACCCTTATACCCTCTACCCTATACAATGGACCCTAAACCCTAATCACTCAACCCTATACTCTCAAACCTCTAAGATAAACCCTAAACCCTCAACCCTCAACCCTTAAACCCTAAACCCTAAACCATCAACCCTCAACCCTCAACCCTAAACCCTCAACCCTTAAACCATAATCCCTCAACCCCTATACCCTCTACCATATACAATAAACCCTCAACCCTAATCCCTCAACCCCATACCCTCAAACCTAAACACTAAACCATCAACACTCAACCCTTAAACCCTAAACCCCTAAACCCTCAACCCTCAACCCTTAAAACCTAAACACTCAACCCTCATCCCTTAAACACTAAACCCTTGAACCCGTACTCAACCCTCTACCCTAAACCCTAAACCCTCAACCCTCAACCCTTAAGCCCTAAACCTTAAACCCTCAACCCTCAACCCTTAAACCCTAATCCCTCAACCCCTATACCCTCTACCCTATACAATAGACCTCCAACCCTAATCCCTCAACCCTATACTCTCACATCTCTACCCTAAGTCGTAAACCCTCAACCCTTAAACCCTCAACTCTTAACCCTTAAACACTAAACCCTTAACCCTTAACCCTTAAACCTTAAACCATTAAACCTTATACCCTCAACTATCTAGCCTAAACTCTCAACCCTTAACCATTAAACCCTAAACACTTAAACCCTCAACTCTCAACCCTTAAACCCTAAACTCTCAACCCTCTATCCTTAAACCCTAAACCCTTAAACCCTCTACCCTCTACCATCAACCCTCTACACTCAACCATCTACCATCAACCCTAAACCCTTAACCCTCAATCCTTAAACCCTAAAACATAAACCCTCAACCCTCAACCCTCAACCCTCTATCTTCAACTCTCTACCCTCAACCCTCTACTCTAAACCCTCAACCTTAAGCTATTAAACCCTCAACCCTTAAACCCTTATCCCTCAACCCCTCTACCCTCTACCCTACACAATAGACCCTCAACCCTAATCCATCAACCATATACCCTCAACCCTCTACCCTTAACCCTCTACCCTTAACCCTCTACCCTCAATCCTAAACCCTTAAACCCTCAACCCTTAAACCCTAGACCCTTAAACTCTCTACCATCTACCCTCAACCCTTAAATCCTAACCCCTCAACCCCTATACCCTCTACCCTATACAATAGACCCTCAACCCTAATCCCTCAACCCTATACCCTCAACCATTCACCCTAAACACTCAACCATCAAACCTTAAACCCTATACTCTCTACCCTATAAATTAAACCCTCAACCCCTATACCCTCTATCCTATGCATTGGACCCTCAACCCTTATCCTTCAACAACATACCCTCAAACCTATACCCTAAACCCTAAACCCTCAACCCTCAACCCTAAACTCTCAACCCTAAATCCTTAAACCTTCTACCCTCTACCCTCATCCCTCATCCCTCAACCCTATAACCTCAACCCTAAGCTTGTAAACCCTCTACTTATACACTCAACCCAATACCCTCTACCCTCAACTCTAATACCTTAACCCTTAAACCCAAGTAAACACTCTACCCTAATCTCTCAACCCTCAAACCTCAATCCCTATAACCTTAAACCCTCAACCCTTTACCCTCAGCCCTCAGCCATCAACCATTAAACCCTAATCCCTCAACCCTTTTAACTTTTACCATATAAAATAGACCCTCAACCCTAATCCCTCATCCCTATACCCTCAACCCTCTACCCTAAACCCTAAACCCTCAAACCTTAAACCCTAAATCCTCTTCCCTTTACCTTATACATTAAATCCTAAACCTTCAATCCCTCAACCCTCAAAACACATACCCTCTACCCTATACATTGGAACCTCAACCCTAATCCTTCAACCATGTACCCTTAAACCTATACCCTAAACCCTCTACCCTCAACCATAAACCCTCAACCCGAACCTCGAACTTTAATTTCACTTCCTTAACCTTCATCCTCAATCCCCATACTCCTTCAATCGCACACTTTAAACCATCAACCCGGTACTCCTCACTAACCTCTAATTTGATCCGAACCTTTACCTTTCCCTCCCTCCTTCTCCCCTTTATCTCACTCGACTTCTCCATCTTCCCCATCAATCCTCTTCACTCATACCTCGCCTTAAACCTTGAAAACTCAACCCGAACTTAGAAACCTCTTAGTTCTTTGTTTCTGAACTTCGGTGATGTTCTACTCCTTTAACTCCTTCTTAATCCATCTACCCTCAACCCTCCCAACCCCAACCCCATCCATAATAATAGGACTCAACTCCTATACCATGAACCCTCTACCCTAAACCCTAATCCGTCAACCCCTATACCCTCTACCCTACACAATAGACACTCAACCCTAATCCCTCAACACTCTACCCTAAACCCTAAACCCTCAATCCTCAACCCTTAACCCTCAACCCTAAACCCTCAACACTTAAAACTTAAACCCTTAAACCCTCTACCGTATACATTAAAATCTCAACCTTCAATTCTCAACCCTCAACCCTTAATCCCTCAACCCCTATACCCTCTACCCTATGCATTGGACCCTCAACCATAATCCTTCAACCACATACCTTCAAACCTATGTACTCTAAACCATGAACCCTCTACCCTCAACCCTAAATCCCTTTAAATGTTAAACCTCTTTAACCTTTCTAATTCTACCCTAAACCTTAATCCTCAACCTTATACCTCAACCTTAATACCTCTAAACTATCAACCTTTTAGGGTCTCAACCTTATACCTCACTTCAACCTCTAATTCTTATACATTAATTCTCAACCATCGTATTTTCTCCCTCTTCCTTCGAGATTACTTTCCCCTTCCATCTCCATCCATCCATCCTCCCCCCCATCCCCACCCCAAACCTCAACCCTTAAAACCTTAAACACTCAACCCTAAACCCCCAACCCTCAACCCTTAAACCTTAAACACTTAAATCCTCTACCCTCTACCCTCAACCCAATACCATCAACCTTGATCCCTCAACCCTTAAACCCAAGAAAAATCTCTACCCTAATCCCTAAACCCTCAACCCTTAATCCCTCAACCCTTAAACCCTCAACCCTTAATCCTCTACTCTCAAACCTTAACTCTTAAACCCTAATTCCTCAACCCCTATACCCTCTACCTGTACCATAGAAAAATGGATCTTTGACATTTTCATGGTCATTTTGGTTTTTTTCCTATGATGCTTGGCTTATTTTGCTTAGATTTAATTTTGTAATATGACTTACAAATTCACATTAGGTCTTGAATATTCAAATTATGATGTCTTGTGAAAGTGTTGTGAAGTGTTCTAACACATTTCTACACTTTTGTAGACTCTTATTATAATTCATCTAAATATTCCTTGCTTGTCCATTATCAAGTCCTATTCCAAAGTTTTGTAAAGTCTTGTAACAAGATTTCATGCTTTTCTAGGCTTGTCATCACTAAGTACACCTTTCTTATGCTTTATTTGGTAGCTTTATGCACTTATAGGGCTTAATTAAGTGTGTTTTTTTAATACAAACCCAACAAACCTCATGAAAGGAAACTTAATTCCTGACACCCACTTGCAAGCCTAGGGTGGTGAATGAGTCCCTCTTGGCACAAAATATAAAATAAATTTAAAAAAAAAAAGGTTTTTATTCATCAAGACCTTATGTCATCCTGTGATGTATTTTTGGGTAATTAGGGAATAAGTGTGTATAAATAAGTGTTTTTTCCATCCATTTGAACCCCCATTCACCCATTCAACCATTCATCCATTCATTCAAGCATTCAATCATTCATTCAATCATCACATTCAAGCATTTGAGCATCATAGAATCATTGAATCAAGCATCTTGGAGCAACCATTGACATATCTTCATATTTCAACAACAAAGGTTTGGTGAGTTTAGGACATTTTCATGTTTTTTATTCATCATTCCTTTCCTATTTCATTTCATTTCTTTATCAAGGGTTTGATTACCAAAGTGGGATTTGACCAAGGAAAATCCCTATACTCTAACCCTTAACTATTTCCCCCCTCTTTAAATGTGTCTTTTCAGGTTTTGTATGTAGATTTGTTAAAGAAATAGGTGTCGAAAAGTGGTCAAAATTTCATCAAAGCTATTCAAGTCAACTAAACCCTAATTCAAGCTTGGAGACAACATTCAGACTAATTTTTTCAAATTTGGTCTTCTCAACCAGATAAGAAGACAAGTGTAGATCTAGACCCACAGAGTTGACTTCAGAATTTGTAGATTCTTGAAGGAGGAATGATTCACCATTAGTGGAGAATGAGTCCCACTTCCAAGCTGGAAAAGGTGATTTCATCAAAATTCAATTCCCAATAGTCAAAAATTTGTTTCAACAAAGTTTACCAAAAGCAGGACTTATTCGTCGTCAGTGGTGAATGATTCCCACTAGTCATCAACAATGATTTCTATAAGATTCCAAGACCTTCTAGCATTATAATTCCATCTCCAAGTGCATTTTGTTCAGTTTCATTGAGTTAAGAGTTCATTTGTGCATGTTTCTAGTTCATTTCTGCATATCACACTATGTTTTCAAACACTTGATATTTCATTAGTTTTGCATAAATAATCAATCATTTTTATTAGTTTTATGCACTTATATGATTTTATTTGTGCATATTTCCATCATACGTACATTAATTTGAGTGAACCACATAGATTTTAGGTGTGGGATCTATCTATTTCACTTAGGTGAAAAACCCTAATTGAGTAAAAGAGATATAGCATTTCACACCTCATAAAATATTTGGTTTATTTTGGTGAACCTACATATTGAACACATCATATTTTTTATTTTCATCAACATTTACATCCTAGGACTCATAACATTAGCTTTTGTATTATCCTTTGCATTGTTTTTGCATCTTATCGAACTTACAACATTGCATTAGTGAATATTTCATATAGATTTCATTTTTTCACTTCAAAAAATTACAAAAACTAAAATTTTGCATATGCATCTTAGTTTTGAATTAGAAATTATAAAACTCACTTTAATTTTTTTGAAAAAACACAAAAAATTCATCCCTGGACTCATTTGCCCCACCCTGGGTGAATCAATCTAGTTGCACATTTTGAACTGCATTTCCAAGCATTTCCTAGGAATTTTTTGCATTATAGTTTTTTTCTATTACTTTCCATCACACTTTCAATATTTCTTGTCTTATCTTCTTTCTTACATATTAGTCTACTTTCATTCATTGTCATCATGGTTTTTTACTTTAATAAGTTTTAGAATTTATTAAAATACTTAGTGGACACGTCAAATTGTGCATTTGATTGTGATCCTAATGACCTTGAGCTTCATCATTCTCCTTACACTCCTTGTGAATTTCCTCCTCATGTTGTTGACATCATTGGAGAAGATTATGAGAGCATGAATAATTTATTACATGAATGCCTTGACAACCATGAAGCCAATGTAGCCTTTTACCCATGCATGAAGTCACAAGATCTCCCTATTGTTTCACCTCTTGACATGTTTGGTTACTTACATCCTAAAATGAATTAAGGACCTAAGTTCCCTCCAATAGGTGGACCTAGTTCTTCTACACAACCACATCCTCAACCATTTTATTATAACAAAGTTACACACACCAATTAACCTTGAAGAAACTTATGGAAAAGGCTTTACTATCTTAAGCAAATAAGGATGTGATACAACAACCGAACATGAAATTCATCAACTTTTAGAACAAAGACCAATAGATTAAAACACAATAGGGTTAGGATATCAAGATCCTCCTCATAACAACAAGCCTCCTTTTGAATATTTGAGACTTCAAGATGATGGCACGGTGATCTTTGATTCCCCTCCTAATTTAAATGTTCTCCCACATGAACAACCCTTACATGATTCCATTTAAAAGGATTCTTGGATACCCATGGGCCCTCTTCATCCTTCAATCCATGAGAAAGGTGAATCTAGTAAACATAAATGACCTTACAAATTAAAAAAACTCAAGTTTCCTCTCCATCTACCACCTGAATGTGAAATGAAACTACAATAACAGAGGCCTTAAATACTCTTCCCACCTTCAAATAGATTGGTGATCTATCCTAAAGATTCCAACATACTATATTGTAAATATCATCATGTTTTTGGACTTCATAGTGATGAATGTCAAACACTGAAGGACATACTAAACAAGTATCACTTCATTGATACCAACTATTATCCTATCATCCCATGATTCACTAAACCAAATCCCCTCATAATGCAATAGTTGTAGAATTTTACATTCTCACTATTGCATGATCTTTCCCATCACCCACCTTGGCTCATTCTTACCTTACATTCAATGGGGAAAAGAAGTTGTTAGCCTTTTCCTACTAATGCATTTGTCCTAGTCCCCTAGCTACATTATTTACCTTCTGTTTATACTTCTTGAGATTGTGAAACCAATAACTCAGTTAATGGTTGACTTGCAATTGCATTACTATCCTTTTACATTTTCCTTTTGGGTATGTGTAGGATCATCATGGAAAAAATAGGCCCTTAAGTGGCAAAAAATTTAGAAAAATCAGAGTTGGGAAACTTGATGTGAAAATTTGAATAGGTTATCTATATTATCTCAAAAATATGTAAGAATAGAATTTGTAGCAAATTGAATGTACTTTCTAAACTACTAGGTTTATTTTAAAATAATAAAATCTATTTGGTGAAAATTTGAAATTTCAATGCAGTAGCACTTAAATTTCAAGGAAAAAATAAGAAGTAGGTGTCTGTCTGACCACCCTAACCACAATAAAATGATAATATTCTTTTATAAGATTTTAGACATAAGAAAATGACTCATGTATGGATGTGATGCATATTTTTTTGTATTTTGTTTCCATGTAAATAATTAGTTATGAATTGTTTATTACAACTTTTAAAAAATATAAAAAACTCGTATGTCTAACCACCTTAACTTGGTCAAAACTTCATGAAATTCAATTTTTCTTTTTTTAATCCTATAGTATGCAAAGCATAGAATTTGATGCATGTTTTGGATTCAAAAAATGTAATACCATTTGAAAGCTATAGATGGTTTTCAATCAGCCTATCAATTAGCACTTTAGTCATAATTCAAATAGAAATGAATAATCAATATTTATTAAATTCAAAGTAAAGCATAATTATATTTGTGGAAAGTTGAGAATCTCCTTTAAAAACCCTTTTCATTTCATCATTCTTAGGTAAAAAAAAAATTCATCAGCCACATACCCTACAAATACCCATCATATTGCAACTTGGCCCATCATGATCCTCGGTGACATTCCCCTCTTTTCTTTTCTTTCTTTGGTGTGACAAAGCGTGTGTATCATGTCTCCTCAGAATGTGTTTTGATTTTATCCCTTTTCAATTTCCCGATGAATCTCGACGAGAAAGAATTTGATTTACCTTTGAATGATGTGTTTAAAAACCGAGGTCGAGAAGCATCTAAAGGTCCTGATATTTTATTTTTGTTTACTTTGATGATAAACCATTGAGATTAACCGAGAAACTTCCATATGTTGACCTTAAATGGTCCCTTTTACTTTTGTGAGCCTCTTTGATGATTGTGTTGCATTTGATATAAATCTCTCCTTCATGTTGACCCAAAAGCTTTTCCTTTTCTTTTTCATTTTCATTTTCTTTTTTCTTGTGTTTTTCCTTTTGGGGATGATGCAAAGCATCGAGACCACAATGTTTCTTCCATGTTGACCCAAAATGGACCTTTTTTTTCTTTTTTTTTCACTCTCTTTATGTCATTCTTCCAGTTCTATGTATTTGGGGAATGATGATAATTCTAATCTCTTTCATAAAAATATTGCAACAACAAAGATACTGACCCCAAATCCATAGATCCCTTATGTATTTGGAGTGTTCATTTTTTGGGGAAACCCCTCTTCCTTTTGTTTCTTTTTCATTTACAAGACGAAACCTTAATTGGAAATGTATAACTTGGCATAGGGGCTTTCCAAGTTGGATCTCATGTCTTCTTTTTGTTTGAATTTTTCATTAGCTACTTTAAAGTAATTTCTCATAGAACGATGTGAAGAAATTCCTTTAAAGTGGGGGCATACATTGGCATTATTCATTTGAATTTTTTTTCTTCCTTGGTTCTTAGTGCATCCTTGTCATTTCATATGATGCATTTTTCACTTTATGGATGACATTAGGTATGATTTCGTTCATAAATGTGATCTATCTTTGCATATTACATTCCTCTTAGTGGCTTGATGTGATTCATTGTATCCCCTAAGTTGTGAATATTCTATTATTTGATTGGTCCTCTCTTAGAGGCATTAGACACAATGTTCCCTAAGTGACAAACCTCAAATGAACTAAACAAGACTCTTTTGAACATCTTTTGAATTTTATATTTTTACATTCACATGGCCACTTTGCATAATGCAGCTTACATGCATATGGTTCCATCTTGTTTGTTCATGAGTTCTAAGCATACAAAGCTTTGCTTATCTCATGAAGCACGAACTAAATTTTTCCTTTGTGGTGCTTTATTAAAGTTATCAAGAGGTATAGATTTGGTATGGTTGAGCAGGAAGCCCATTATGAGGCACAAATTTCCCCATAGCCACCTATGTGTTTGTGATTACATACTAGCCGAGCATATGTTTCTCACCTTTTGGGCCTTCTCACCCGATGAACAACCATGAGTGTTATCACCCCAAAGTGAGTATGCATTTTCTTTTTCGAACAAATAGCCTACATCTAATCAACAACTATCTAGATAAAAAATTGAAGCTTGATTCAACTTTTCCTTTTCCTCTTCCTTCTTTCTTCCTCTTTTGAAGACATGTTTTCCTTTGTTCTTATGTTTAGTTTTCCATGGGATATTCATCTTGGGGACTTGATCATCCCTCTTAATTATTGTCATTCCATCTTGCTAAAATAAGTGCATTTGGATCCCTCTTGATATGCATGGCTACTTTAGTGTGAGTTTGAAGCAAGTTCATCCTCTCACTAAAATGGGAGCTAAATGTACCATAGAAAAATAGATATTTCAAATTTTCATGGTCATTTTTGTCTTTTTCCTATGATGCTTACCTAATTTTTCTTAGATTTAATGTTGTAATATAACATACATTCGCATTAGGTCCTGAATATTCAAATCATGATGTCTTGTGAGGGTATTGTGAAGTGTTGCAACATATTTCTACACTTTTCTAGACTCTTCTTATTATAATTCATCTAAATATTCCCTTTTTATCCCTTATCAAGACTTATTTCAAAGCTTTGTAAAGTCTTGTAACAAGCTTTCACGCTTTTCTAGGATTATCATCACGAATTACACCTTTCTTATGCTTTATTTCACCCCTTTATGCGCTTATAGGCCTTAATTAAGTGTGTTTTTGAATTAAAGCTCGATAAACCCCAATAAATTAAACTTAATTCCTAACACCGACTTGCAAGCCTAAAGTGGAACCCATTCACCATGGGTGGCAAATGAGTCCCTCTTGGCACAAAATATAAAATAAATTCAAATTTCTTTTAGGTTTTAATTCATTAAGACCTTATGTGGGCCTCTGATGTTGTATTTTTGGGTAATTAGGGAATAAGTGTGTATAAATAGGTTTTTTTCCATCCATTTGAACCCACATTCACCCATTCATCCATTCAATCATCTCATTCAAGCATTTGAGCATCATAGCATCATTGAATTAAGCATCTTGGAGCGGCCATTGACATATCTTCAAATTTCAACAGCAAAGGTTTGGTGAGTTTAGGACATTTGGATGTTTGTTTATTCATCGTTCCTTTCCTATTTCATTTCATTTCTTTATCAAGGGTTTGATTACCAAAGTGGAATTTGACCAAGGAAAATCCCTATACTCTAACCCTTAACCATTTTCCCCCTCTTTACATGTGTGTTTGCAAGTTTTGTAGGAATTTTTTTCAAAGAAATAGGTGTTCAAAAGTGTTCAACAAGTCATAAAATATATTCAAATCAACTAAACTCTAATTTAAGCTTAAAGACAACATTCAAACCATTTTCTGTAGATTTGGTTTTGTCAACTCGACAAGAAGACAAGTGCAGATCTTGACCCATAGAGTTGAATTTAGAATTTTTACATTTTTGGATGACCGATTCGTCATTAGTGGTGAATGATTCCCACTACTAGGTTGGAAATGGTGATGTCATCATAATTCAATTCTCGATAGTCAGAAACCTATTTCAACAAAGTTTACTAGAAGCAAGACTAATTCGCCATCAGTGGTGAATGAGTCCCACTAGTCATAAACATTGATTTATGTAAGATTCCAGGATCTTCTAGCATCAACATTCCATCTCAAAGTGCACTCTATTTCGTTTCATTAAGTTCTAAGTTCATTTGTGCATGTTTCTAGTTCATTTATGCATATCATACTTTGTTTTCAAACACTTCATATTTCATTAGTTTTGCATAAATAATCAATCAATTTTATAAAAAATTTGCACTTTATGCATATTTCTATCACACATACATTGTTAACCACATATATTTTTGGTGTGGGATTTATCTCTTTCCTTTAGGTGAAAGACCCTAATTGAGCAAAAGAGAGTCATAACATTTCACTCCCATAAAAATCCATGGTGCACTACCATATACATTAGACCATCAACCCTATACCCTCAATACTCTACCCTCAACCTTAAATCTTCAACCCTCAACCCTTAAACCCTCTACCCTCTACCCTATACATTAAACCCCCAACCCTTAATCCCTCAACCCTTAACCCTTAAACCCTCAACCCTCAACCCCTATACCCTCTATCCTTTACATTGGACCCTCAACATAATACTTCCACCATATACCCTTAAACCTATACCCTAAACCCTCTACCCTCAACCCTAAACCCTCAACCCTAAACCCTTTAACCCTAAACCCTTAAACCTTTCGCATCTCTACCTCAACCCATTACCTCTACCTAAACCCCACCGCTTTCTCAACCCTATACTCCTTAACCTAATACCATAAACCATCAAATCTTGCCCCTCTCCACCATAATACTCAACCCTATACCCTCAACCCTATCCTTCTATCTATGTATCTCACCTCTCTTCTCCCCGCCTTCTCCTACTCCTCTTAATTAGTATTTCCATTGTGATGATCTGATCTGGATGATTTTGATTTCTGGATTTTCCGACGATTTGCTCGATTTTGTTCTTTTGACTTGATTGACCTTGTTCTTCCGATTTCTGATTTTGATGATCGACCTTTGCTGATTTTCATCTGAACGCGATTTTTATGATCGATTTCGATCTCCTTTTGATTTTGATTTTGATTTCCGGATGGTTTTTGATTCGACGACTCTGAGGAAACGACTGATCCTTTTCGATTTTGATGCTGGATTTTATGATGATTGATTTATTTTGATTTTTCCGGATGGCTGATATTCTTCTTTTGAAAGCATTGAATACATACATGCATACAAGCATAATACATATGTACATGCAATCCCTAGTCAAACAAAACATAAAAATATAAACATACATTCAATGTCAAACAAATTGAACACCTAGGTAATGTTAGGCTCTCCCTTAGTTATCCAACAATGTAATTTTTTTTCACTTTTTGACAATGTTAAGCCTTTCATCTATAATTTATTTTGTTTGTGTCTCTTTCTTGGAAAAAAATAGTGTTTGGTGTTTTTTTTCATTATAAATTGACCATTAATCAAATTTTTAAATAAATTACATTTTTATAAACTAGACTCCATTCTACAAAAACAAATTAAAAAAAAAAAAAAATTCAATTAGTTTCAAAATTTGTAGGGGTAGCATGGCCAAAATTTCAGCCTTTTAGGAAGTGTCCACTTTGAAAATTAGTAAAAACATAATACCATTAAAATATTATTAGAAAATCATGTACCAACTACATACTATTAGCTAATTTCAAACCAAAGTGATTTTAAAAAATATTAAAAAATTCACTATGCTAGGTATGCACAAAAGTTGCTATGTTATGTTTTTCTAACAAAAATAACACCAATTTTTGTGTATCCATCTTTTTAACCCCTTAATCTCAACCATTTTCAAAATAAATTAGTATTTTAGAAAGTAGGCTCAAAGCACTATGATCCTTTTTTTTGTTGCATCTCAAAAAATTTAGTGTAACTATCCTCAATTTCACATCCAAGGTCAGTATTTCCTGATTTCAGAAAAAAAGTGGCCACTTAAGCCCCCTTTTTGGCCCCCCGTATTTTTGCACTTACCCCCAAGCCTAATGACTTGTTTCCAAAGTGATTCCATCTTCCCTTATCATTCTACTTTCTACCTAAAGGAAAGTACAATATGCATTCTTATGGATTATTAGGGTGATTGAAGATCTCCCAAAGTGAGTTATCATTATTTTCATGTTTCATATATGCATCCTATTCTAGCACTTTAGAGTGGGGTTTCATTGCATTTTATTTCTCTTAATCTAAGGCACACTTAATATTGGGACCTTCACACACATTTCCATTTCATATCTATTCTTTCTATCAAGGTTTATTTACCAACTAGGGGTTTGACCAAGGTAAACCCCCCATAAGCAAATCAACACAACACTTTGTTTTACAGATTTTTAACAAGTTTGTATCTAGAAGCGTTGTTTGGAAAACATAAGATGGAAGTACAAATATAGGAGTATAATTTCAAATCTTCATATTTTGGAAAGCAATATTGGGACTAAATCACCCCCGTGTGTGTATGAGTCCCAGTATACCTCTTTCTGCCAATTTTTTTAGAGATCCTAATTTACTAATAGAAGATTTGAAATTCTGCCTAGATTCTTGTAGCAGGACTAAATCACCCAGCCTAGCATATGATTCCTAGTGCA
>VDFB02258033.1:0-69290 GCA_007258455.2 Sequoia sempervirens | reverse complement strand
CTATCTCTAGAATCTCTTGTAGCATCGACTCACATTCATTAATCCACCTATCCTTTTCTTTCATTTTCCTTTTCTTCAAATATCATTGGTAGTCCCTTTTTTGTGGCATCAATTAGTCCCTGTTCATCTCCCTACAATTATTCATGGAAGTCTCTGTGTTTTCTTATGAAATGGTTAGCAACATTAATAGCCACATTATTAGGAACATCTCTTCTATTTATTTCTTGGAAATTATCTTGAATTCTACCATCAATTCTCTTATGTTCTTTCTCTGTAATATAATTTTTTGAATGTGTCCCCTAAATTTTACTCAACCAAGTCATCAAATTGGCTTGCCTCTTTATAATTACTATAGCAAGTGTGTCATGTTTACCCTAAGAATATGGATGTGATCCTTCCCATTGGTCTCTTGTATGAGAACTCTCACCATGAGTCTACTGCTTAGTGAATCCTAGTGTAATTACCATCATATCTTTCAAGTGATCATTTTATCTAAGTAAGCTTTCATTATTAGCCTTATACATTTCCTTCTCCTTAATTAGCATCTAGATCCGGGCCTTATTCAACTTGGCAACATTGATGCCAATCTCTGCCATAGTTATGGGATCAACTTCTCCAACCTTTAATTTCATAACATGCTTAAAATATTTTTCAGTATCAATTACAATAGATTTCTTGTGTGGTTGATACATGTCCCATATCATAAGTGATCCTTCATCTAGATTATACTTGTATCTTGCATATATCTCTTTTACCCATTTAGGGCTAAGCTTATGTGTGGTATTATTGTTCTTAAAGAAGCTAGCAAAAACCAAAGAAGAATTTAAATCAAACCTAGGGAAAATCATAACACATGTATCTTCAAATAGTTTTCTTCCCTTCTCAGGAGTCATGTCTTCCATTTCTTTCTCCACACTTAACTTTAAACTCTTTAATAATTTCCCTTCATTACTTGGTCTTATATTTTCAATTGACCCCCTTATTGATTTTATTTTTTCTTGCATAAGAAAGCTTTAAATTTTGGAGTTCTGAAAAATTCATCATCAACCACACATTATTTTTATTCCATCTTCCTTGTATCTACATCTGAACTCTCTTTAGCATTTGGTTCCCTAGGAGTATATTTTTAATCTTGGGTTTTTAATTTGGAGATTTTATCAACTCTGCTATAAGGCCTATCATCACTAGATGTCTCTTCCCCAGAAGACAATAGTTTTTCATATGGAAATCCTCTATTGTATTCATCAACTCTTTTTTCTTCCTCCTCCTCCATATTCCTGATCAGATCATCATATTGATGGGGTATATGATCATACCCACCCAAGTTCATTTTATTCCTAGAAAGGTGGATGTACCCCTCTGGATCAAATCCCTTTTGTCATGGACCTTCCTTCATAATGTATTACAACAATTTATTTAGAACCATATCATGCCCATCCCTTGATAACATAGTGAAATCACCAAAGCACATTGTGTTAGGCATAAATTTTTGTTTTCAAAAGTAACTTAGGTTCATGACATCCAAATAATCCAACTACCTAGCAATTTGCAAGTAAGCAATCCTATTAGGCACTGTTTTGGGCAAGATAAAAGGTGTATCTTCAAACCCATATATTTTGATCATGGTTGCACCTTCTAAGCAATACCAGTCTCCTGAATTGTGGTTAAAAGACCCATTGAAGTACCTTGGGTCTGAGAAACCTTTTTATCTCATCACACAATGAATATTCATGAGGATGGTTCTAGAATCTATATAGTGGTTTCATAAAATACTCTTCAAAATGTATAAAACAAGAGTTGGAAAATCTATTTTCTAGATGGCAGTCCAGAGTTGAACTAGTAATAATCTTCCTAAGCCCTATCCAATTGTGAAACCCTTAAATTTTTAGGCCACAACCTCAACTCTTTTCCATAGTACAATATTATATGCATAAAGATTGAATAATGCTTCAAATGCAAAATTGGAGATCCATTTTTATTTCCATTAATCCCACATCAATCCCCTTGATGATATGTGAGGCATAATTAAAAGGTCTAGATTATGGCACTGGACATCCATTATAGCTAGCATTGGAACAATTGACATGAACTTGGGGGCCTCCATCCCTAACACCTAGCATGCTGAAAAATATGTATATTTTTGGTATGGTTCAAACAAGTGAACATGGAATGGAGGAACATTACTATCTTCCATTGGAATTGAGTTGCCATGTTTCTTAATTCTATGAAATGGTAACCTCCAACCCTTGTATATGGTATGCATTATTTAGATCTCCCTTTCTAGCTCTTCATGTACAATTTTTTCATCACATACCCCTTCTAGGTTAAACACTTCACAGATTGCAGTCTCTGATATGTGTATGAATGGTTTTCCTAATGGATCACAAATAGCTTTGATATTTGGGTCATAATGAGAAGCTAACATTTTTACCAATTCTACGTCCATAAACACATTTGGGTAGACTAATTTTCCTAAGTTAAATTTCAAAGGATTACACACTGGTTCATATTGATTCCTTCGGTGGTAATGAAAAATGAACATCTCATATCCCCTAATCAGAGTCCATGTATCACCTATGTGCTTGCATTTATCCTCAAATTTCTCCACCTCTACCCTAAGCTACATAGAGCACTTGGTTGTAGGTCCTAAACTGGGCAATTGATCAATAAGGTCTTGATTTAATTTTCTCTTAGCTACCTTTGGCTCATTTTTGGTCTTTATTTTCTACTTTTTTCCTTTAGGGTGACTACTTTCACCCTATCTCTTTCCTTTTGTTTTCCCTGAGCTCATACTTTCCATTATATTTTCTTAAAATCACAGAATTGGAAAATGAAGTTGTAGAGAACTCACAAGATTTGTTTGAAGTCCTTTGGCTGCAAAGTTCTTTAGCTTTTCGTCTACTCCCATTTCTCTCACTACCAATTCTGCAAAAAATCTCCTTCAATTATTGTTCTTCAATTCAGTAAATTATCTTCTTCATTGTGTGTTTGTACCTCCATTAATGTTTCAGCTTTGAGTATGGGTTTGCAATTTTTTTGAAATTCCCACTATCACATCAAATTTTCATATTGGCAAGACAATTTAAAACTCTGGGCGATCCTTTTTACTCGCTTTAAGCCAACATTCACCAAACACCCTATTTTTTGGGAAGACATTATATCCTTTTCATCGATATCACATAATTTATCCTTCTGATCGATAATACATAGATATTGCCAAGTATCACCTTGATGAACCTTTTGATCTATTCATATCTTTATTGGAAAGAGATTATGTATCGCTGAGATATTTAGTAGTTTTCCTAACATTATAAGTCTCCCTAATGTTCATTCCTTTGATCTCAAGTAAGTCACCAAGACTCTTGCCAATGTAACCTCCATCAGCGTGACGTGGAGAATTGGGGGGAAATTTGAAACCTACCTTGATATCTTTTGTCTTGTTGATATGCTTCCTTGTGCTTCATCAGTGAGATAGGATGGACTTCTTACTGATGGTATTTCATCAGTAAGACATATAGGCTTAGTCTGAATTATAGATCTCACCCCAATAGTGCTAGTCTTGCTGATGAATTTTTTCATCAGTGATACCATGAGTTGTACCTTCTCGATGTGCATCCTCCTATGAAATTTGATCTATGTGACATTCATGACCTCTTGTAGATATGTTGAAAAAACCTACATAGGAATGTAATGCCTTATGGATCAGAGAGATCGACACCAACTCTTGCTTATATGGATTATTTATTCAAATGCTTTGGCTTAGAGGAAATTTAGATATCAAATGGTCAAGACTGATGTGATCATTGGTAGTCATGATATGTAGAGGAAATTATATCAGTTTTACATTCAAGATATGGACTTTTTTGGGAAACTTATGAGTGTAAATCACTATAAAATTTTAAAAATTTTATGGTTCCATTAGTGGCTCTATCTGGGTTGTGAGGTCATTGCAAGGATTCAGATCTTTGGAAGAGTAGACCAGGCTCTAGGGGTTATGAAAATTGATTTGTGAAGAGGGTGGAAAGAAAAATGGATATGGAGATGGAAAATTTTGGAAATGATCCTACACTACTATACATGGAAAAAAAAAAGTTTTTAAAATGAAAGAATTCTAGGACTATCCATGTACTGGAAATTCCTATTCCTTTTGATTCTTTAAACTATTGTGCAAGGAGAAAAAATAAATTTTAAGAGGTTTGTCAAGATTTTTCCATGCACTCACAACCCTTAATCCTCCATGTTTTTCAAGACAAAAAATGCTTCAAGAACTTCCCATGTACATGAAAATCTTGTTCTTCACTAGACATGTTCTACAAGTAATATGAGTCTTCCCTTCCCTTACCAATAATAACAAAGGGTCCTAACCATAAAATTTCAAAATTTCCATGCTTTCCCTTATCTTGGCATCTAGCATTCCACATTAATACTAACTCATTCTCCTCAAATTTTATATTTTTATCCTTTTTATCAAATAGATATTTCACTTGAGATTGTAACTTCTCATTTTTCTTTTGTGTTGTTCTCCTTATTTCATCAAGTTTTACAAGTTTCTCCATTCTTTCCTCCATTGGCTCTGGAATGTGTATATCTTCTTGAAGAATAAAATTGTAAACTAGTGACAAATTTTGCAATGGCATCCTGGCTTGTGTACTGTATACCAATTCAAAGGGAGATTTTCCAATTTCCTTCTTTGTAGTAATCTTGTCTTCCCATACAACCATCCTTAACTTTGAGTCCCATGCTTTTTTGTTCCCATCCAACATCCTTCTTATGATCTTCAGGAGAATTTTATTGCTAGATTATGCATGTCCATTTTCTTGTGGATGATAAGGAGCTACATAAGAGATAATGATGCCATATGTACTGCAATTTTTTTTAAACTCATTAAATATAAAACACATCCCATTGTCTGTAATCAATCTTACTAGTGTACCAAACCTGGTGATGATGTTCTTCATTAAGAAATTGATTATTACTTTACTTTTTGCTTGCTTGGTTGGGACTTCCTCTACCCATTTAGTAAAATAATCAAGAGCTACCAAAATCTACTTGTGCCCTCTACATGATTTTTCCTATATCTCCCCAATAAATTCAATTCCCCATTGATGAAATATGGCTTCTACTTGCAATGGTTTGAGTGGCAAGGCTTCGTGATATTTCATCTTCCTTAAGAACTTCTGGCAAGCTTCACATCTTCTTACATATAAAAAGGAATCATTAAATATCTTAGGCCAATAGTAGCCTGCTTTGAGAATCTTGTGTGTAGTTGTTTTAGCAAAGTAGCGACCCCCACACACTCCTTCATGCATCTCCCTCAAGACATGTCTAGCCTACGATTAATCTAAACATAATAATAATGTTCCATCCCTATTTTTCCAAAAAAAATCACCTTCTATGAACACATAGCTAGATGCTTGTAGCTTCAATGTTCTTCACTGGTTATCTTTCAATCCTTCAAGGAATTTCATATGTCTGAGATAATGCATAATATTTGTGTGCCAAGTAGTATGTTCAATGCTCACAACTGTACTTCCTTCATTTTCTATATTGCAGATTTGATTTGCTTCAATGTTAGTCTCTACTATTAATTTTGCCAAACCTTGTACCCTCACTAATTTTGTAATCTGAATCTCCATATCAAATTCTTGGATCTTATTAATCCATCTGCATCTTTTCCTTGTTACTTGTGTTTGTACTATAATATCTTTCACAGTTGCATGTGGGACAGAGGAAATCACTTTGGCTCTAACAAGATATGGTCTAAAAGCCTTTGTTGCTTTGACCAGTGCAAAAGCTTGCTTTTCCATAATGTCATACTTCAACTTTGACCCCTGCAGTGACTTGTTGAAAAAGGATATAGGTTGCTCATGACCCTCATCATTCTTTTGTAGCATGACAACTTCTATACTATGGAACTAGGAAAATGAAAATATTTGAAAAGGTTTGGAAAAATTAGGATATTTTAGGATAGGGGCTTCTTTGATGGATTTTTTGATAGATATAAAAGCTTTGAAGGCTTATGTAGTCCATTCTATCTTTTCTCTCTTTTTCAACATTTTAGATATGGGTTTAACAATCTCAACAAAGTTGGATACAAATCTCCTAACAAAGTTAATCTTCCCAAAAAATTATTGAATGGTCTTGATAGTCTTAGGAATGGGGATTTTATCTATGGATTCTACCCTTTCAAGATCTATTTTAATTCCCTCTTTTGACACAATATGCCCTAAAATTTTACTCTTTGTAACAACAAAATGACATTTTTTAGGATTCAGACTAATATCATATTCCAAAGCCTTGACGAATATCTTCTCCAAGTGTTCCACATGATCTTCAACCCTTTTTGAATAAGCAGTAAGATCATATTGATACACTACCATTATCACATTGATTAGATCTACGAACACCACATCCATGGCCCTTTGGAAGGTTTCCCCTACATTTGTGAGATTGAATGACATTCTCACGTAAACATATGTTCCTCATGGGGTGGTAAAAGCTATCTTGTACTACTCAAATTCCTTAGCTTTTTCCTGATTGTAGCCAAAAAATCCATCCATGATTGACAATAACTCACATCCTGTTACTTTATGTAATATAGCTTCCATGTTAGGGAGAGGGTAATTATCTTTGAGGGAAGCAATGTTTAAATTCCTAAAGTCCACACATAGTCTGATATCCCCATTTTTCTTTCTTATTGGAACCAAGTTTGAGACCCATGTTTAATGTCTAATGGGCTTGATAATACCCCATCTCTGAGGTTTTCTAGTTCCTCCTACATTTTTGGTTCCAGAGTTGGGTTGATAGGCCTCTTCTTTTGTTTGAATGGTTTTGCGTATGGTTTTAGTGGGATCTCATGTTGAAATAAATCCTCCCTATACATGTTGAGATCCTCATAGGACCATGCAAACGCATGCTTGTATTTTATCAACAACCCAATCAACATTATCCTTATTGTTGGACTTATTTTCTTTCCAATATATACCTTTTTTGGTGCTAACTCAATCCCTAAATTGATTTCTTCAATATCCTTCCTTTTGACTAGTGTTTTCTTTATGAGGGATCAATCATTTCCATCATACACTCTTTCCAATGCCACAAGCTCTTTGAGAAGCTTGTTAGTTTTAAGCTGCAAGAACTCTTTCCCAAATATAGTCTGCTTTCCATCTTCTTCCTCCACAAAAGCATTGAAGTCAATCTCTTGAGCCTCATATTGATCTATGCAATGAAGAAATTTTAGGAGGTCAGTATCATCATTGAAAAATTCCTAGCTGTATATATTGTCAGGGATAGTAGTTCTTGTTTTAAATTCAATTTGAGATACTCCAACTAGTGTAATATCATCTCTTCTCAATGCTACATTACTAAAAAATATGCTGGATTATATTTTTTGACTTGTCTATCCACTCAGTGGAGAAAGTATCAAATAATTAAATTGTATCCCATACAACATTCCTATATTGCTTCAGTATTTTATGTTTTGTAGCATACTTTGAATTAACTTGTGAAACAACTAGCTCAAAATCTCCTAGAACAATTAGCAATTTAATCTTATGTTTAACAACCATGTTTAAACCAGTTAATAAAGCTTCATATCATGCTATATTTTTTGTACATTCATAAATGAATATTTGAATGTAGTCCCCTCAGGTGAAATAAAGACTATCCCTACTCCATTTCCCTCTTGTCTACATGCCCCATCGAAATACATCTTCCAGACACCATCATGATTTTGGAAACATGTTTGTCAATTGGGTTAGTATTGACTAGTTTAGGTTGAACTGATTCTATTATGAAATTCCCAAAACCTACATCACAAAAAAAATTAATTGATCTTGAGGCACATAGTCTACAATTTGAATCATCCTTGGATCCCTATACATATTTAATTCTTGACCATTCACAGGTATCATTGCATAAGATAGGTCGAATTGCACATTTCCCCCAACTATTGCCATCCATTGCCTTGATAGAAGCATTCCAAACTAAGGAGGAGTATCAATCATAGTTATATCTATATTATAGGTTGCTTGAGGATAGGCAACCAATTTTACATCATCATACTTCATAACACCCACTACAGGAATAGGTTTGTTGTCCATTGCATAGCATTTTCCACCATTAGTATCTACCCATTTTCCATGTTGTTTCATGACTCCAACTAGCATAATGTTAATGGCAGCACCAGAGTCTATCATACAATTCCTCACCAGCTTGTTCTTTATGAGTGATGTAGTGAAAAAAGGATCAACTTGCGGGGGATTTATTAATGCATCACCTAGGCAAACCTCTGGGACATTTACCTTTTCTTGCTTATTAACAATCAAAGTGGCTACCTTATTCTTAGAATTTGTATTTTTATCATTCCCTTTAGATATCAATTGGATAGCACTATCCCTATACACCTTAATTTTCATCATTTCAAGCAATGGGACAAATTTTTTTACTTGAGATAAGGCCTGAGTGAAATCAAAAGAAGAACCTTATGTTTTGATCAACTTCTTTTGCTCCAATGTTTCTCCTTTGTTTCCCTCCTTTTCCTTTTTACTTGTTTGATCAATCTTCTATTTTTCTTTGTGTAATTCTTTACTTTATTCTTTTTGGACAAGATTTTGTTCCTTCTTATCATGTTGTTTGTTTTTTGTCTTCTTCAAAGCTCCTTTTGTTATTTCTTTATCTTTCATGAATATTCCTCTTGGATCACCTTCCTTTTCATTCACTCTTCTATTTCTTAGCCAATACTTTCTTCTCTCTTGTTCAACTGTAGCAATGGTTAGCCTTCTAATTTCCTCTTCCACTGGTGTCTTTATATTACATTAAGGAGCTATACTAGTAGGGCATTTTTCTTCATTATTTTGTTTAGAATCATAAAATACCTATTGTTCTACCATATGGATACTACATTTTTGGTTTGTAACATCATATTCATAACCTTCCTCCTCTGAAGATGAATACCTTTGTTCAATGGGGTGAATGGTGTGAGAGGTTAGATAAATTGTGTGATCTTCTCCTTCATTATCTACTAATACCTCTTCTTCTTGTATTTTCTAAGCTACAATATAGTGATCTAGGGAATGTGGAGCATCACAAATTCCACACCAAATATTATTGTTAATCGTATATGATGCTTTCTTTTTTAAAGGGTTGGGAGTTTCTTTATTTCTAGGTCTATCCATCATAGGATTTCCATCTTTCTAGTTTGTATTATAAGGCATGTCATGTAGCCTTGACCTTTCATTTCTATATGTGTTCTCCTGCCTATACTAAGGATTATTGATTTGTTAAGGGACCCTAGGATTGTCTTTCGTACTAATCATCGCAGTAGCCTTTCTATTATTTTCAATGGTCAGTGCTATTTTTTGAGCTTTAGCTAAATATCTGGGGAACCTATTTCTAAGTTCATATCTTGTTTTTGGATCAAATGCTTTCAGATAAATACTCAATGTTGCAAGATCTGCCAAATTTGACCTAGGTGGTATCTTATTTTGTAATTTGTTGAATCTTTGATTGAAGTCATAAATAGACTCATTTTTATGTTTCTAGATGGTTATTAATTCATGGAAGGAAAAATATGGTGCACATTGGTTCCCATATTGTTCAAGAAATCAATCCTAAAATTATTGAATGGAATCAATAGAGGTTGTTGGTTAGCTGTTAAACCAATCCCTAGTTTCCTCAGTCAATAACATCATAAACAACCTCATTTGTACATCTTCATATTGCATTTCTAGATCATGAATAAAAGTATTAAAAATTCTTAGGTTTTCCTCAATAGTAATTACACTACTTCCTATAAATTTTGGGACAAGGCCTCTCCAACTTCTATCCATGGGGTAAGGATATAGTTGAAATCTTCATAGGTCAAATTGTCTGATCATGGTTGTGTACTGCTAAGGAGGTGGGTTGTGGAGATGCTGAGAATGATACAATGGATTTTTGTATTGTGTATGAGGGGGTGGTATATATTGTTGGCCATGAGGTGGTTGAGCATTTAGATGATGTGATGCATTTCTTGGTGGAACATGTGATTGAATGTATTGATTTCCTATCTGATATTGTTGTTCCTTTTGTGGATTTGAAGGTCATGTATTATTATTTCCTTTCCTATGAGGTGGTATTTATTTAGAGAGGCTAGCTATTTGATCATTAATTTGAGCTTTCTACAATTTTAATTCTTGGAGTGCTTTTATTGTTTGAAGCCTCATCTCTTCAAGCTCGACTTTTTCTTTTTCTACTTCTTGTCTTTCATATTCCAAATGGGAATCTCATTTTTGCTTAGTCATGAATTCATAATCTCCTTTAGGGGCTATATTATTAATAGGCTTATTCTGATCTCCTTCGGTTCTATGATCATACTCCTGCTAATTCCTGATTGTTTTAGCCTCTTGTTTCTGAGGATTTAAATTATAAAATGGATTCATTTTCTCTTCAGGAGTATGAGGTTCTCCAATTGAACTATTTTTCCACATATCATAGCAATCATATGTCTCACAGTGTGGTTTTGATGTTTTTTCCTTACTTGTCATGCACATATCATCAGACACTCTCTTACCCTTATCATTCTTACCCTTATCATTATTGTTTTTCCATTTGTTATTGCCACTTGGACCTCCTTTATACTGGGACCTTCTACCATGCATTTTGAGTTGATGTGATATTCTAATATGTACATTTTTATCATAGTATCCACTCACTTTAAAAGTGAGAAAATATTATGATTTCTTATTCCCAGTGGAGTCTGTAAGATTTTTGACTCTATGGCAAAGGCCCTAACTCTAAGATGAGTCCCCAATAGAGTTGCCAAACTGACAAGTCTCAAAAATGAGGGTTTGAAACCACAAGAGGTTGCCATGCTCTTGATACATTTTTGGCTAATGTTCAAGGCTAAATGATAAATTTGAACCTTCTACTCTTTAGGTTCTCTCGGACCTAGGTGGGTGCACCTATGTGAATGGGGAAGATTTAAATTGTATGTATATTCCCTAAGCAGTCTATCCACTATGGCAGTTTTAAAGTGGAGAGATGAAATCCTAATTTGGTATAGATTGTATAAGTAATCTTAAGCTTAGATCAATATGTTCAGTTAATAGATGTAAAAAATAAAATGAAATCAAACAAAGTAGTGGAGTGTGTGAGACTAGTGCCTTGTTGGGTATACAGAGTCAAGTGAAAGTTTGAGTTAAGTGACTTCAATATCTAATTGTTTGGCATATAAATATTTGTTTATAGGTTTTATAAACATGCAAGACTGTTATTATCAAGTTCTTCTTAATGATCCAAATGATACTTCTAAATTACTGTGACTAACTTGAAGGATTGAATCCTTGAAAGAACCAACAAATCATACCACACAGATGCAACAAATGTGCACTGATAAACTAAATATATACTTGATATATTAATTTAAGCAATATAGAATTATCAAGCTTGGAGACAACTTAATAATATTTTTGGGTATGTGTAGGATCATCATGGAAAAAATAGGTCCATAAGTGGCAAAACATTTAGAAAAATCAGAGTTAGGCAACTTGATGTAAAAATTTCAATAAGTTATCTATATTATTTAAAAAATATGTAAGAATAGAATATGTAGCAAATTGAATGTAGTTTCTAAACTACTAGGTTTATTTAAAAAACAAAAAATTCTATTTGGTGAAAATTTTAAATTTCAATGCAATAGTACTTAAATTTTAGGGAAAAAATAAGTAGGTGTTTGTCTGACCACCCTAACCACAATAAAATAATAATATTTTTTATAAGATTTTAGATATAAGTAGAGGACTCATTTCTAGATGTGATGCATTTTTTTGGTATTTTTTTGCAAGTAAATAATTAATTATGAATTTTTTATTACAAATTAAATTAAAAAATATAAAAAAATCGTATGTTTGACCACCTTAACTTGGTCAAAACTTCATGAAATTTATTTTATTTTTTTAATCCTATAGTATGTGAAGCATATAATGTGACACATGTTTTAGATGCAAAAAATGTGATACTGTTTGAAAGCTATAGATGTTTTTCAATTAGCCTATCAATTAGGTCTCTAGTCATAATTCAAGTAGAAAATAAATAATAATTATTTATTAAATTCAAAGTAAAACATAATTTATATTGGTGGAAATCTAAGAATCTCCTCTAAAAACCCTTTTCATTTCATCAATTTTGGGTACAAAAAAGTCATCAGCCACATATCCTACACATACCCATCATATCATCACTTTTTGGCCCATCATGATCTTGCACATATCCTTTTAATTGATCCAACAAAAAATTGATACCATAAATATGCCACAAAAATTAGATGACTTCCATTGATCCCTCCAAAGGTTTACATATGCATCATAGTCTCTTGAAATGTAAACATCACTAGAAATTATTTGTTATATACTTCTCCTATTCGCCTATATCTGTTTTGACACTATAGGGTATGTGCGGGATCATGATGGGCCAAAAAGAGGCAATATGATGGGTATTTGTAGGGTATGTGGTTGATGACTTTTTTTACTCAAAATTGAAGAAATGAAAAGGGTTTTTAAAGGATATTCTCAGCTTTCCACCAATATAAATTATGCTTTACTTTGAATTTAATAAATAATTATTATTCATTTTCTATTTGAATTACAACTAAAGTCCTGATTGATAGGCTGATTGAAAAACATCTATAGCTTTCAAACGATATCACATTTTTGGAATCCAAAACATGCATCACATTATATACTTCACATATTATGGGATTAAAAAAAGAAAAATTGAATTTCATGAAGTTTTGACCAGGTTAAGGTTGTCAGACATACAAGTTTTTATATTTTTCAAAAGTTGTAATAAAAAAATCATAATTAATTATTTACTTGGAAAAATATTACAAAAAATATGCATCACATCTGGACATGAGTCCTCTACTATTTTCTAAAATCTTATAAAAAGATATTATCATTTTATTGTGGTTATGGTCGTCAGACAGACACCTACTTCTTATTTTTTCCCTAAAATTTAAGTACTACTACATTGAAATTTCAAATTTTCACCAAATAGATTTAAATAAACCTAGTAGTTTAGAAACTACATTCAATTTGCTAAAGATTCTATTCTTACACATTTTTGAAATAATATAGATATTTACGTCAAGTTTCCTAACTTTGATTTTTCTGAATTTTTTGCCACTTAAGGACCTAGTTTTTCCATGATGATCCTACACAGACCCATAAAACATATATAAATACATCAAAATAGTGAAAGGACACGTCTCTTCAGAAATGTTTTTTGCTTAACAACAATAATAAAAACTAGAAATTAGGCTCTATTTAGCCACAAATGAACTTTTAACAAATGGTCCAAGTAATCCTATTGCTCATGTGTGTCAACATCTCCTAGCACATTCTAGATTGATATATCCATTTTTACCATCTTCTCGTTCTGCTCATAGGATTCATCTAGAGTTGAGTTTTTTCCTATAGTCGTCTCCAAAATCTTTTGCAACATTGACTCACATTAATTAATCCACCTATCCCTTAATTTTTCCTTCATCTTCAAATAGCATTGGTAGTCCCTTTTTCATGGCATCAATCAGTCCCCATTCATCCCCCTGCAATTCTTCATGGAAGTCTCTATGTTTTCTTATGAAATGGTTAGCAGCATCAATAGCCACATTATCGGGAACATCTCTTCTATTTATTTCTTGGAGCTTCTCTCAAATTCTACCATCAATTCTCTTATGTTCTTGCTTTGCAATATAATTTTTTGAATATGTCCCCCAAAGTTTACTCAACCAAGTCATCAAATTGGCTTGCCTCTTTCTGATTACTGTAGCAAGTGTTTCATGTTTACCCTAAGAATATGGATTTTATCCTTCCCATTGGTCTCTTGTATGAGAAATCTCACCATGAGTTAATTGCTTAGTGGATCCTAATGTAATTCCCATCATATCTTTCAAGTGGTAATTTTCTCTGAGTAAACTTTCATTATTAGCCTTATAAATTTCCTTCTCCTTAATTAACATCTAGATCTGGGCCTTATTCAACTTGGCAACATTGATGCCAATCTCTGCCGTAGTTATGGGATCAACTTCTCCAACCTTTAATGTCATAACATGCCCAAAAAATTTTTTAGTATCATTTACAATAGATTTTGTGTGTGGAAGATATAGGGCCCATATCATGAGCGATCCTTCATCTGGATTATACTTGGATCCTACATATATCTTTGTTACCCCTTCAGGGCTGAGCTTATGTGTGGTATTATTATTCTTCAAGAAGCTATAAAAAACCGAAGTAGAATTTAAATCTAACCCAAGGAAAATCATAACACCTACATCTTCCAATAGTTTTCTTCCCTTCTCAAGGGTCATGTCTTCCATTTCTTTCTCCACACTTAACTTTAAACTCTTTAATAATTTCCCTTCATTACTTGGTCTTATATTTTCAATTGACTCCCTTATTGATTTTCATTTTTTCTTGTATAAGAAAGCTTTAAATTCTAGAGTTTTGAAAAATTCATCATCAACCACAAATGATTTGTATGCCATCTACCTTGTATCTGCATCTAAACTCTCTTCAGCATCTGGTTCCCTAGGAGGACTTTTTTAATCTTGGGTATTTAATTTGGAAATTTTATCAACTCTACTATGAGCCCTATCATCACTAGATGTCTCTTCCCTAGAAGACAATATTTTTGCATATGGAAATCCTCTATTGTATTCATCAACAACTCTTTCTGCTTCTTCCTCCATATTTCTGATTAGATCATCATATTGATAGGGTATATGATCATACCCACCCAAGTTCATTTTATTCCTAGAAAGGTGGATGTACCCCTTTGGATCAAATTGCTTTTGTCATTGACCTTTCTTCATATTGTATTGCAATAGTTTATTTAGAACCATATCATACCCATCCCTTGCTAACACAGTGAAATCACCAAAGCATAGTGTGTTGGGCATAAATGCCTATTTTCCAAAAGAACTTAGGTTCATGACATCTGAATAATCCAACTACCTGGCAACCTCTAAGTAAGATTTCCTATTAGGCATTGTTTTGGGCAAGATAAAAGGTGTATCTTCAAACCCATATATTTTGATCATGGTTGCACCTTCTAAGCAATACCGATCTCCCCAATTGTGGTTAATAGGCCCATTGAAGTCCTTGGGTCTGAGAAACCTTTTTATCTCATCACACAATGAATATTCACAAGGATGGTTATAGAATATATATAGTGGTTTCACAAAATACTCTTCAAAATTTATAAAACAAGAGATGTAAAATTTGTTGTCCCAGATGGCAGTCCAAAGTTGAACTGGTAATAATCTTCCTTCCCTATCCAATTGTGAAACCCTTAACTTTTTAGGACACAACCTCAACTGTTGTCCATAGTACAATATTATATGCATAATGATTGAATAATACTTCAAATGCAAAATGGGAGATCCATTTTTTATTTCCATTGATCCCGCATCAAGCCCTTTGGCGATATGTGAGGCATAATAAAAAGGTGTAGAATTATGGCACTGAACATCCATTGTAGCTACCATTGGCACAATTGACATGAACTTGGGAGCCTCCATCCCTAACATCTGGCATGCTGATAAATAAGTATATTTTAGGTATGGTTCAAACAAGTCAACATGGAATGGAGGTCCATTACTATCTTCCATTGGAATTGAGTTGCCATGCTTATTAAGTTTATGAAATGGTAACCTCCAACCCTTGTATATGGTATGCATTCTCCAGAACTCCTTTTCTAGCTCTTCATGTACAATTTTTTCATCACATACCCCTTCTAGATTAAACACTTCATAGATTGCAGTCTCTGATATGTGTATGAATGGTTTTCCTAATGGATCACAAATAGCTTTGATATTTGGGTCATAATGAGAAGCTAACACTTTACCAATTCTATGTCCACAAACACATTTGGGAAGACTAATTTTCCTAAGTTAAATTTCCAAGGATTACACACTAGTTCATACTGATTCCTTCAGTGGTTTAATGAAAAATGAACATCTCATATCCCCTAATCAGGGTTGATGTATCACCTATGTGCTTGCATTTATCCTCCAATTTATCCACCTCTACCCTAAGCTGCATAGAGTGCCTGGATGTAGGTCCTAAACTGGGCAATTGATCAATAAGGTCTTGATTTAATTTTCTCTTAGCTACCTCTAGCTCATTTCCTTTGCTTTAGGGTGACTACTTTCACCCTGTCTCCATTTTTTTTTCCTCGAGCTCATACTTTCCATTATATTTTCTTAAAATCACAAAATTGGAAAATGAAATTGTAGAGAATTCACAAGATTTGTTTGAAGTACTCTAGCTGCATAGTTCTCTAGCTTTTCATCTGCTCTATTTCTCCCACTGCCAATTTTGCAAAAAATCTCCATCAATTATTGTTCTTCAATTCATGAAATTATCTACTTCATTGCGTTTTCATGCCAACATTAATGTTTCAACTTTGAGCATGAGTTTGCAAATTTTTCAAAATTCCCACTGTCACATCAAATGTTCATATTGATAAGACAATTTAAAACTCTGGGCAATCCTTTTTACTCGGGTTAAGCCAACATTCATTCAACACCCTATTGGTCAATGTGACATTATTCCTTTTCATCAATATCACACAATTTATCCTTCTGATCCATACTACATAGATATTGCCAAGTATCACCCCAATGAACCTTTTGATCTATTCATATCTTTATTGGCAGGAGATCATATATGGTTGAGATATTTAGCTATTTTCTTGATGTTATAAGTCTCCCCAATGTTCATTCCTTTGATCTCAAGTAATTCACGAAGACTCTTTCCGATCTAACCCCCATCAACGCGACATGGAGAATCATGGGGACATTTCAAATGTACCTCAATAACATTTGTCTTTCTGATATGCTTCCTTGTGCTTCATCAGTGAGATAGGATGGATTTCTAGCTAATGTTATTTCATCATTAATACATATATGCTCAGTCTGACTTATAGATCTCACCCCAATAGTGCTAGTCTTGCCGATGAATTTTTTCATCAGTGATACCACAAGTCGTATCTTCCTGATGTGCATCCTCCTATGAAATCTAATTGGTGTGACATTCCTGACCTCTCACCGATATGCTACAAATACCTAAATAGGAATGTAATGGCTTATGGATTGGAGAGACCTGCACCAACTCTTGCCAATATGGATTATTTATTCAAATGCTTTAGCTTAGTGGAAATTTATGGTATCAAAATGGTCAAAACTAATGTGATCATTGGTAGTCATGATATGCAAAGGAAATTATATCAATTTTACATTTAAGATATGGATTTTTTTTGGGAAACTTATGAGTGTAAATCAGTATAGAAATTTTAAAATTTTATAGTTCCAACAAGTTTTAGGGTTTAGGGTTTAGGGTAGAGGGTTGAGAGTATAGGGTTGAGGGATTAGGGTTGAGGATCCATTGTATAGGGTAGAGGGTATAGTGGTTGACAGATTATGGTTTAAGGGTTTAGTGTAGAGAGTTGAGGGTAGAGGGTAGAGGGTTTAAGGGTTGAGGGTTGATGGTTTAGGGTATTGGGTTGAGTGGGATAGAGGGTAGAGAGAGAGTGTGTAGGATAGAGGGTGCAATGTTTAAGGGTTAAGGGTAGAGGGTTGAGGGTAGAGAGGAGAGAGATGAGAGTTAGTAAAATAGAGAGACTTGAGAGAGGGAGAGGGGGTAGGAGGGAGAGTCTTGAGAGAGTGAGAGAGAGGTTAGGAGTGGGAGAGAGATAGAGGGTAGAGGGTTTAAGGGTTAAGGGTAGAGGGGAGAGAGATAGGAGTGAGTGAGAGAGATAGACATGAGAGAGGGAGAGAATTGAGAGAGAGAGAGGGACGGAGTGGGAGAGAGATATAGGGTAGATGGTAGAGGTTAGAGGATAGAGAGAAAGAGAGAAAAGAAACCTTAAAATTTTCTACTTTATCATAACACGAGCACATTTTGTAGTAGAGATATGCCTGTTATTTTGGCAAGATATAATGTGCTTGCATTATAATGCACTCGCATTATACCACACTTGGATTATAATGCTAGAGAATTTTATCTTGCTCTAAAAATGGTAAACAACCCAATATACCCATGATCTCAAGGCCCACATTCTACATATTCTCCTAGTTCTATGCATGTTTTAACATTTTTTTTTATGATTTTGGGAAGTGTGCATGCATGTTTTTCACATTCCACCACCTTTTTCATGATATTTCCACAACCTTTACATGAAATAGCATATTTTTCATTTTCAAAGGCATATAATATCAATTCAAGTCTAGATTCCATTCAAAAGTGATATAATTGAAGTTTGGAGGGGAAAAAGCTTTTGAAAAAGTCAAGTTTTTGAGGAGTTTGAAGAAAGAAGAAGCAAAGGCTACATAATTGGGTAAAACTCCTCCATTTGAAACTCTTGTTTCTTAGGTATGTGAAGTCTTTACATATTTTATATCATTATATTTTGGCTTGATTTTATTTTTGTTGTTTTGCATATTCCATGTTGATCATTGTTTGTTTGTCATTATAACCTTAGCTTGTCAATGCACATTTTAAATTAAATAATTCTTTACACTTGCCAATTACATTTTTAAACCACATCTCTTTGAGGTATTTTGTTAAACAATTGACTTAACTTGTGTATTCTTCCACATTTTTTATACACATATATATGGTAGAAGTTATAAGTAGAATAATACATCATTTCTCAATCATTTACTATGGATTGCATACCACTCTCCAAAGCTTTCATTTTGGTATAAGCATAGGAGATGTTGTATGATGTAGTTGAATTTGGTTTTACACCAAAAAATTTCATATGCTTAAAATTTTCTAAAGCCTTTTCAATAATTCTATTTTGTGCATAGCCTACAATCAGTCCATGAGGATATATCTCATTGAGGTATTTTGTCCAACAATTATACCAAGTAGCTGATTGCATTGTTTATGCTACCAAATTTTCAATACATGTCTACCAAATAATTTTATCAAACAACATAGACAAGGTAATCAATTGTTTGAAGAAATGCCTCAAAGAAATGGGGTCTCATGGTGATGTGTATTTTATCAACAAGCTGATTGCATTGTCTATGCTACCAAATTTTACATACATGTCTCTACAAAATTGGATTATACTCTTCCCACATTAATATATCTTTTAATCTATTTTGTATTTCATCTCTATTTCTAAATTTACCTCATCACTAAACTTACCTCATCACTTATGTTGTGATATATTTTAAATGTTTCCTTGATTAGTCTACCTACAAGGGATTCTAACCCTTCTCTCCACTATTTAAAGACTATTTATTCAAGGCTAAGTTAGCAACATGGGAAAGGCACAACCTATCTTGCAATTATGGCATGCCACAAGATAATGTGGTAGGGCTGACAAGGTAGGGGCAGCGTAAGAAAACACCTCATAAAAATGGGGACTCATGGTGATTACATCATCGCGAGTCCCTATTTTTATGAGGCATTAATCACCATGAGTCCCCATTTTTATAAGGAATTTTCTCATGCTGCCCCTACCTTGTCAACCCTACTGCATTGGCAAGCTAGTGACCTCACCGTGAGACCCCATTTCTATGAGGCATTTTCTCACACTGCCCCCACCTTGTCAACCCTACTAAATTGGAAAGCTAGTGAGGTCACTAGCTTGCCAATGTAGTAGGGTTGACAAGGTAGGGGCAGTGTATGCCTAATAAAAATGGGGTAATATGGCATGCCATGATTGCAAGATAGGCTCAAAATGGAAGAATGGACAAGGCATTTGAATTGTTTGGCAATAATGTTTTTGTAGAAATGTATGCAAAAAGTGGTAGCATTGACAAGTTAGTGAGCTCACTAGCTTTCTAATTCGATAGGGTTGACAAGGTAGGGATAGTGTATGGTTCATATAAATTGGATCTCATGGTGATGTACATCACTATGAGACCCCATTTCTTTGAGGCATTCAATTCCCCTACTTTGTCAACCCTACCAAATTGGCAAGCTAGTGATCTCACTAGCTTGCCAATGCTCACATGTTTTTTTTGGATGAAATTCCTTAAAGAAATGTGGTAATGTGGCATGCCATAATTGTAAGATATGCTCAACATAGAAGCATGGAAAATGAATTTGAATTTTTTGATTAATAGAAATGTATGCAAAACATGGTAGCTTTGACAAGCTAGTGAGCTCACTAGCTTGCCAATGTGGTAGGGTTGACAAGGTGTGGTCATCGTATGCCTCATAAAAATGTGGTCTCATGGTGATGTATGTGTATACCTCATAGAAATGGGGTATCATGTTTATGTACATCACCATAAGACCCCATTTCTATGAGGCATATACTTCCCATACCTTGTCAACCCTACCTTCATTTTAAATAATTTTCTATGTTTGAAAATTAGAGTCTAAGAGAAACAAGTGATTCTCTCATGTACATTTATTATTTGGTGTGATAAATAAAGTTTTCACCCTTGTGTCAATTTGTTATTTGTACTATAAATTATAAAGCTTTCTACCAAATCCATTTGCTATACAAGAAATAATATTGCAAAAAGTTGATATATACATCTTTCAATGTGTTTATATGGTGATGGATCAAGAATATAAAAATTCATTCTATACTATGAGGATTATGCCGTGAATTTTTTTAAAGAATATTCAAGATAAATTTTTGTATGATAATGTGTCAAGAAGTTAAGTACTCATCACCTACTATGAATATTATGTATCATTTGCTTAATTGAGTTCCAATCAAAAGATTAAATATACTAGAATATTTTTATGAAACATTTCACAGAATACCAATTGAAAATGTGATTTTTTTATTTTAGATAAAGCATTTGGTGAAAATATTTGAATTCAAATTTATTGAGATATGTAAGAACAAGGGTGTATTAGGAAAAACATTGCTCAAGGATCTTAAATAATCCTTCTCTCTCGTTACAATTTTGGGTGGATTATTGCTTTCAAAGTATTGGGAATTCTTTACCTATTTTCTAGTTTGTAGTTTCCATTCTAGAAGGCTCATCTCTTGATACACATTATACTCATTCTTAATCAATTATCAAGTTAATAATCAATGCATTTATTTACAGTTAGTCTTTTCTTTTCAATTTGTGCAATTTTGTTATTTGTAACTCTACTCGTATTCCTAGAAATATTGAAGTTGTTTAGCATCAATCAATAAATATTCAAGAAAAAACATGAAGGACATCAATGATCAATGTTAAGGCTAACCAATTAATAAGTATACACGTGAATAAGGGAAGTAAAAGTACTCAAAAAGACGTAAGCCTTGAAGTATACACACAAATACATAGTATACATACATTAATACAACATATATGCATGAATACAAGGTATACACATGAAAACATGTAAGTCACAAAGTATACATTGGAATACACATAAGTCATATCTATTGAACCATGGATTTATAATGCAAATATGGACACCATCAATAAAAAGATTTGTATTAACCAAATAGCCATGTAGGCATACATCAATATATGTCTATATAAGTATAAAATATGTACAAAATAAAAATACAGCCTTATGAGAATGACATATAGGCATACAATGTCATATATATCTAATACAAAATATGTACAAAAATTCCATATAGGCATACAAAAAAGGGTTGTAAAATAAAGTCATTGCTCTGCATCCTCTTGAAATAAATTCTTTCCCTTTTCTTGCCAACCAGATGGTAATAGATCTATCACTCATTTATTCTAAGGTCGAGGAGTGCTCCTAGGGTTTAGTTCTTGGTCAAGCTTCATCTGTTACAATAAGAAGTAAAGATATTAATATATAGAAATTACATAATAAAAAATGATATATTTAACAAAATAATCACTTACCTCTAGTAGACCATCTCTCTCCTTGAGGGAAATATTCACATGCCCATACTATGGTTTGTTGAAGCCATGTAAAAACAATCCAAAGAGAAATTACACTAAGAATCAATAGTGGTTTGATTTTTCACTAACTAACAGCTATGAAAATGAATGCAAATTGAAATTTAGTAATCATCCTCATGCCTCCTCTGTGAGAGCCATCGAGGAATCTATAGAAGATGAAACACCAAGCTCAATTACCCTATGAACATTTAGAGGTGTATTCACTTCCAACATCTAAAAATAAAACAACAAATTATTCAATCATGAAAACTACAATAGCGATCCATGTCATGGCTTATAATATATGAGATAATGAACAAGATTTTGAGTACTTATTAAACTATATATTTCTGACTATCATGCTTACTATTTTCCCTATCCATAAATTTTTTGAAAGAACTTATTTTTAGGCTTTTACCCATAGTAACAAGGCGGTGAGCCATTTGATAAAATGCTTTTGTAGATATGTACGATAACTATGGTAGCATAGAGAAGGAAGTGAAATATTTGAAAAATGCCTCAAAGAAATGGGGTCTCATGGTGATGGAATGCCATTAAAAAAAAATGTGTCATGGAATTCCATCACCATAATCACATTTCTTTGAGGACTTTTCTCAAACAATTCATTTCCTTCTCTATGGTATTATGCTGGGATAGGGTGGATAGCATAGTGTGGTCTTGGTTATGATATGGAGAGTGATAATGACATGAAGAGGGATGGGTGGTGACATGAACGAGTGGAATAAAAGGTGGAAGGTTCCATGGATTGGTAAATTGAGGATAAGGATGAGGACCTTAAAAAGAATTTAGAGGGGAATTTTTGCTAAAGGGTTGGTTTTTATTCTTCAAGTAGTGAGATGTTTGAAAAAATTCCTCAAATAAATGTGGTCTCATGGTGATGGAATGGAATTACATCAACATGACACCATATTTCTTCAAGGAATTTTTCCATACTACTCACTACCTTAACTATGATATTGCTTACTATTATGCTTTGATAGATTTTTTCCAAGCGTCCATAGTTTGTTGGAAAACACCTATTTTAGGATTTTAGCTATAGTAGCAAGGAAGTGAGTAGTTTAATAAAATTCTTTGGTACACATGTATGGAAAATGTGGTAGCATAGAAAAGGTAGTGATCTGTTTGGAAAAATTCCTTGAAGAAATGTGGTATCATGGTGATGGAATGCCATTCCATCACCATGAGACTGCATTTCTTCGAGGCAAATTTTCAAATTACTCACTACCTTTTCTATGCTATTGATTACTATTATTCTTTGATAGATTTTTTCCAAGCATCCATAATTTTTTTGGAAAGCATCCTTTTTAGGATTTTAGCCATAGCAACAAGGAAATGAATTGTTTGATAAAATGCATTGGTAGATATGTATGTAAAATGTGGTGGCATAGAAAAGGTGGTGAGCTATTTGAAAAAATGCCTCAAAGAAATTGGGTCTCATGGTGATGGACATCACCATTAGACCACATTTCTTTGAGGCATTTTTTCAAAAAACTCATTGCCTTGTCTATGCTTTGACATATTTCTTCCAAGCATCCATAGCATAAACAAGGAAATGAACGGTTTGTAAAGATGCCTCAATAAAAAGTGGTCTCGTGGAATCCCATGACAAACAAATGCAATTGGAAGCTACTCCCACTTATTACTTACACTACTCCCACTTATTAATTTCTGAACAACTATATTGTAGTTGAAATTTTGTCATCTATCAACATCTAGTTATTAGTTAGGGAATGTGAAGTAATGCTTTGAGTTTGAAAGATTTGCAATGCAATGTAATCAATGATATGAATATAAACTACAAAAATCTATTAAGTAAAATTCACTAGTTAAACTCTTTATTTTATTACCTGCATGTAGGTTTCTCTAAATCCACTGGCATTGTGAGGTTTTCCCTCAAAACCTCCAATATTAGCCTATTCAACATCCAAAATCGAATATTAGAATACCATTCATATAACAATGATATTAACATGTAATAAATTTATAATTGTTTACTAGTTACATACCTCAACGGTAGATGTAGAGGAGTAATAAGGTGTAGGGATAGTGTATCTAGTATCAACACTAACCTTGAAATTTTATTCAATCATAAAACTAAATTAGTTAATATTGAATTTCAAAATTAAAATTTAAAAAATCAAATTCAATAAAAATGCTAAGATTTACTTAAGTATCAATGCCACAAGCCTCATTCAAAATGTCAGCTTCCCTCATCATGTCCATAACTATAGATGTCTCCTATGTAGTATCCTCCTGGGTGTCAGGGGGGTCATATGAACAAGTCTCCTTGCAAGCCTGGCACAAATGGGATTGAAGCCCACCACTCAAAGACTCCCCTAGATGGCGCTATAGTATAGGGATGGCATTCTAGATGACACTCTAGGTCAAAGAGCTAATGTCTTGAAAAGTGTCTACCTTACCACTCTCCTTTGTGATGGAAGGGATAATGATGTACTTATGAGATAGCCTAGTGAGAGGTCATCTAACTTTCCACCTAGGATCCTGTTGTGCACCAGGTCTATCTTGAGCTGACCCCTCACCTCTCTCCTAGAAGTCCCTCATATCAAAATAATTCTAGATTTTGTTTAGGATGAAGTCATAGTATAGTTTCCTTAGGAAACATTGTGGGACTTTGCAATTGTTGCATGGTGGGTAATCAAAAACCATGTACCACCTATCCAGAAAAAAAGTTAATAATTTTTTGGCGGTGGAACCAATGGATAGGAAACCTCTTCACATTGAGTAAAATATTTTGATTTGTGCATGGGTCGGTGAATAATGAGCACAAATCTAATTTTATAGTTTTTAGATATTTTACATCTTTATATGATAATTTATCCCGGTAAAAATTCCTAGCCACCTACCTCCTATATTACAAACCATTTAATTGTTTGTTGATTGCATCTACATTTTTTAACATTTCTTTACGTGAATTTGTAATTATTTTTCTTTCCATGGTTGAACTTGTTGGATTGTTCAACCTTGTGATTAACTCAATTTTTTTTTTATTGTTCTCAATTTAACCCATTAAATTTTGCTAAGTTCCAGGAGGATGTTGAGGGATTGGTGGAGGAGATTGTTGTTGTGGCTATTGAACTTGAGGATTTTGTTCATGTTGTTGTTGCTCTAGTTGTTGAGGATTTTTAGGAGGGTTTTGAAGAGGGTTTCCAGGATCATTATCATTTCCTATAAATTCAACAAATGAATATAAAAAAACCCTAAAACTAACAAATTCGAAACCAAAAACAAACAATACTTACCTCTTCAACCTCCCCATTGATGTGGCGGCATCTTGGTGATTAAATAACAATAAATTGATGAAAAAAATGAAATATTGCATCCTACTAGAATGCGAGCATGCAAGAGAAGGGCTTTTGGCCATGGGCAATAGAAGAAATAGTCACAAAACAAATTAATTTGATTTCCTTTTTTTTAATAGTTCATAATGTGAGTGAAAAATAGGCTCAATGTCGTCGAACCATAGGCTTGGTACACCAAGCCATAATGTGAGAAAATTATAATGCACTCACATTATAACGTGCTTGCATTATGAGCTATCACAACATTTTAAAATTTGGGAACAATTTGGCCCCCATCTTTTTGCAGATGCCCTTAGTTCTATTGATAGTTACATCTCCCCAATCTAGAATTCATCATGATTCTCCTTAGGAAACCATCATCAATATTTGGCAAAGCTAGATCTTGAAATGAAAGTGAGCTTGAAGACCTACAAAAAACTATAATGTTTCTTCATGAAAACTTTAACTTTGCTTGGTCATTACTTTTGAATGAAAATTCTTGAATCTCTTGCTTACTTGATCATTTCTCTTGTTCTCTCTAGTTCCTAATGTTAAGAATGAGTACCCTAAGACTTAGATTTTATGGGAATCCTATATAATTTACTATTTATTATATCCCAAATGACAACATTTGTGAAATTTGAATTAAAAAAACTTTAATTTCATGCTAAAACCCTAAAAAGGCCCCAAACTAGACTCATATGCCCAAGGTGGTGAATGGGTACCACCTAGGGGGACTCATATGCCCAAGGTGGCATATGGGACCCAACATAGATTTTTCAGGGTGAGAGAATGTTGGGGGTTGAAATATTAAATGTATTTGTTTATTTTTTTAGGATTTTAGTTGAAATAAACCTTGGGATCTGCACAAAAGGGTCTTAGGGGCCTATTAGTGATTATTAAAAGGGAAGGAATGGAAGGATTCTAAAATAGGTCCAAACTAAGGGGTATGTGTAGGATCATCATGGCAAAAACAAGCCCTTAATGGCAAAAAATTCAAAAAATTCAGAGTTAGGCAACTTGGCATAAACAATTGAATAAGTTATCTATATTATTTTAAAAAAATGTAATAATAGAATATGTAGAAAATTGAATGTAGTTTCTAAATTACTAGGTTTATTTAAAAAACAAAAAAATCTATTTGGTGGAAATTTTAAATTTCAATGCAGTAGTACCTAAATTTCAAGGAAAAAATAAGTGGGTGTTGTCTGACCACTCTAACCACAATAAAATGATAATATTTTTTTTATAATATTTTAGATATAAGTAGAGGGCTCATGTCCCAATGTGGTGCATATTTTTTTATAGTTTTTTTCCAAGTAAATAATTAATTATGAATTCTTTATTACAACTTTTAAAAAATATAAAAACTCATATGTCTGACCACCTTAACTTGGTCAAAACTTCATGAAATTCATTTTTTTCTTTATTAATCCTATAGTATGCAAACCATAGAATGTGACACATGTTTTATATTCAAAAAATGTGATACCGTTTGAAAGCTATATATGTTTTTCAATTAGCCTATCAATCAACACTTTAGTCATAATTCAAATAGAAAATGAATAATAATTATTTATTAAATTCAATGTAAATCATAATTTATATTGGTGGAAATCTAAGAATCTGCTTTAAAAACCCTTTTCATTTCATCAATTTTTGGTAAAAAAAATGTTGTCAGCCACATATCCTACACATACCTATCATATTGCCACTTTTTGGCCCATCATGATCTTGCTCATACCCTAAGTGTGAAATTGTACTATCTCCAAGAAGGGAGTACAATTTTTGACACTACAAACCATGAAATATTCATTGAAATCATCTTCACATTTAAGTTTAAATTTTTTAAAAGAGCACCAAAAATTAACACCCCTTCTCGATTGTTAGAGATAAGCTTAGCTAGTTTATCCAAGCTAAACACTATTCTCATTAATTCTTACATTATTAATCTTCAAATTATCTATTCTTAGGTGTTCCTCAGAGACAATCTCTTTGATTTATTAAGGGGCATCCTCATAATTCCAACTCTACCATTGTAAATAGGAGAGCCCTACAATAGTGGTAGCATCCACAAATTTATACCCATCCCTATAAATTTGTTGAATATTGAACTAATTAAGACTTTTCAACATCCTTTTTGAATCATCCAATAAATTTTCAATCTTCCACAGGGCTTCAAAAGAACCCTTAAGAATATCAATAATCATTTTAGAATCCCCTTCTATAGTGAATTTATTAAAACCTCTTTTCTTGAATCTCTTTAGACCCCACTAGATAGTAGTAGCTTCCACTTTGTTACTAGTGCCCATACCCAAGCATTTAGCATATCATTCAATGAAAATACCCCTATAATCTCTTATTATATCACTAACAATAGTATCATGTGAATTACCCTTTGAGAAACCATTAAAATTAAGCTTAATCCATCCTTCTATAGGGGGTGACCAGAAAGTCATTCTTCTAGTCAGTATCTTGGACAAATTGTCCCTTATTAGATCTAGAATGATTCCCCAATTGTCTTATTTTAAGGTCCTTATAAGTAAGAATTATTTTGGATAGAAAAAATATTTTTGACTTTTTATTCTCCTTAATTTGTTATTTTATGCTCAAGAAAACCTCCATGTTGTTTCTTCTCTACTCTCTAATTACCCTGTTGTTTCTTTCCTTCAAGAGTTTCCATGAAACACATAGAGGAATTCACTTCCATAGTTCCACAATAATAGGATGTGTAAAAGGATAGTCATTCCACTAATCAATGTGTTCCTTAAGGTCATAGGGAAATACCCAATCAATCAACAAAATATAGAGAACCATTGACTAAAACTTCTTTGTAAAAGGGCCCCTATTACGCCATATTATGCATCCCTAGGCAATAATTGATAAAATACCCAACAAAGTTGTAATTTAAACCCTTTTTCCTTATCTCCTGGCATCCTAGCTATCAAAATGGCCCCTATGGGACCCATTCACCATCTATGGTGAATCAGTCCCATCCAGGTGGGACCCATTTTCCATGGGTGGTGAATGAGTCCCATTTGGCCCAATTTTGACCTTTGAGCAAGAAATTTTGGAATTTAAGTTTAATCTCACTTCATGTTGGCCTTATGGATCCAATTTTTAGGCTAATAAGGTAAATTTCCTATAAAATCAACCTTCTAAACTCTAATTCACATCCACTAACTCACTTTCACATTCATTCTTCATTATCCATCCATCATTCTTCTATCTCAAGTCAAGCAACTTAGGGTTTCATCATTTCAAGTCATTAAGATAGATTCCAAAGACATTCAAGGGTAGATTCTTCCTATTTTTCTATAGACATTCAAGATCAAACATCATGGCAAGGCATTGAATCCATCATTACATTATTTATCTATTTTGGTTTAATTACCTAAAAGGGGTTTAACCAAGGAAAACCCCCATGCCCTAGGGTGATCCCACAAAGCTAGTTTACAAATTTTGAGAGATTTTGATTTTTTCTGAAATCACATATTTTTAGAAAATATAATGATTTAAGCCTTTAAAAGTTTCATTTAAATCATTCCAATTGAAGATGGTTTGATTAAACTACCTTAGATCAAAACCCATTGGATATAACCCCGCTAGTTTTAAACCATACCCATAACAGAGTCTCCTTTACACCTATCAAAATGCTAATAAAAAACAATTTTTGATTTACCTTTTGGTGGATCAAATGAATTCATTTAAAATTTATTTTTTGTGAGTATGTAGTCCTTATTATAAGCTTCCCAAAAAGTATAATTTTAAAGAAATTTAATTAACTTATTATATTTATCTTTTATTTCATGTGAATGTAGGTTTTTCACTAAAAAATCAAACTCTTTTTTCTGCACATGTGGAAAAATAGAAGATTTTCAAAACAATTTTTTGAAAAATATGAGTGCACTAGATATTGAAGTCATTGATCCAACAAAAATTGAATTTTGATACACACAAAAAGTGTTACGCATTATACGGTCGCGCTATGTCTGAATTGTAATTGGTTTGACTTCGAAACTTGATTAAAGAAAAAATATAGAATAAAAAACTATCTAACCAAGTGGAAGCACTAGATATCAGAGTTAAAAATATAAATTCAAAAGAATTGGAATTTTATCCTTCATGGAAAAAAAATTATGTGTTAAACGGTGAGCATCACTTTTTAAAAATGTTGTTTTCTAAAAAAAACTAGTTCTTTAGGGAGATGGGAAAAGAAGTGCAATTTGATTCCAAAAATTTACAAAAAAATATCATGAAACTCTAGTTTTAATCATCTTCAAATTCCTCATGGTTTAGCCACTATAGGTTCCCAAAAGTGAAGATTTAGTTAAAAAAATTTATTGTAGTGTCTAGTTTGGCCAAAAATTGTAAACCACTATTGTGGAATCACCCCTTAACATTGACCATCTCTCTCTCTTGTCTTGTGTGTTTATAGATATAGACATCTTATAGGCTTGAAAATAATTGAAGATCAAGTTACAAAGTTTCTTAAGTATTCTCTCCATTGAAAAAGTCAAAATATCAACAAAAACTCACTTTCAGGTTCAAAAATCAAAGTTTTGGAAGCAGACACCTAAAGAAGTCTAAAGTGTAGACCAAAAGCTCTGGATTCCACTTTTAAATATTTGGATATTCAAAATTAGACTCATTTTCCATGGGTGATGAATGAGTCCCACTCCAAGGTCAGTTTTTGGTTTTTGGCATTTTTAGATACCCTTTTATTTGAAACAGGTTTTGACACAGTTTTGTAGAACTAGGACTAATTTTCCCAGAATGTGGAATGATTCCCACAAGGCCTAAAAATTAAAATAAATAGCATTCTAAAATCCATTTCCAATCTCCATCCACATTCCAAGTGCACACTTTTAGCTTCGTCAAGTTTTGTTGCAATTTGCATTCATTTCTAGGTGTTTTCTACATATCACAATATGTTTCAAACAAGTTCCATTCTTTAGTTTTCATTCAATAATCAATAAATTTAATTAGTTTATTTCATTTCAATCATTTAATTTAGACATAATTTCATCACACATATCTTATTTTGAGTGAACCACCAAGATTTTGAGTGAGGTTTATCTCTCTCCTTTTAGGTGAAACATCCTAAGACTGCAAGAGTAGCCTATAAACCTCATTCCCAAAAAAATCTATGGTTCATTTTGGTGAACCTGCTTTTTGAACATCTTATTTTCTAATTTGGATTCCATTTTCATCCTAATCCTCTCTTGCATTGAATTTTCATTAGCATTACATTGGTTAATTTGCATCTAGGGTTTAAATTTTTGCATTAGAGAAAAGGTCATTTAGCTTGGATTTTTTCATATAATTTCCTTAATTTTTTTTTGAAATTTTGCATCTCCATCTTATGCATCATACAACCTCAAACCTCTAAATTCTTGGCAAAAATCTAGTACTGTGACTCATTCACCATATTGGGAAAATTAGTCCTTCAACAAATTTTTGACTGACTAAATTATAGCATCAAAAACCTCATTTCTATGCTTCCTAAGCCTCCTAGTATCATATAGTATAAGTATAGAAAGTTTCTAGAACATTTTTTTATGCATATAGCTCATCATTTTATATTAACTCATTCTTCAAATCCCTTCAATAGAAAACATCCTTACATCTGAAAAATGCTTACATTTCTACAATTTTGCATCACATTGATAAAAGTACTTTTCACTTTTGCATATACAATGTTTCTATTCCTCAAACTTTGCATAAGTTTTTTAAACATTATTTTCATTCTTGCATGTGCATTGTTTGCATTGTTGAAATCTTGCATGTATCATATAAGAATGTTTGGTACCTTTGCATATACATTGTTCATATTGCTAAAGTATTGCATTAAGTGGTTACATGTGCTTTTCATTTTTATTCAAAAAATGCTAGTACCTTACATATTTAGACATGCTAAGAAACATTTCCTATCACATCCCTATGAGAGTGATTTTTTGAAAGAGATCACAACATTGGCCATTCCTAATGATCATATTTGTTCCTCTCCTACTATCTCTCCTATTGGTGATGAAGATATTTTGGTAGAAGAGAAAATTCATGAGATTTTTGAGAATACTAGTTGTTTCTCTTCTCTTACCTCTCTTAGTGGACAAGACATTGATAACCAAGACAATACAAACATAGGTACTCATGACAACAACATTTGTTCATCTTCTAGTATCTCTCCTACTTGTGAAGTAGATACTTTGATGTTAGACAACACAATCGATGAAGGTCATGAATATCTTTGTTTTCCCCCTTCACCTAGCAAAGCCCCTCTTGAGAAACAATATTCAATCATTGATCATTCCCCTACTTGTGATGAAGTACTTTTTTAGAAGAACCAACCTATGAATGTCGAAAACATTTAGCTTGTTGTTCTCCTAAAAGCTCTCCTCCTAGGAAAACTATCATGATGCAAGATAGTCACAAAGTGACATTCAAATCCCTTTCAGCAACACATCATGCCAATAAAGAAAAAATTCTTGAGGTTATGATGACACAAGTGGGATCTCCCCTAATTAATGAGCTTCCTAAGTCACCTTCCATTAGTGAATCACAATTTTTTTTAAGAGATTTCTTGAAATCCATGATGCAATCTAATCATAACAATGTTTTGCAACCACTAAGTTCTCACTTAGTGACTCAAACATCTAGGTGACCACACAACACTCCTACACCATTACCTTTTCCTCAAAAAGCACCTAGTGTTGAAGATCTTAAAAATACTCTTGTTAATATATTTGTATGGAAACTCATTCAACTCTCACTGACATTCAAACTTCTCTTTCATGAAATGTTTCAAATATAGGAGGAGATCCAATCTTACATAAAATTGAATCATGTAAAATCCTCCTCCCGTTCCAAGCAAACTACCTAGTCAGAAATCATATTCCCTGAACATGAATTACTCTCACTTGAGATTCAAAAAAAGAATGATCCCTTACTGATAAAGGTGATCATTAACAAAAATTTAATTATGCATACTCTCATCAACAATGGAGCAAAAATTAATGTTTGTATCCTGGACCTCTTGCACAAACTTGACATGGAAAAAAATCTCATACAACTTAATGATGTTCATTCGTGGCTTTGACAATGTTAATATGAAACCACTTGGGATGATCACATTACCTATTAAGGTCAGACCTGTAGTGTTTCCTACCTCTATTCATATCACGTAAGGACCACTTCCATACAATATTCTCCTAGGTAGACCATGGATTCATGCTATGAAAGGAGCCCCATCTACTCTTCACCATGTAATGAAATTTGAATACAACAACAAGATATACACGAGTGATGCAGATGAGTGAAGCTATGCATTGATTTATCAAAGCACTTCCAACTCCTCTAATCCTTTCATTCCTAGATAAAAAATGAACGTATACAAGTTGGTCCTCACTCTTCACCTACAACAAAACTCTTTTGCGATAATTAGGGGTCATTGGATGCTACACCTTCTTTCCATAACATTTCTAAAATCTCACCCTCATGGTCCAAAGAGTCATATACAAATGATTCATTTTTAGACATAATTTCTACTAGTGATTGGAGTTGCACACCTACCTTTAAGGGAGGGTGTGCAATATCCCCATCTCAACCTAGTCAACCTTGTATTCCTTTTGATCAAAATAGTTCTACCACATCACCACATGGTCGTGATGGGCGAAATATACCTCCCATCCCTCATGAAGGAAGGAACCATAAAGCAATCCTTCTAAAAAACACACAACTCATTCATCTAACTTGGAAGATTCTTATGGTTTGGTTACAATCTTCCTCCTACACATGAATACAATGAACACATGATAAATATTGATATATCATACTCTTTCAAGAAAGATATAGGGGTATCTCCCTTATCTCCACTTTCATCTATGACTTTACACAACAAAATGTTGGTGTAATTAATTATTTAATTACACTTTAGCATAAGTTTACTTAGGCTTATTTTATTTCCTAGGTTAATTCTTATCCTTATCTTATTGAGTTGTCTTTTTGCTCAAGATAAGATTAGGGTTGTTTTTTCTTGCTTTATTGCTTGATTTCTTTTTTCAAGGCTTTTATATTATTTGTAAAACAATTACTTTCTATAATCATTAATGCTGATTTTTGCTTGCACAAACTTTCTCTGAGGGTTTACATAACATCTTTCTTTTTTATTCTGAATATCTATTGCATGTGATAGGTGATTGCTTGTAAGTGTTCTTGGGGACTGTGAAGTTGGTTTTTCAACTTCTACATAGTATCAAAGCTCCAGACTTGTTGCCGCCTATTCATGTTTTGAAGATATTGTCTCATGGCGTCTTTTTTTGTGCAAGGGTTTCAAGTCAAGTTGATATTTGGTAGATTTGGGGGTAGCCTATTTTTTTGTGCATTTTTGGGCCAAAAAGACGTCACCATCATGATCAGAGCATCCAAAAACCCTAGAAACGCTTTTCGTTTCATCAATTTAGGTGAAAGTTGAAAAAAAGGCAAAAAAAAATTCCCAAAGGCCGTACGGCCCTAGGGCACAATTTTTGAGGCTAAAAATAAAAAATAAAAAAAAAAAATACAATAGTTTGTGCAGCTAGTTTAAAACCCTCCATGACCCACCCACCATCAGGTAGCCACCACTTCCACCACCAGTAGCGGTGGAAACCAGAGGAACCACTTGCTCTGCCCACCGGTTTAGAGTTAAGCCCCTGCGGGCTTTCTACAGCTCAGGGCGTGGTCATTTGGGGGACTAGGAGCTAGTTCCCAGCCCCCACTGGGATTTAATCCCCGTCTCTCTTGTAGGAGGTCACATAGGTGACCAGGAGTAGTTGAGCTAGCACCTGAGCACCAACGACTGATCACATGCAAATCAGGAGCTGAGCCGAAGGAGCTTATTTTTTGACCCTTCTTAGTGCTAAAAGGCCTTTTTTATAGGGTTTTTTTTCATTTTTTCATAACTTGGGAAAAAAAAGGTAATTTTTTGCAAAAGAGATATCATTAGAAAGCTGGTTCAACGATCCTTGTAATGGTGGTGGTTTGACTTTTTGATTTTTTAGTTTTGGTGCCTTTTTCGCCTGTCAAAGCTAGAAGTTGTTGTTTTCACTCCAGGAGGCATAACTTTTGTGTCTTGACTCTGTTTTTCAAAAAAAAAAAGGCATTGGAAAGCTAGTCCCGTCCTCTTCTCAAATCTCAGACCTAATTCTTGCAAAATTTCTCCAGATATCTAATTTTTTTATCAGAACTCAGCCTTTGTAAATTGTTAATTATTTTCTTGGGAAACATGCAATCAGGGTTTTAATTGAGATCAAAGAGGAATATTTTTTTATTTGAGAGTATATACTACTATTTTTCTATCATGTATTTACATAAAATTCCACCCCTTACTCAATTCATCTAATTTGGTTGGAAAAAACAAATGGATATTCATTTGAAACATAAAGGGTTGTATAGGGTAACCATGGGTATAGAAATTGAACCTACAAGTGCTACTGAAAAGAGAAAATGGTTTAATGGGTGTGATGAAGCTTATGGTACATTATATCTATCTCTTTTATCTAACCTTATTTTTAATATTGAGTCTTGCACTACACCTAATGAAATCTGGACTACTTTAGAGTCTTTGCTTGGGAAGCAGGATAATATGAGAGGGTTTCAGTTAGAGAATGCAATTATTGGCTTAAATCCTAGGTATTTTGACAACATCCAGGAGTTTTTCACCAAACTCAAGTCTCTTAGATTACAGTTGTCATAGTGTGGTGTTTAGAAAGAAGACTCTTAGTTGATATTGTCCATTCTTTCTAAGCTTGGACCAGATTATTCAGTTTTTGTATCTACCTTTTATGCCACTATGGAGGCACTTGGTACAAGATTCACTATGCCATCTCTTAATGACTTTGCTTCATTTCTCACTCAAGAGAAAGCTAAGTTAGCTAGCATGGGCACAGTGAAAAATTCCTCCTCATCACAAGAACTTATTGCATCACAGGAGCCCAGAGATTCAAAGGCTTCTATAGGAAAAGGAAAGAAACATAAACAAAAGGATTCCAAGCTTCATTAGCAACAGAAGGAGTCCTCAGATTCATCCTCCTCTTCTAAGGGGAAATAATCTAGGAAGGATAAGACTACATGTGCATATTGCAAGAGGGAAGGTCATGCAAAACATAATTGCTACAAGGACATTGATGGGATGAAACATCTTCTTCAGAAACATCAGATTGATTTTCCTTCTAGGATGTCTACATCATCTTCTTCTCCTCATTCTTCTTCTTTAGAATAGCATAACACAAGCACATTTGGTTTACATACTTCATCAGATATGAAGGGACTTTCTCTTTGTGCTTTTTCAGGTATTGGATTAGGGAGATGACTTCTAGATTCAAGAGCATCTCATCATATGGCATCTTCATAGACTATGTTTACTTCCTTTAAGCCTTGCACTATGTCTCCCATTTTGATGGGAAACAACACTTACATGAGTGTTACAGGGAAGGGGTCTATTATTTTTGGGGACCACTCCTTTCAGGATGTCTTGTGTGTCCCTCACTTGACAAACAACCTTCTTTTCATTTATTAGATCACACATAGAGGCACTGGGAGATCTATGGAGTTCACACCTGATTTAGTTATCATTAGAGACTTAGAGAGTAGAGTAGTTATTGCTACTGGGATAGTGGAACACTCATCTCGGTTATATTCCTTCATTGATTTTTCTACTGATGGTGCTTCTGTAACTACAGTTGTTCCTCACACTTCTAGTGTGCATCATCATTCAGAGGAGAGACTTGGCTTCTTGAACATTGGTTTTCTCACTTTAGATCTTGTTCTCAACCCTTCCATTCCATCTTCTCACCCTCCTATTGCTATTGTTGTGGGTGTTGATGTGGCTTCTTCTATTTCAGTGCAGCAGGATCCTGTTGATCATATATCTTTGGAGGTTTCTATTGAGTCTTCACCAACTTTGACCTCTTGATTGGTTGAGGTCACACCTACTTTTGTGGAGACATCTTGGGCTACACCTACTTCACCTTCAGAGATTTCTTTCATTTGGCCTCTTCCCTCTCACTTCATTTAGGAGATGCAGATTCTTCAGTTCTTTTGGAGTTACTTCATTCTGGGGGGATTTGTGGTCTCTTTCTTCCTCTCTTATGGGGGGTTCTTTCATGTATCTTTGGAGGTTTCTATTGAGTCTTCACCTACTTTGACCTCTTCATTGGTTGAGGTCACACCTACTTTTGTGGAGACATCTTGGGCTACACCTACTTCACCTTCAGAGATTTCTTTCATTCGTCCTCTTCCCTCTCACTTCATTTAGGAGATGTAGTTTCTTCAGCTCTTTTGGAGTTACTTCATTCTGGGGGGATTTATGGTATCTTTCTTCCTCTCTTATGGGGGGTTCTTTCATGTATCTTTGTGATGGATGGTGTCCTTGGGGGGTCTTATGGAGTCCATCTTTCATCACTTAGTTAGTTTATAGCATTCTATTTTGGGGAGGAGTTTTGTTCCCATGTGGTTTTCTCCTTTACCCCATTTGATTTAGTTTGCATTGCATTTGTAAATGAGTACCTGATCAAGCCTTGTTGCTAGGACTCATCTTTGCATAATAATTTTCTTCTCCCTAAGTTGCACTTATGGGGGGGTGTTGGTGTAATTAATTATTTAATTACACTTTAGCATAAGTTTACTTAGGCTTATTTTATTTCCTAGGTTAATTCTTATCCTTATCTTATTGAGCTGTCTTTTTTCTCAAGATAAGATTAGTGTTGTTTTCTCTTGCTTTATTACTTGATTTCCTTTTTGAAGGCTTTTGTATTATTTGTAAAAAAATTACTTTCAATAATCATTAATGCTGATTTTTTCTTGCACAAACTTGCTATGAGGGTTTATAGAACATCTTTCTTTTTTGTTTTGAATATCTATTGCATGTGATAGGTGATTGCTTGCAGGTATTCTTGGGGACTGTGAAGTTGGTTTTTCAACTTCTACACAAAATTCAACATCTCAAGGAGTTTGGTGCTCTTCCTTGTGTTGGAGCCCATAATTCCTCTACTTGATACTTACTTTCAACCATTTCAGCTCATCCTTGTCTTGCACTAAAGGGGTTAAGTATCCTTGACCTTGTATGTCACTTATCATTATCTCTTTTGACTCATCATTAACCTTTCATGAATGTATAAGAGAAAGCTTGGGATGTGGACAACATGTCTTAAGTTGACTCGCATGTGATATACACCCTTTCTTCATGACACAACTTATCAAAAACATATGTATTGGGATAGGAATTTTTGAATAAGCTCTCCTACTCTCTTCTACTTTAATTCAATTACTCATAGTAATGGTGTTCACAACCACTATAAAGTGGGGGCATACACCACCACTCACATTTCATTATGCGATTTCTTTCTTCTTGTGATGTGTCTTTTTCTTGGTGGAGTAATTAGGCTTGATCCCCTCCCAAAGTGTGATACTTCGTTTGCACTTATCCTCTCTTGGAGACATTAGGCATGAAGTTCCCTAAGATGAGACCTTGCACGAACAAAGAAAAATCCATTTGAACAATAATTACACTATTTTGCATTAACAATGTCTATGAGTGTCAAGCATACAAAGTTTTGCTTACTTAATAGTGCTTGAAACAACATCATCTTCTTTGTGGTACCTTATTAAAGCTATTAGGAGGTATAAATTTGGTATGGTTTAGCAAGAATCCCACTCTAAGGCATGAATTTCCCCATAGCTACCTATGTATTTGTGAGAGCATACCAACTAGCGTATGTATTTTACCTTTTGGGTTTTCTCACCCAATGGAAAGCCAAGATTTTTTTCACACCAAAGTGAGTATGCATTTATTTTTGAACAAAAAACCTAGATCTCATCAAAAACTAGTTGGAAAAATGATCAAAGCTTGATCCACCTTTTGATTTTAATCTTTCTCTTCTTCCTAGTGCTTTCCATTGCATTATTTTGCATCTTGGATCTTGGGGGCTTGTGCAACCTCCTTTGATCTCTGTCATTCTTTGTCATCTACATGAGTACACTGAGATCTCTCTTGAATGTCTACTTTAGTGTTAGCTTGAAGCAAGTTCATCCTCTCACTAAAGTGGGGGCTAAATGTACCATAGAAAAAAGGACCTCTTGCTTGACATGCAAATAATTCATGATAAATTGGACTTAATGAGGCCTTGATTTGGTGTTTTGAGGTGTTTTTCACATCCACAATAGGTATTGGACACTTGCAAACTTAATAATATGCATTTATTGATGTCTTGTAAAGGTTTTATAAAGTGTTAGATACTTTCACACTTTTCAAGACTTAATAAAATCATTTCTCCTTAAATCAACATCATTAAATGTATTTAACTACATCTTCACATCAATCTATAAGGTTTATAAAATAAACTTAATGATAAACTAGTGTTGTAATGTGTCTTTCACATTCACATTGGTTCTTATGCCTTCTTAGGCTATGTGGACCCTATTTTAGTGTTGTAAAGTGTATTTAATCACAGTTTCACATTGAATTATGTTTCTACATCATCACTAATAGGCCCCTATCACCCCATATTTTGCATCCTGAGGCAATAATTGATAAATTACCCAACAAATTTGCAATTTAAACCCTATTTCCTTATCTCCTGGTATCCTAGTTGTCAAAATGGCCCCTGTGGGACCCATTCTCCATCTATGGTGAATCATTCCCATCTAGGAAGGACCCATTTTCCATGGGTGGCGAATGAGTCCCATTTGGCCCAATTTTGACCTTTGAGTGGGAAATTTTGGAATTTAAGTTTAATCTAACTTCATGTCGACCTTAGGGATCCAATTTTTGGGCTAATAAGTTTAATTTCCTATCAAATAAACCTTCTAAACTCTAAATAACATCCACTAACTCACTTTCACATTCATTCTTCATTATCCATCCATCATTCTTCCATCTCCAGTCAACCAACTTAGGGTTTCATAATTTCAAGTCCTTAAGATAGCTTCCAAAGACATTCAAGGGAAGATTCTTCACATTTTGTTGTAGACATTCAAGATCAAACATAATGGAAAGGTATTGAATCCATTGTTACATGTTTCATTGCATTCTTTCTCTATTTTGGTTTAATTACCTAAAAGGGGTTTGGCCAAGGAAAATCCCCATGCCCTAACATTCAACATCTCTCTCTCTTATCTTGTGTGTTTACAGATCTATGCATCTTATAGGCTTATAAATAATTAAAGATCAAGTTGCAAATTTTCTTAGGTATTCTCTCCATTGAAAAAATCAAAATATCAACAAAAACTCACTTTTAGGCTCAAAAATTAGAGTTTCAGAAGTAGACACCTAGAGAAGTCTAAATTGCAAATTGAAAGCTCTGGATTCCACTTTTGAATATTCAAAAATTCAAAATTTGAATCATTCACCATGGGTGGAAAATGATTCCCACTCTAAGGTTAGTTTTTTGTTTTTTGCATTTTTGGATACCCTTTTGTCTATAAGAGGTTATGGCACCATTTCACAGAACTGAGATTGATTCACCCAAAATGGTGAATGAGTTCCACCAAGCCTAAAAATTAGCATCAACAACATTCCAAAATCCATTTCCAATCTCCATCCACATTATAGGTGTATACTTCTAGTTTCATCAAGTTTTGTTGCAATTTGCATTCATTTCTAGGTGTTTTTTGTATATCACAATGTGTTTTCAACCAAGTTGGATTCTTTAGTTTTCATTCAATAATGAACAAATTTCATTAGTTTATTGCATTTCAATAATTTCATTTAGACATAATTTCATCACACATATCTTAGTTGGAGTGAACCACCTAGATTTTGAGTGAGGTTTATCTCTCTCCTTTTAGGTGAAACATCTTAAGAGTGCAAGAGTAGCCTATAAACCTCATGCCCAAAAATCTACGATTCACATGTTCAAGGGTTTATTACATTCATGCATGTTGTTGAGTTAATATAGTGAATATAGCATTTAATATCTACTTACAAGCATTGCTCACATATTATTTGAGATCAAGATCTACATTCTTCATGACCACTACATGTTATATTGCAGATTTATCTTCCAAGACAACTTCTAAGGTATCAACATTGCATCATTTGATCATATTCATGCTTCGATTTCATTATTTCATCATTTGGGTTAATTACCTATAAGGGGTTCGAATTAGGAAAACCCCTATTCACTAACAATCAACAAGTTTTTCTTCCCTTGAATGTGTTTTACAGATTTATAGGTTGAAGTTCAAGTGGAGTTGAAGTTAAGAGAAAAATTGTCAAAAATGTCAAGTTGCAAGATTGACCTTCATAGTGCAAGAAAAAAGAATTGAAGCTAAAAAATTTGTTATAGGATTTTGGGAGCTGACAACTAGGAATCTGAGAGTGCAAAAATCAAGGGAAATAACCTAGATCTCAGTTTCAGAAACCTTAACATGGACCCATTCACAAATAAAGGAGAATGAGTCCTTTGTGCCCCAAAAATAGGCTTCTTGCAGCAAGGTACACACCATTTTAAGATCTAAAAAATCCCCTCATAGTTGCTATAATGGCTAGTGTTAGTTTCTGATTGTTATTTAGATCTTTTAGGTCTCATAATTATAGTGATTTGCTAGAAAAACTAGTGGCTCCTTATTTTGATCCAATTCATTTTGGTGAAACCCTACTTCCCACATTATCAAAAACTGACATCTCATGGCTCCAATTTAAAAAACTTTTGGGAGTAAAGCCACAAATGGTAACCAAAAACAAGATGTATAAAACCAACTACAAAAAGCCACACACCCTTCTTGGAAATGAAAAGATACGATAAAATATTAAATGGAAATTGCAAGGCTCCAAGATGGGTGCCTAACCTATAGCCAATTCAACTCTTGACTTTCTAGATGCACTGATGACCTTTCCACTCCCTAATAGAACACCAATGTACACCTTTTCTTCTCCAATATTGGGCTTTTGATCCATGATATTCTATTTCCCAAATTGGATGCCAAGGAAATATTCCTTATACATTTTTATGTGTAACCTACAAAAAAAAAAAATCCTCTCTTTAAAATATAATTATATTATTACAAGATTTAATGATTTTCTCTTATGTCTCCTTGAACACATTCCAAAGAACATAAAGGAAGATAGGAAAGGTGGATACATAGCCAACATTTGAACTAATATGAAATTCATGACATATATTTAATTTAGTTCCTTTGAAGCCCAATATCTTGACCCAAAACACTTCACTTAATAAAGAATAAAAATCTCTACTCAGGATTACACTCACAGGTACTTTTCTCAATCTTCTACAAAAAATCATTTTCTTGCTTGCATTTAGATCACTTTTCTATATCATCATCATCCTTACAAACTCAATACACACACACACATATACATAGCCTAAGGTAATGTCATATAGGTCAACATGGACCTATCATAGTTCCTTCTTACATTCACATCATAGCATTAAGCTCCACAACTCTTTACATAATTTAGGTCAGCCATGCATAGGACCTAAAATAAAATTCTTCAATTGATCACCAACCACAAGAAACGTTGACCTAAAAATATCAGCTATATGGAAATATCAAATCACAATCACTTGTAAGAATTTTCCCAAAACTAAATCTTGACCTAACAAAAATTCTTGGAGTGTGGCAAGAATAGACAATACCCATTACAAAAAAAACTAGTAGAATTGAACTTCTATCATATGCAACTTTTGAACAATTTTCCAAGATCAACTAAAATTTTGAATTTAGACACTACTAATATCCATTAACAACATGCTAGAAATGCAAAGAAATATCTATACATGTGATGACATGTGAGCCAATTTATGGTGGGAACGTAGAGTAAAAACTACCAGTGGGGATACATAGTAAACATGCTTAACTATGAATCAATTCATCTATGAAAAATATTTTTCATACCATTATAATATTCACCAAGTAGGGTTGAAACTAATGAAAACATACAAATTCTTCATTCTTTCAACAATATATCCCTTTGTTATTAATGGAAACATGTGCAAAAAAAACTTTCTTCACATGTCATTCCCCCTTTGACATCAAGGGAAAAGGGTGCACAAAATAAAATTGTATACTCCCTCTCAACTATATATACACAAAAAAATTGAACTGAAATAACTAACTCCCCCTTATAAAATTAACCAAACATTCATAGTAAATTTTCATACGTACAAATAAATATGAAAACATGTAATAAAAGTGGAAATATTCAACTTGAAGATGTTGACTCAAGATTTTGTAGCATGGATTGCCAAGTAGGATTTCCTTTTTCCCAACTTCTTTTTACTACTGTAAGCAACCTGTGTAGAGACTCAAGCTCCATTAAAGCATCTTCTCCTTCTTCCACACTACTGGGCTTAAGATTAATATATTAAATTATGTCAACACTAGCTAGGGCATTAGAAAAAGGAATGTGGTGTGATTGTATCAATTCCATTGGTTTTCCAAGCTTCTTGATGATCCTTTCCTTTTGGTTTTGCAGCATGAGAAATATATCATGCAAGTCTATTATATAATTCCAAGTGTGATACTTTCTCTCTAGTGCCAAACCATAGGCACTTGATGCTTTGGAAATTTGAGATTCAATCGATTCTATTTCAAATTTTATACCCTATATGGATTTTGACCATGCTATGCAGTACATAGTCAACATCTTTGCTTCATCCTCAACATTTTTCTTTAAGCCTTGCTATAGCCTCTATTTCCATACTTCATTTTAAACCAGAGCATACTCCTTAAAATAATCAATCAAAATTTTGAAGTTCTCCACTGATGATAATGATGTATCAATGTTAGTAGCTAGAGTAATCTATAGTAATGTCTTCACATCTTCATCCATGAACTCATTACTCTTTTGATATGATTCAAGAATCTGTTTTCTTGTTGATACATTTAGTACATCACTCAACTACATTTTATGCTAAAGAGGCATCTTACTCAAATCATCAGATTGAAATTGTAAAAATTATGAAGAGACAACTGATAGGTACAAAGACTAACTAGGTAGACCTTTTAATGGAGTTCCAAATGATTTAATAGAGGTCTTGACTAACTGCTCAAATTTTTTAGCCTCTTCATTCTTTCTAGTGTTGGTAGCTTTTTCATCCTCTTCTTTTTTCTCTTCTTCACTAGATGACATAATTTTTTTTTATCTTCATCCTCCTTATCCTTCTCTTTCTATCCTTGTTCTCCTTCATCTTTCTTAGGTTTATTTTCTTCTTTTTCTTTTCTTGCATCCTCTTCCTATTTGTTAGTGTTTTCCTCGGTGCCATCTATAATATTTTATGATTTTTCTTGCATTGCACCTTGTTTACCATTGTCACTAGTGGGAATATCAGTGTTTTCTAGAGGAACAAAAGTCTTTGAGTTAGCTTATATTTCATTAATCAATGGTGGAGAGGACACCACATTCTCTGTGACATCAATCATTGGTGTTTCTTCAACTATGTTTTCATCTTTATCTATCTCTTCCATAACTTCTTTGAATGCTTGCAAGATTGTATCAGGGGGAATATTTTCCTCTGCATCAACAAAATTTTCTTCTACATTCTCCTTTTCTTGAGTTGTACTAGATGTGGAAGCGATCCTATCATCACAATATTTTCTATAATATTCTTGATAGTTTTGATTGTTTCCGACTTCAATTTTTTCGCTCGATCCTTTTCTCTTCCCATAAGAATAGTAACTCATTACTTGACCCTAAAATCTTTTTTGTATACTTATACCAAGGTAGATTTATCATCTTTAGATAGGTAGGATCTAATTTCCTTGAAGGATTTAGTTTTTATTTTGTCTTTTGCTTCAACAGTCTCACTTCTTCTCTCTATGAAACCATCCCAAACAACTCTTAGAAATTTCTTCTTGATGTTACTCATATCAGTCTCCAACATGATAATGTATTGAATGGTAGCTTCAATGATTGTTTTTCTACATTCTTCATCCACTTCATCATACAATTTTGTAGTAGATTCTAGTAAATAATCATATTCTAGCATATTGCTAACTAAAATATCCAACTTCATAGGAGTATGAGATCTTACTAGAGGAGATTTTTTCTTCTTATTCTTTTTATTTGAAGGGCCTTCCCCTATCTTATTTCCCTTCTTCTTCACAGGCTTCTTATGAACATGTACAATAAAGGCTTACTTTTCTCTTTTAGTTTCTTCATTAGAAGTGTCAATAATATCAATTTTTTGTCTTAGGTCTAGTGCTTGCTTCTTGTGAAGCACCTTCGTTGCTCTCAGTAACACTTGTAACCTTGAAAATAGGATGAGGTTGTATCCTTTTGGGAGATATAACTAGGGTTAGGATCCTCCTATTTCACTTAGTTTCACTCAAGGAAATCATAGAGATCTCAATCTAATGATGGAATGAGGGAAAGAGATCTACTAAAGGTTGTTCTAGTTTGTGATTAAAGGATAAAAGTGGGTTCACCACCAAACTAGTGCTTGGAAAGATAAGTAACATGTAAAACTTAATGATAAAGCTTAATGATGTGCAAAGCTTAAATAAATGACCTAGAAATGAATGAAAAAAAAATAGTAAAATGAGAAAACATAGAGGTGCACCTAGAAACTTGAATGTTCTCAAGACAAGGCCTCAAATGTTGAAAATGATAACTTTAATGCACAATGGGACTCATACATTAGGCTAGGAATATTAGTCCCATATTAGGGTTTCTAGGTAGAAATAAGAAACTAACAGTGGTCTATATAAATCTCTTGAAATATGGAAAAATAATGTACTGGGAATCATATGCCACAAGTGGTGTATCGATCCCATTCTACTTTTTTAGATTGTCAAGATCTAAATTTTTTCTCCTATCTTTACTCTTCCTTCCAAACCTTGTTTCCAAGTCTAAAACTATGAATTATGACCTCTAGGTGAATTTTCGTGAAGATAACAACTTTGTGACAACTTAACAAAATTTCATAATCTTACAACTCAATTCTCAAAGAATCTTCAATCTCCAAGACACCTAGATCTATAATCACACATGTAGAGATAGAAAAACTTGTTTGTTAGGAAATAGGGGTTTTCCTTGGTCAAACAAAATTTAGGTAATTAAACCATATGATGAAACAATGAAACATGAAGATGAAACATGAAACATGAACAATGATACCTTGAATGATGTCTTGCAATGTAAATCTACAATATAACATGAAGTGTCCATGAAGAATGTAGATCTTGATCTTGAATTAGATATGGAATAATTCTTAACTTGGATCTTGAATGCTACATCACAACACTAGCTCAACAACATGATTGATGCATTATGATCTTGACATGATTATGGATCTTGAATTTCTACAACAAATGATGAAGAATTATACCCTTGAATGCCTCATAAATTCTCTTGAATTTCCTTGAATACACTTATAAACTCTTGTAACCATAAAATTTCTATTAGGAATGCTCTCTTGAAATTATTAGCTGAAAATAAGTGAAATAACCTTGTATTTATACTTGTTTATGCCAAATTTCTCAAAATTACAATGCTACAAGTCGACATTAGATCGAGGAAGATGAAATATCACCAAAAATTCAATTTAAATTAGGTCCTAATTAGAGTGGGACTGATGCACCCAATGTGGCATATGAGTCCTAGTGGCTCAAAACTAGGGCACACACTGCAAGACATGTCTTGTAAGGTGAAATTCAAAATAAAGTCGCAAGACCTAGGTGGGACTCATATGCCTAAGGTGGTATATGAGTCCTAGACAAATAAATATAGAACATATGGCCCAAAACACTAAATTATGATTGGTCATTGAATAAATGTCAGGATTATCTCTAAAAAATATATTTAATAAGGCTTGTGGATGCAAAATAGGGCCAATTAAGGCATAGACAAGCTCAATTAATTAATAAAACACTAGATTAGTGTGAAAGTGTTAGGATACACTTTACAACACCCTAAATAAGGCATAATTAAGTCCATTTAGTTCAAAAGGCCCTAAAATTAATGTGAAAGTATAAATAAATACAATTTACAACACTAAGTTAAGGAAAAATTAGGTTTATTTAGCTTTAAAAGACCCTAAACCTAATGTGAATTCATAAAACACATTACAACACTAGATTAAGGTGAAATAAGGTTCATTTTAACATTAATTATTCCCAAATTAAGTGTAAAAATGTAAAGGGTTACATTTTTCGTCAATACAACACTACTTATTTTTCTTCTTGTTAGTTATTCCTCATGCTCTAATCCTTGTTCAATTTATTCCTCAATGACTGTGCTTAGGTTATTTTTTATGAAATCTTTTTTATTCTTTCCTCTTTTAGATTGAGTAGCAGATGTGGTGGCTATTGGAGTAGCTTTTCTTTTCTTCAACTATGATTCTTCTATCACCAAAACATTGGTCTATGTTTTCTTAGAATTGTAAGGGGTAGAAGTTGATCCTAAAGGTTGTTAAGTATTGGGGGAAGTAGAGGAACCAATTCTACTAGATCTTTTGGGTCTGGGGGATTTTGTAGCTATACCAACTAATTTAACAACTCTTTTTCTTAATATCTCTACTTCTTCTATCGTAAGTCCATGTCATCTGAAATATTCATTCACAACTTTTGTCACTCTCTTCTTACTTGCAGGTTCTAATAGTTCCATATGCACTTTCATTGATTTTTCTTCATAAGTTCCATGTCTCTCTCAGTTAGGATCCTTAGGAATATTTAGTAGTATTTTAATAAGAACATCAATCTCAACTTCATTCATTTCATAGCCAATTGGGGGAATCCATACCATTTTGGGTTCCATGGCTTCATTGATACAAAAATCAATGGAAACTAAAAATTTGATATCATTTTGATATTTTTCCACTAGCGTGTTAGGAATTCTTTCCCTTTCATACATTATTTTTTGGAATACTACAAAGAATGCAGCAAGTGATTCTTCTTGAGCTTTCATGTCATATAGTCTATGTAGAGGTTCCAAAATTTGATGTGTCATAGGTCTTCTTTAATGCCATATTATATTGCTTCTTCCTGGAAGTTCCTTCAAAAAATAAAATAGCAAACAAACTACTAGGGAACCAAGTTTCGATGGATATTTCTTATCTTTGGTTTGTTTTAGGTTATCAAATAGTTGTTGCTAAAGAAATTGACATAGATCATGTTAAATAGAAATAGGACAACTGAGAGGGCAGGTGAATCAGTTGTCATGCAAATTCAAACTTAAAACTTTATCAGTTATCAATTCTTCAACCACATTATTTTTTTATTAAATATGAGCATGAAACATAAATAACAAAAAGTAAATCAACACAATGAACACTATATTTTTACATGGAAAATACAATAAGGGAAAAACCATGGTGAGGGTTAACTCACACTATATAGTATTTTCAAAAGAGGCTCACCGCCTAAAGGACTCATTGTCCAAGTACAAAGGTTCACTTCCTACAAAAAGGACTCATTGTCCAAAAAGGAGGCTCAATGCCTACATAGGATTATAAAAAATAGAAAAAGGCTTTACAATCCAAAATGAAATGGAAAGATGCACCTATTATGTGCTTCAATATAGTTCCAGAGATGCTTAGTATTTAGACTTTACACCTTTTATTCTTTTCTCATTTTCACATCAACTACTACCTTTGTGATCACACCTTCACATTCATTACACACTCACTATTTATTCTATGTTGTCTACACACACACACACTCTCTACCTTCTTAAAAAAAAACTATTTTCCATATATTTATATCCGATCTCCATTACAAGTATCAATTAGGTCATCTTAATTAGATGCAATTCTTATTTTTAAAAAGATATCAACTATCAGCTTCAATAGATCACAAAATATTTTCAAAATACAATTTAACCATTAGCATGTTACATTATGTTGTCTTAGACCAAGAAATAGATCACACATAGATTTTCATATCGTAGCAAAATTATCTTAACAAGTCAGCTAGAAATAGTCTTCAATACAATCAACAGAATAATGTCACTTCATCGTATGAGCACCAAAACACAAAATAACCTGATCATGAATTCCTTTAACATCGATAATTAATTTCCCAAAAATGCAATAAAAAATTGTCAACTACAGAGAAATGTAGACTAGAATATTGAAGAGGCACCAAAAATATCGGATCAACCACCAGAGAAGATAAGTCAGTTTTGCACACTGGTTTTAGAGTACTAGACCAAGCTACCAACATGATGACATCAATGAAAAAATACAAATAACCTACTCATTCTTTCAACAATCTCCCCCTTTGTCATTGATGGAAACATGTAAACAAAATTCTCCTTCTTTCCTAAAAAAAAGTTAACTTTCTCCAACTTTCTCCACTATCTCCAACACTCTCCCCCTTTGGCATCAATGGAAAAGGGCACCAAAAAGAGTGCAAAGATGGTGACATCAAAATTTCAAAATATTTCCAAAAACTTCAAACAATCCAAAACTTCTAAGCAAACAAAAAATAATTGAAGATGACATTCTTCACCTAGAATACCTTCTTATAGCTTTCCTTGAGAACTGGATACAACTTCTTCCAATTGAATACAATAGACTCCATTTTTGTGCATGTACTTTCCAATAATCCCAACAAAGTAAAAGAGGGTGATCAACCTATAATGAAACATTGATTCTCAACATCTTTTGCATCAATAAGAATTCTGAAAAGATGCTCTAACCAAACTTCAACAATTTCTTTAAGAAACCAGAAGGTCTTTGTCACATCATCTCTCTGTATTTGTGTAATGATTAGTTCCACTTGTAGTTCACCAACTCTTATTCTTTGCTTCCCTTCTTTATCTTCAAATATATCAAAATTCTTTCCAATGTTCACTTCAGCTTCAATCGCTTCAATTATGCTTTTGAAATTATCTACAACTACAGGCCACCAAATACAATACTTGTAAATATTTGAAATCTCTTTAATACACTTATAAGTCGTTTCCACAATCAATCCAAATAGTCTTTTATTAGCCTTTTCACATCTCCTTTCAACCAAGATTCCCATCTTACATCCTTTTGGACCTTCAAGTAACATGATCCTTTCATCAATTATCTCAATCAGATTTTTTGGCAAAAAATCAGAAATACCAGATACTTCAATACCTTTCTAAAGTAGATATTCTATTAGAGCATCATAAATTTTTAGTTTTTCAATAGGTGAGGCAGCATTCCATAGTTCACCAATCTTCTTCATTTTTCCTTCAACTATCATAGACTAGATGTCATTAGGATCAGGGGATTCAACTCCAGTCAGAGATTCTTTCTCCTTCTCATCTAAAATGTTAATGATGTCTTCAATTACTTCTTTTCTCCTTTTTGATTATGCATGGGAATCACTGATAACACCCTCCAATTCTCTTTTTCCAAAGGAAGAGACCACTTCAAATCTAATTGATGCAAATATACCAAAGCAAGAGTTTTCTTTCAAAGATGAGAAATAAAATATGCACATGTTTACATTATCTTCCAAAGACTAAATATCTATAAATTTTCTTTCCAATAGGGATACTAGATTCCTACATCACATTATCTTTTCTTGGTAGAGAATTCAAAAAGTAAAACACCAAACACACCAGCAAGGATCTGAAATGAAAGGGATAATTCTCAAGCAATGACATTTGAACATTTTGAAGTAAATTCTCAAGTAACAAGCTACATAAATCAAAATATATGTTCTCTTTAACCATCATGTGGGAAATATGTATGATAATCATCGAAGTTGAACTTTCATGGTTTCTAAAATAAATTTTCATGAAATACCATATGTGGCATACATGATATCTGAATCATCAAGTGTATCAATCAACAATGCTCTAAGATCTCTACCGATTCTAGTCAGCTCCTCCACATCTTTATACTTCATAGTTTTCTTTCTAGGGAGCTCTCCAAAACTACATAATCTGGTGATCACTTTGATTGCTTCCTTCAATATCAAATAGGGTTTTTCCAAAATAATGATTCCATCCTTGAAATGATTCAATAAGAACAAGATAACCTCTTTATCTGTAATCCATGAGAATTCACTCCATAAATACATCCCTAGGGTTTTTATGTTTCATAATTTGACTTCGCTTAACCCTAGTTCAATTCCTTTCATTTTCCTATGATCATATTCTTCTAATTCAATGCTTTTCAACATTAGATGGGTAACACCACGTGATCCAATATCTGTTACTATGCTTTCTTGAAATTCAACAAAACTTCCTTGATTTTCTTCTTTCCTTTTGCAATCAGGGAAAAGGTTTCTAGATTACCTAATATAATCTCTTTGAATTCCTTTTAGAAATGCTTTAGGCTCACTTCAAGATCATTCTAGGCTTATGTTCAAGCTCTTAAAAACCATGATTTAACCAAAAAGACTTGTAAACTTCGTCTTATACACCATCAAACTTACCTAAAACACATTAAATGTGGTAGACACCAAAAATTTGTTAAAAGCTATCTTCATATCATAGAAAGCCCTTATTCGGTCAGAAAATCCTCATACCAACATATTTTCCTTCGATTCTTTTCCCAAAACCTCTTAATAAACATTCTTTGCATTCCAACTTAATGCCGACCTCTGACACACCATTCTTCAAGGGAGTTTTTATGATATTATGATAATACTCCCCCTAAGACCATGCTAGATCTAAATTTTGAATAGGTCATCTATACTGGATGAGGGCACAGACACATTAGGATTCTTATATTTTTCTTCTTCTTCTTTCTTCTTCCATACCTTATCCATCTCTTGCTTCATTTTTTCTTTATCAATCTTGTTTACTGGTTCACTCCTCTTTTGGAGCCGACTTCTTTCCTTTCTTATTCTTACAAACTTTAGATACATGCCTAGGTTTGTTGCAGTTATAATAGATCACACTTTTCTGATTAATCTATCCTCCATTATTCCTTTATCTACACTTATTTGTCATGTTTCCAAATTTATTACAAGTATAGCAGTATCCATTAAAGAATTGATTCATTCTTCCTTCATTAAACCTGTTCCTCATTAACTGACTAATTATTCTCACTTGAGATCTACATTTTATAGGCTTATGTTGAATCTTCCCACATTCAAAACATTTTTTGAAAAGAGAACCAAAAAACTGGTTCAACCTGCTCGTACATTCTATTACTCTATGACAATATTTGTTACAAGAAAAAAAACACCATCAAAAGAGGGGTAGCTCTATGCATTAGGTTGTCTCACAGGCAGTCTTCTTGCAAAATTCCTTCTCTACTTCCTCTTTCCTTGATTCTTCTTCACATCTTTTGAACTTTCACCAGTATCAACTCCCAAGCCACCTTTGTCCTTACATGGTTTTTGTCTTGCAAGCAGTTCTTCAAGTTTACCAAAGCTAATCTAAAATTATTTTCATAGAGTTTAGCCTTCTCTAGTTCCACTCTTAAGTTTACTATCTACTACTTGAGTCTATAACATTCATTAGATTTGTTATGCACCATTGTATTCAGACATTCTTAAATCCTCTTCTTCTCTTCTACTATCACTTTTAGTCCAATTATCTCTTGTTTCAACTATTCACCTACTTCTCTATGTCTTTCCTTAAATGTCTTCAACTGTTCCTTCAACTTTTGAACACATTCATTTGCTTCATCAAGATTCTCTTTCAGATCTCTATTTTCTCTTTCCACTCTATCAAGATCTTCAAGAGTAGTTCGAAACTCTCCTTTATCATCCATTCAACTAGCCTTTAGGATCCTCCTCAAGTGGTTAAGATCTTCACTGAGGAACCAAAATATATGATACCAATTGTTAAATAGGCACATGACAACTAAAAGGGGGGGGTGAATCAATTGTCACACAAATTCAAAATTAAAACTTTATCACTTATCAATTCTTCAACCACACTATTTTTTTATTTAATATGAGCATGAAACACAAATAATAGAAAGTAAATGAACACCAAATTTTTATGTGAAAAACCCAATAAGGGAAAAACCATGGTGAGGGTTAACTCACACTATATAGTATTTTCAAAAGAGGCTCACTACCAAGAGAAGGATTTACTATCCAAGTACAAAGGCTCGCTACCTCCAAAAAGGACTCATTGTCCAACAAGGAGGTTCATTGCCTACAAAAGATTATACAAAATAGAATATGGCTTTACAACCCAAAATGAACTAGAAAGATGCACCTATTATGTGCTGAGGGGGGGGTGAATCAATTATCCCACGAATTCAAACTTAAAACTTTATTACTTATCAAGTCTTCAACCACACTATTCTGTTATTATATATGAGCATGAAACACAAATAGCAAAAAGGAAATCAACACAATGGAAACCAAATTTTTATGTGGAAAACCAAATAAGGGAAAAACCATGGTGAGGGTTAACTCACAATATATAGTATTTTCAAATGAGGCTCATTGCTAAAAGAAAGACTCACTATCCAAATACAAAGGTTCACTGCCTACAAAAAGGACTCACTATCCAACAAGGAGGCTCACTACCTACATAGGATTATACAAAACAAAATAAGGCTTTATAGCCCAAAATGAATTGGAAAGATGCACCTATTATGTGTTGATATAGTTTCGAAGATGCTCAGTATTCAAACTTTACACCCTTTATTCTTCACTCATTTTCACATCAACTGCTTCCTTTCTGATCACACCTTCACATTCAATACAAGCTCACTATTTCTTCTCTACTATCTACACACACAAACTCTCTACCTTCTTCAAAAAAAAATGTTTACAATATATTTATATCCGGTCTCCATAATAAGCACCAATTAGGTCATCCTAATTAGATGCAATTCTTATTTTTAAAAAGATATCAACTGTCAGCTCCAATAGATCACAAAATATTTTCAAAATACAATTTAACCATTAGCACATTACATTATGTCAACTCTAACAAAGAAATAGGTCACACATAGGTTTTCATATCATATCAAAATTATCTTAACAAGTTGGCTAGGAATAGTCTTCAACACAAGCAACATAATAATGTCACTTCGTCGTACAAGCATTAGAACATGAAATAACCTAATCATGCATGACTTTAACATCCATAAGTAATTTCCCAAAAGCACAATATGAAATTGTCAACTGTGGAGAAATGTGGGCTAGAATAACGGAGAGGCACCAAAAATATCGGATCAACCATCAGAGAAGATAAGTTTGTTATGCACACTGGTTTTAGAGTACCAGACCAAGCTACCAACATGGTGGCATCAATGAAAGCATACAAATAACCTACTCATTCTTCCAACAGATCATAGACTTTACCCTTTTCTACCATCTCATAGGAAATATGGATAGATGTAGTTGATAAAAATATTCCCTATTGGTGTAGTAAACTTTGTATCCTATGACCATTGTTGCATAACTCACAGTAGGGTTTTGAATAGTATCCACTGTGAGATACCTATGGTCAAATGTGGCTCTAGCTAGCTCCATCACATATTTATTCTTTACAAATTTCAATACTAGCATAGGTCTAGTAGCACAAAGCCCTATTACTTCCCTTAACATTTCCTTTGATATCATGTAGGTGTGGACACCAAAAATGGATGCTACTCTTCCTTGTTAAGGAAATGTATCCGATTTAGTAATGTTCACACTCAAGGACACCTTGAAGATCTTCTCCCAAAGGAGGATGGAAAAGATCTAACAATAAGGTATCCTAGGATAGGGTTTGGGATTAGAAAAGGTTGAATGATGGGTTCACCATCAAGTGAAAACTTGGAGAATATGAAATGTTTGGAAACAAAATATGATATGCAAACATATGCTAAATGACCTAGAAATGATCATGACACAAAACATAAAACTATAAAATTTAATGTGTACACCTGGAGACTTGTTGAGGATGGAATGGAACTATGAATATCCTGAAGATGCTAATTTTTGAGCTAGGTGGGACTCATTCACCATTCTATGTGAATCAGTTCCAATTATGGAAAACTACATCAAAGTCTGTTTTAGCCAAATGGGTATCCAAATCCATAAAAAATCTCAAAAAAAGAGATATAGTGGGACTCATTCGTCACTAATGGTGAATGATTCCACTTTGAATTTTTTGACTACTCAAAAGTTGAATTTGTAGCTCTCGGTTTGCTCTTTCTATTACTCTAGGTATCTAGATCTGAAACCCTAATTTTTAGGGTTGTAAGTGACAATTTGTGAATATTTTGACCTTTCGAATGGGAAAATGACTCCAACAAGCTTGAATCCTAATCTTCAATCATCTCCAATCCTTCAAAGAATCTATATTTGTAATCACATAAGGAGAGAAAGAAAATATTGATTGTTAGGGAATAGGAGTTTGCCTTGGTCAAACCCCTTTTAGGTAATTAAACCAAAATGATGAAACAAGATAATGAAGAATGAATATGAAGTAATGAAATTAGAAGCTTTCCATGATGATGGATCCTGAATTGTTGTAACAATGGATGAAGAATTTTCCCTTGAATTCCTTAGAAATGATCTTGAAAGCTATCTTGATGACTTGGTGAAGACTTGAAGGGTTTAAATATTGACTTTATGGCATGAATGGATGATGGATAGATGGAATGAGGGTTTGGAAGATTTTTTTTATAGGAAATACACTCAAATGGCCTTTAATATGATCCCCATGGAAAATATTGAAGAAAATTAAACTTAAAATCTAATTTTTCCTGCTCAAACCTTAAAAATGGCCCAAATGGGACTCATTCACCATCCTAGTCAAATGAGTCCCACTTGCATGGGACTAATTTTACCAAAGTGGCGAATGGATCCCACAAGGGCTATTTTTCCAGTTGGGATGTCAAGGAAAGAAGAAATTAATCTTTAATGTTGATTTTGTCAAGTTTTTTAATCAAATTATGCATCAAGATGCACAATATGGGGTCATAGGGGCCTATTAATGATGATATAAATGGTGATTAGGGATAGGGAGACAAAGTTCAATAAGAAAGTGTGGTTAAATACACTCTAAAACATTAAAATAATGTCCACATAGCCTACAAAGGTACAATATCCAATGTGAATGTGTAAAACACATTACAACACTAGATTAGGACCATGTTAAGTCACAATCCTTCTATATTAATGTGAGAATGAAATTAAATGCATTTTACAACATTGAATTAGGGAAAATTTAAGTTAATTTATCTTAAAATTGCCCCAAGACCTAATGTGGATGTGTAAAACACCTCACAACACTAGACCAAGATGAAATTAAGTCTAATTTACCATTAATTATTCCCATATCAAAGGTGAAAATGTCTGAGATCCATTTTCCTATGCTACATTAAGCTCCCACTTTAGTGAGAGGATGAACATGCTTCAAACTCACACTAAAGTAGACAATTGAGAGGGGTCCAATTGTACTAATGCATATGAGAAAGGATGAAAAAGATCGAGGCATTAGTCAAGCCCCCAAGATCCAAGATCCTATGTCAAACAAACATGGGCACAAAGGACACACACGAGGTGTATAATATGCAACAAAATAAGATACACAATCATTCATTATCAAGAACTAAAGGAATGAAAAGTGAGTAAAAATAAATGAGGTGGATCAAGCTTCGACCATTTGTCCAACATGGTGTGGATCAGATCTAGGTTGTTTGTATGAAAAATGCATACTCTCTCTAAGGAAATGGAACTCATGGCTACCCACTTGGTGAGAAACAGACACTCATGGTTGGTATGCACTCACACACACACAAGTGGCTATGGGGAAATTCATGCCTTAGATTGGGCTTCCCGCTCAACCATACCAAAGTTATACCTCCTAATAACTTTAATAAGGAACCACAAAAGAAAATGAATTTTTGCGCTTCATGAGACAAACAAAACTTTGTATGCTTGAAGCTAATGAACAAAGAAATGTTGTAAATGAAAAATAGTGTAATGGAATGGTCAAAGGGGTTTTTCTTAGTTCATGCAAGGTATCATCTTAGGGAACATTGTGCCTAATATCTCCAAGAGAGGACAAGTTGAAGGAATATCGTGCTCTTGGAGGAAATCAAGCCCAATGACCCCACCAAGAAAAGGGATCATTGCAAGAAGAAATAAAATTGCACAATAAAATATGAGTGTCGATGTATGCCCCCACTTTAAAGTAGTTGCTAACATCATTAATGTGACCAATTTATTTAAAGTAGAAGAATATGTGAGATCTTATTCAGAAATCATTATGCCAAGTCATATGTTTTCGATAAGCTACATCATGAAAAAGGTAGTATGTCACCTACAATCCAACTTAAGGCATGTCATCCACATCCCAAGATTTCCCTTATACATTCATGAAAGGGGATCAACTAGCCAAAAGAGGCAATGACAAGTGAAATATGAGGACAAGGCTAACTAACCCATTTCCCCTACTAAGTGCAAGGAAAAGGTGAGATGAATAGGGTGAAAGTATGTATCAGTTAGAGGAATTAGGTGTGTCAACACAAGGAAGATCACCACACTCCTTGAGATGTTGAATTTTGTTGTTTAAAGTCTTAGATGAAAATGGAGATAAGGGAGGTAACCCTATATATTTCTTGATAGAGTATGATATATCAATTGGCTTTGTGTGTTCATTGTATTTGTGTGACAGAGGGAGATTGTATCTGATACCATAAAAATCTTCTAAGTCAAATGAAGGAGTTTTATGCTTCTAAGAAGGATTGGTTTCTTCATGAGAACACAAATAATTTTTAAAGTTGTGTGTAATTCCTTCATGAGGGATGGGAGTTATATAGCCCCCATCACCACCATGGGGTAATTTTGTAGAACTAAGTTGAGTGAATGAAACACAAGGTTGTTTTGGTTTAGATTGTGATATTTTTCACTCTCCCCTAAAGGTACGTGTGAAACCCCAATCATTTCTAGAACTTGTGTATGAGAATGAATCGTTTGTATATGACTCTTTGGACCATGAGGGTGAGATTTTTGAAACATTATTCAAAGGTGGCGTAAAATTTAGGGTATGTGTAGGATCATGATGGGCCAAAAAGTGGCAATATGATGGGTATGTGGTTGATGGTTTTTTTTACCCAAATTTGATGAAACGAAAAGGGTTTTTAAAGGATATTCTAAGATTTCCACCAATATAAATTATGTTTTACTTTGAATTTAATAAGTAATTATTATTCATTTTCTATTCAAAATACGACTAAAGTCCTGATTGATAGACTGATTGAAAAAATCTATATCTTTCAAATGGTATCACATTTTTTGAATTGAAAACATGCATCACATTCTATGCTTCATATACTATAAGATTAAAAAAAGAAAAAATGAATTTCATGAAGTTTTGACCAAGTTAAGGTGGTCAGACATATGAGGTTTTTATATTGTTTAAAAGTTGTAATAAAAAAATTCATAATTAATTATTTACTTGGAAACAAAAAAAAATATGCATCACATCAGGACATGAGTCCTCTACTTATATATAAAATATTATAAAAATATATTATCATTTTATTGTGGTTAGGGTTGGTCAGACAGACACCTACTTCTTATTTTTTCCCTGAAATTTAAGTACTACTACATTGAAATTTCAAATTTTCACCAAATAGATTTTTTTTAATATACAAACCTAGTAGTTTAGAAACTACATTCAATTTTCTACAGATTCTATTCTTACATATTTTTAAAATAATATAGATAACTTATTCAAATTTTTACATCAAGTTGCCTAACTCTGATTTTTCTATTTTTTTTGCCACTTAAGGGCCTATTTTTTCCATGATGATCCTACACATACCCTCTAACAACCCCTAATTATCACTAAATTTTTTTGTTGTTGGTGAAGGGTTATCATCAACTTGAATAGGTTCAAGTTTTGATCTTAGAATAAAAGTATTAGGGGAGTTGGAAGTGTTGTGATCATATGATTCATATCTTTTTTCGTCTATGTCAATCATGTATATCTTGTTGTATTAAATTTTCATTACATAGTGAAGAGTAGATGGGATTCCTTTCATATCATGAATACATGGTCTCCCTAGAAGAAGATTGTATGGAAGGGGTCCTTACATGATATGTATAGAGGTAGGAAAAAATACAGGTCTGACCTCAATAGGTAATGTGATCATCCCTAGTGGTTGCCTATTAACATTCTCAAAGCCATGAATATGAACATCATTAAGTTGAATGAATTTTTTTTCCATGCTAATTTTGTTAAGGAGGTCCATGGTAAAAACATTAATTTCTACTCCATTTTCTATGAGGGTGTGCCTAACTAAAGTTTCATTAATTATCACCTTTATCATCAAGGGGTCATTCTTGTTTTGAGTCTCAAGTGAGGGTAATTCATGTTTAGGGAATGTGATTTTTGACTAGGTGACTTTTATTCAATTTTATGTAAGATAGGATTTCCTCCTAGTTTATTTGCAACATTTCATGAAATAGAAACTTGAATGTAGGTGATAGTTGAATAAGTTTCCATATAAATATATTAGCAAGATTATTTTTATGGTCTTCAACACTAGGTAGTCTATGTTGAGGAAAAGGTAATGGAGTGGGAGTGATGTGTGGTCCCCTATATGTTTGACTCACTAAGTTACAACTTAGCTGCTACAAAACATTGTAACAATTAGATTGCATCATGGATTTCAAGAAAACTCCTAGTTTTTTGTGTGATTCCCTAGTGGGTGGTGACTGAGGAAGCTCACTAATTAATGGAGATCACACTTGTGTCATCATAACATTAATAATTTTGTCTTTATTCGCATGACTTGCTAGTGAAGGGGATTCTAAGGTCATTGTATTATCTTCACCTAGGGGAGGTTTAGTGTTTGAAGGATATGTGTCAATGTTAAAATTTTCTTGCACAATGATATTCTCTATAGGAGAAGAGTTTTTAGGAGAATGACAAGCCAAATGTTCTTGGAATTCAAAGGTTGGTTCTTCTAAAAGTACTTCATCACAAGTAGGGGAATGATCAATAGTTGAATTTTCTTGCTCAATAAGGGTTTCACTGGGTGAAGGGGGACAACTAAGATTCTCATGACCTTCATCAATTGTGTTTTCTAATATAATAGTATCTTTGTCACAACTAGGAGAGATATTAGGAGAATAAATTTTTTTATTGTCATGATTATCTATGGTTGTGTTGTCTTGTTTATCAATGTCTTGTCCGCTAAGAGAGGTAAGAGGAGAGAAACAACTACGATTATCAAAACACTCATTGATTGGTTATTCTAACACCAAAATATCTTCTTCACAAATAGGAGATATATTAGGAGAAGAACAAATATGATGGTTACCAATGTCCAAGGCTTTGTTCTCTTGCACTAAAACACTCTCATAGGGAGGGGATATGATATTTTTCTTAGCATTCCTAGATATGTAAGACACTAACATTGTTTGAACAAAAATACAAAGTAGTTGTAACCAATGCATGCAATTTGTTTTGGCAATGTATATCCAAAGATGCAAACAACTTTTATCCAATGTATGCAAAAAATTATGAATGAAAACAATGTATATCATAAAATGAAAACACTTTTATCAAACTTATGAAAAGTTTTATGAATAGAAACATTGTGTATGAAAAAGTGAAAAGTACTTTTATCCATGTCATGCAAAATTTTAGAAATGTGAGCATTTTCAAATCTAATGATGTTGTCAATTAAAATAATGTCAAAAATGACTACCCTAAATTGATGTTTATGACCTAGATACATAAAACAAATGTTCCCAAAACTTTCCATACATATAGTATATGTTACCAGGAGGATTAGGAAGCACATAAATGAGGTTTTTGATGTTGTAACAAAAAAATTAAAATTTGGACAGGGACTAATTCGCTCAGAATGGTGAATGAGTCATAGTTATGGTTTTTTTTCAAAAAATTCAAAATTTTTTAATCGGTTTTGATGCTTTTTATGTTGTATGACATGAATAATAAAGGAAAATATAGTTTTCATATTTTTTTCAATTACTTCAAATGCAAAAGGAAAATTATATTTACTTTCACTAATGCAAAATTTTAAAACCCTAGAATGTAAATTAACTAATGCAAAATGCAACACAATGTTAATGAAAGCTAATTGTAGGATGATAAATAACTCAAAAATTAGAAAATGTGATTTTCTAAGGTTGGGTTTACCAAAATGTGGACACCAAAAATGGATGCTACTCTTTCTTGTTAAAGAAAGGGATCTGATTTCACAATGTTCACACTCAAGGACACCTTGGAGATTTTCCCCCAAAGGATGAAAAAGATCTGACAATAAGGTATCTTAGGATAGGGTTTGGGATTAGAAAATTTTGAATGAGTGGTTCACCACCAAGTGAAAAATTGGAAAACACAAAATGTTTGAAAACACAATGTGATATGAAAACATATGCAAATTCCTAGAAATGATAATGAAATAAAACATAAAACTATAAAACTAAAAGTGTGCACCTAAAGACTTGTTGAGGATGGAATGGAACTTTGAAATACTGAAGATGCTAATTTTTAAGATAGGTGGGACTCATTCACCATTTTTGGTGAATCAGTCCCAATTCTGGAAAACTACACCAAAGTCTATTTTAGCCAAATACATATCCAAATCTGAAAAAAATATCTAAAAAAGAGGTACAATGGGACTCATCCACCACTAGTGGTGAATGAGTCCAATTTGAATTTTTTGAAAACTCAAAAGTGGAATCTGTAGCTCTCAGTTTACTCTTTTTGTTCCTCCAGGTATCTAGATCCAAAACACTAATTTTTAGGGTTGTAAGTGACTTTTTCTGAAGATTTTGACCTTTCCAATATGGAAATGACTCCAAAAAACTTGAAATCTAATCTTAAATCATCTCCAAGCCTTCAAAGCATCTAGATCTATAATCACACAAAGAGAAAGAAAATGTTGATTGTTAGGGAATAGTGGTTTTCCTTGATAAAATCCCTTTTAGGTAATTAAACCAAAATGATGAAATAAGATAATGAAGCATGAATATGAAGTAATGCAATTAGAATCTTTCCATTATGATGGATCTTGAATTGTTGCAATAATGGATGAAGAATCTTCAAAGCTATCTTGATGACCTTGTGAAGACTTGAAGTGCTTAACTCTTGACTTGATGGAATGAATGGATGATGGATAGGTGGAATGAGGGTTTGGAAGTTTTTTTTATAGGTAAGGCACTCAGATGGTCATTAATTTGATCCCAAAGGTTGAGATTGAAGAAACATAAACTTAAAACCCATTTTTTCCTACTCAAACCTCAAAAATAGCCCAAATGGGACTCATTCACCATCTTGGGTGAATGAGTCCCACTTGGATGGGAATAATTCACCCAAAGTAGTGAATGGGTCCCACAAGGACTATTCTTCCAACTAGGATTATGGGGAATGAAGAAATTAAGCTTTTATGTTGATTTTGCTAGATTTTGGATCAAAATTTGCATTGGGATGCACAATTTGGTGTCACAGGGGCCTATTAATGATGATATAAAGGGTGATTAGGGATAGGGACAAAAAGTTTAATGTGAAAGTGTGGTTAAATACACTCTACAACATTAAAATGAGCTCCACATAGCCTATAAAGGTACAAGATCTAATGTGAATGTGTAAAACACATTACAACACTAGATTAGGACCAAGTTTAAGTCACAAACCTTCTAGATTAATGTGAGAATGCAATTAAATAAATTATACAACATTGAATTATGGAAAATTTACGTTAATTTAGCTTAAAATGGTCCCAAGACCTAATGTGGATGTGTAAAACACCTCACAACACTAGAAAAAGGTAACATTAAGTCTAATTTATCATTAATTATTCCCATATCAAGTATGAAAATGTTCAAAGATCAATTTTTCTATGCTATAGTAGGCCTTGTATATCCATAAGTAGCAAATACCTATTCTACTTAATACCATTTTAACAAACTTAGCTTTATCTTCATAAGTGAAATTTTGAAATAGTTGCCAAACATCTAAATTCTATGTGAGTATAATTTTATATTCGGGCTCGATTTGGTGATCATCTCCAGTTAAATCATTTATCTAGGGATTGATGAATTTCACATGCTTATATTCTTCCATTTTTATTTGAATAAAATCCCTACTCTCCTCTATAAGAAGAACCCTATGCGGAATGCTAAAAAATGCTCCAAGTGAGTCATTCTAAAATATATTCATAGGGAAATTCTTGAATTTTAACCAAGTCTTGACATTTACATTCACTAAAATAGGTGTAGCCATCTCTACATAATTTAAATGGTTTGAAACTAAACTCCAAGACAATGGTAAATACCTCTTCTTTGCTTAACTGGAACTAGGGTTTGAATGCTCTACTTCCTGAACTCTTAAATTCACTTCAATTTTCTCCCAAATGTATAAATGTGAGTAAATTAGACTATGTTTAGTCATTTATAGTCCTTGATTTTTCCTTACTCATAGTCAATGCACCAAACAATAAAGCTGATGAAACTCTTCAGTGTGCAAAAACAAATCCTTAAATACTCCCTAAAGTTCCACAAATGCATGTTTTCTTTCAAAACTTTCTCCATAAGATCTAAACTATCAATTGACAACTTATGTCTTTATGCCAAGCCACAATACATTATATTGGCAAGGGGATTTTTTTATTTTCTATTATTACTCCCCTTAAGCCTTGCCTAGGTTCAGTTTTCAAGAGAATTATTTGCACCGAAGGATGATATAGATTCATTTGTAGTTTCTAATTCTTTCTTGCCCTTATGCTCTTCTTTCTTCCTCCATATCTTCTCCATTTCCTTATTTACCTCAATCAGATCAATATCTGTGACTGGATCATTTCCCTTTTCAAGATTATTCTTTCCTATGTTTCTATAGAATATATCAATGTGTCTAGGTTTATTATAGCTGTGACATACAATACTCCTCTAAGGATTATTATTTTCATTCATTCTCGATCTACATTGATTAGCCTTGTGTCCAAATCCATAACATGTATAACAATAACCTTTGAAATATTAAAACTTTCTAGCATGGTTGAAAGTATTCCTCATTTGATTTTTGCATTCACTTGCTCTATGTACAAACTTCTTACATTTAAAGCATTGAATGGTAAAGGATGAAACATTCTGATTTGTTTTACTTCTACATTCTATTTATTTATTTCCAAACATGTTGCAAAAATAAAAAATACCATTGAAAGATGAGTACCTTCAAGCAGCTGGTTGTTTGATAGGAGATCTTCATTTATTATTTCATTGATTCAAGTACTTCCCATTATTATTCTTATCTTCAGTCTTCTTAAGTTCACTGATCTTTTATACTTTTGAATTTTCACTTGTCTCAAGTCCCTAAAATTTTTTATCTTTAGATTATTTTTACCTTCAATTAGCTCATAAAGCATTGTAGATCTTGTATTAAACTCATCTTCATGGATTCTTGATCTTTCTAAGTCTGCTCTTAGATTTACCACTTGTTGTTCAAGTCATGTGCATTCATTAGTCTTTATTTGTACCATTGCATTCAAAAATTCCTCAATTATTTTCTTTTCTTCCACTTGTACTTTCATTTTGGTGATGTCTTAATTTTCTCTCTTCAAATGTTCATTGACTTATTTATACCTTTCTCTAAATTTCTTGATTTGTTCTCTTAATTTCTTGATGCATTCATTATGATATTTACCTTCATACCTTTATTTTCACTTTCAACTCTATCAAGATCTTCAAGAGAAACCTTTAGTTCTCAATCCTTGTCAAGTATGCAACCATTATCAACCATATTCTAAATTTTCAATACCTTTCTAATGTGGTTAAGCTCCTTCAGGGGAACCAAGCTCTAATACCAATTGCTAAACACCTAAAATATTAAGAGGGGGGTGAATTAGTATTCCTAAAAACCATTTAATTATGAACCATAAAATTAAAATAACATACTTGGAAATTACCAGAAATGAAAGCATAAACATCCCTTAACACATGTGAACCATAGATTTTTGGATGTGGGAACTCTCTTACACTCCTAGGGTTATTGCACCTAAAAGGAGAGAGGTATCCAAAAGTATTAATGGCTCACTCAAGAATATTCCCTTTAGATTCCAATGCAAATATGATTGAAATATGTCTAATGGGAATGTCTTAGATGCAAAGAATTGATAAACAAGATTGACTATTAATGCAAAACTAAGAAAATGCACTTTGTTTGAAAACATAGTGTAGTATGCAAACATAAACTAAATGACCTAGAAATGATCATGAAACAAAATAGAAAGCTATAAAACATAAAGTGTGCACCTAAAAATGTGTAGAGGATGGAATGAAGAATGGAAATTTTGTTGATTCTAAAATTTTGACCTACTAGGACTCATATGCCACTCTAGGCGATGTAGTCCTAGATCTAAAACACTATACCAGAGCTTGTTTTAGCCAAATGGATCTGAATCTACAAAAATATCTAAGAAAAATGTAAAATGAGATGCATATGCCACTCATGGTGTGATTCCACTTTGGATTTTCTAAAAAATTGAAAGTGGAAACATAAGCTCTCAGTCTATTGTTTTTGCTCCTTCAGGTGTTTGGATATGAAACCCTAATTTTGAACACTATGAATTTTCGTGGATATTTTGACCTTGACAATAAGGAGATGACTTAAAAAAGTTTGCAACTTATTCTTCAATTATTTCCAAGCCTTCAAAGTTCCTAAATCTACAATCACACAAAGAAATAGAGAGAAATGTTGAATCTTAGGGAATGGGGGTTTACCTTGGTCAAACCACTTTTAGGTAATTAAACCAAATTAAGGAATAAGATGAAGCATGAACATGATATGAAGGAATTAGAAACTTTCCATGATGATAGATCTTGAATTTTTGCAACAATGAATGAAGGAATTTCCCTTGAATTCCTTAGAAGTGGTCTTGAATGTTGTTTAAATGACCTAACCCTAGCTTGCTTGACTTGAGATGGAGAATGAATGATGAATGAATTATGAAATAGGGTTTAAAAGCTTCTTAATATAGGAAATCCACCTAAAATTCCTATTAATTTGATCCCCAAGGATGACATGGAGGAAAATTAAAGTTAAAACCCAAATTTTCCTACTCAAACCTTGAAAATGTCCCAAATGGGACTCATTCACCCAGAGTGGTGAATGGGTCCCACATGGGCTCTTTTGCCAGCTGGGATGTCAGGGAGTGAGAAAATCAGGTTTATATGTTGATTTTATTAGGTCTTTGATCAAAATAAGCCTTGGGATGCACAATATGAGGTCATAGGGGCCTATTAATGATGATGTAAAGGGAAATTAGGGCTAGGGACAAAAATTTCAATTTGAAATTGTGATTAAATACACTCTACAACATCAAAATGAGGTCCACATAGCCTAGAAAGGCACAATGTCCAATGTGAATGTGTAAAACACAATACAACACTAGATTAAAACTAAGTTTAATTTACAAGCCTTCTAGATTAATGTGAAAATGCAATTAAATACATTTATAATATTGAATTAGGGGAAAAATAGGGCCATTAGACTTAAATGATTAACAAAAGTATAGAAAAGTGTGAAAGTTATTTACAACACTTTACAACACCTTTACAAGAAATTGATAAATGCATTTTATTTAGTTTGCAAGGGTCCAAGACCTAATGTGGATGTGTAAAACACCTCACAACACTAAATCAAGGCATCATTAAGTCCAATTTATCATTAATTATTTCCAAATCAAGCAAGTTACCTTCATTTTATGCTACAACATGCAACACATAAACACTAGAATTTTTATGTGGAAAACCTAAGATGGGAAAATACCATGGTGAGGGTTAGCTCTCAATATAGTATGACTAATCATAAAATATTACATAAGGACTCGTGCTACCAGGAGAAATCACTGGCCATATGAACTCACTGTTCACAACAAAAAGGAAGATAAAAAAGGTGGCTTTTGAACCGATACAAAATTCATCTAACATATGCTAAATTCAGTTCCTTTGAAGATCAAGATCCTAAATCAAAACACGTCACCTGATATGGAACAAAAATAGCTACTCATAATTACACTAGCATATCCTTTTCTCAATCTTTTGCAAAAATTCAGTTTCTTGCTTGCATTTGGATCACTTCTCTATATCACCATCCTTACAAACTCAAAATCATATATATATCAACATTGTGAACATTAGTTAGGTTATCCTAATGATATGTCACCTAAGGTAATGCAAAAAATGCCTTATCGACACCCAATTAAAATCAAGTTACCTTCATGATAAAACATATGTGATATAGGTCAACATGGAACTATAATAACTTCTTCTTACATTTTCATCCTAGCATTAAGCTCCACAACTCTTTACATATTTTAGTTTAGCTAGGTATATGAACTAAAATAAAATACTTCAACTGATTAGCAACCACAACACACATGGACTTAAAAAATATCATGCCAGCTAGAAATATCAAATCATAGACACTTATAAGAATTTTCCTAAAACCACAAGACCTAACATAAATTTGTAGAGTGTGAAGAGAATAGACAATACCCATGACAAAAAAAATTAGAAAAATGAAACTTCTATCTGATGGAACTTTTGAACCATTATCCAATACCAACTAAAAATTTGAATTTAGACACTACTAACATTCATAAACAACATAATGGAAATTCAAATAAGTACCTATATGTACAATGGCATGCAAATCAATTTACAATAGGAACAAAGAGAAAAAACTATTGGTGGGGATACATAGTAAATGTGCTTATCTATGAATCAATTTGTTTGTGCAAAATATTTTTCATGCCATTTTGATATTCACCAAGTAGCATTGAAATCAATGAAAACATATAAATTCTTCATTCTTTCAACACAAAACATGGTTTAACATAGGTAAGCCCCTATACAACATAACCTTTTCCCCTATTTTCATGTGTAGGTAAGATCTAGAGGTTTTAGTAGGTGATTGTCTCGAAAAAAATTACAAAGATTAATCCACATCTTAGAACTTTCATATCCAATAATTAAGGAGTCCATTCTAGGGCATAAGGTTCCCTAGACTAGCTAATTCAAGATTGAATTTTTATCATAGGTTCCTCTCTATGTCTCAATGTTAGATATTAAGTTGTTTTGTAACCTTCTATTTTCACCTATTTGTTAAATTATATTTTTAGATCTAGGTTTATATGTCAAGTAGGCTTGTCAAATCACACATCAAATTTATCATCCTTACAACTCAAAATCACAACATAAACACCAGGGGTTTGGCACTCCATGGTGGCAATAAGCTAATCATCAAAGCACTAGTGAACAAGTATGTTTTAAATATTGAGTCAAGTGAAAAGGAGATAATTTTAGTTATCCTTATTAGATCTAGGATCACTTATCCTACTCAACAATTAGTTTTGCTATATGTTTTCCTTTATGTGACTAAAAGAAAAGCTCACATGGCTTTTTCAATCATATATTAATTAATATTCATATATCATTATCATTAATCAAATTTTATAATAATATTTGATTGATGGGGAAAATTAGAGCTTATCAAAATCAAGATAAACCACTAGAATTTCCCACCAAAAATCATTATAATTTTATGTGATTATGAGGGCCAAAAGATGCAAATATAATCAGAAATTGACCTTAACTATTATAGCAACTAAGAGGGAAGTTTTTAGAGCTCAAAGAGGGGTGTACCTTGCTACAAGAAGCCTATTTTTAGGGAACAAAGGACTCATTTTCCTTTAGTGGTGAATGGGTCATTGTTAGGGTTTTTGAAACTAAGATTTGTTAGTGCCTACACTCTCAAATTCCCAATTGTTAGCTCACGAAAACTTGTACTTAATTTTGTAGATTCAATTCTTCGTTCTTGCATTTTGAAGGTCAATCTTGCAACTTGACAACTTTGACAATTTTACTCAAAACTTGCTCTCCACTTGATCTTCAACCTATAAATCTGCAAACACACACTCAAGGGAAGAAAAAATTGTTTATTGCTAGTGAATAGGAGTTTTCCTAAGTGATGAGGGTGTAGCCCGAGACATAGAAAATAACCCACAAACAAGAGAATAATTTTATTATTCAGAAAATGGCACTTCTTACATGCAGAGGATCTCAAATCCCCAAGTTCTACAACACATGCAAGTTACATAAAGCTACAGAATAACCCTTTCGCAATATGCGAGCTTGTCCCCCTAAAAGTTACCCAAAAATTTGAAACCTGCCCATAAATAGAGCTCCTTATTAGTTTGGAGCCAAAACAACATTTAATTTGAGTTTAGGCGGTTTGGCACCAAAAATTTACAACATGAAGTTCAAATTTCAAAAGAGCATTTGCAACTGTATCTTCTAGAAAGTGCGCCAACTTCGCGAGGCCATAACTTTTGATCCAGGACTCCGATTCGCGAACCGTTCGAACCGTTGGAAAGGTCTCGAAGTCAAGAACGCACTTGAAATTAGCTACACCGATTTCGGCAAGTTTCGATGCTGATCTAGAAGCTCTAAGTGCCTCAAATCTAACTCGGAAGATTTTCAGGTGCAAATCTGGGAAACTAAAACTGCAATATCTTTCAACCCAAGAACCAAAAATACAAACCGTAAATTGGGAATTTCATTATGACAAAAAGGGTATCCAAAAATGTAAAAACATCTAAAAACTGAGAAACTTGAAATTTAACTATTTTTGGGTGATGCAAGATTGCCCTTACACCATTGGATGCTCCTACATCAGACACCCAGGGTAATTTGAGAAGTGACCCCGTCACATCTCAGATGGTTGAGGAAAACCCAACCGGTCAACCGATGCCTTAGATAGCCAGGATGAATCTTCCACAGGCCTTCCTCTCCATCTCACTAGATATTCTTCATACTGCTTGTTTCTAGTACTCCTTCCCACACGACTATCCAAGATTGCTTCAATCTCCCCCTTTTCTGAAGTAGGTGCTGGAATCCCACACTGTTCCATCATTAGTACTTCCTCTGTGCCACCTTCAAGATACTCTGTCAAATTTGAAATGTTGAACATAGGGGAAATGTTGAATCCATCCAACAACTCTACCTCATACGCATTCCCTGAATCATGCCTCCTCAAAATTTTACAGGACCGACCGAACTTCTTTATCTTCAATTTGTTATATGTTCCCACTGGAAACCTTTCTTTACTCAAGTGGACCATCACTTCATCACCAATCTGAAACTCCTTATACCTCCTCTTGATGCCTTGGCCTTATCTTTGTATATTCATCTTGTTAATATGTTCTCTGCACCTTCTCATG